>CM061352.1:19249520-19742020 GCA_030867105.1 Liasis olivaceus | reverse complement strand
AATTTAGCCATCTCCGCAAGTTCCATCATCTTGACCAGCCAATCCTCCATTGTGGGTAGTGTTGAACCTTTCAACTTTAGAGCATATAATAGTCTTGCTGAAGTTGTCATATATAAAAACAAAGCTCCATGACTTCTTTCTAGTTGCCTGTCTATTTATCTCAAAAGGAAAGTCTCTGGTTTCAGTTGTATTTTAATCTTTAAAAACCTTCTGAATTAATGTATGTATTTGTATCCAATTTTTTTTTGTCTTTTTTACATGTCCACCAAACATGATAAAATGTCCCTTCATGTTCATATTTCCAGCAAAGATTTGAAGCGCCTTTACACATTCTAGACATTTTTTTTTTCTGGTCACAAATACCGATGATATATCATTTTATAAAAAGATTTTCTTTAAGACTAGAACATAATGTAAATTTCAATCCTTTCAACCACATATTTTCTCATTGATCCATTTGTATATTATAGACAAATTTGTTAGCCCATTTTATCTTACATTCTTTTCACTTATTCTTCTTCTGTCTCATGTTTCAGCAAAAGTTTATATATTTTAGCAATAATGTGTTCATCATTAGTACATAATTCTATTACCAAGAAAACTGAATGGATTAATCCAAATAGCTGTGCTTGACTCGACGAAATCTTAATCTTTACCTTAAAATATGATAAGATCCATCTCTGCTTGATCCTCTTGAAAATCTGTAATAACCAACCAAAAAACTAATATAAGGAAGTTTCCTGGGCCCAGCTGATGACTCAAATGTGCAATACATTATATGTGGTTTCCAACATTTTAATTGATGTATACAGTTAAAATATTTAGGAAATACTTTCAGTTTTCTTGAATTCAAGAGAGAACAAAATGCTTGAAAGAAAACCATTCTCAACTCAACCTGACCATAAATTGAAAAATCTTCAATTCCTCCCACCCCCAAAGTATTCTTTGTTAGTTAAAATACATTGTGTAAGTATTAGATATCTCTGTGGTTGGCACTCTAATTAAGGAATTCTCATTACATTGACATAGAAGTGGCATCAACTTTGTAGAATTAGTGGCACTATATCAAAACATTAACAAAAAAAACCCATTTAAAACATGTCTATCTCTTTGTTTGAACAGCCTCCTAACTGTTTTATTATGAGAAATGTGTATGCTACTTTACTGCGCACTTATATATTATATATTTATTTCTAAAGCAGTTTCTTTATTAATATTTAGTAACTCCCTCTAGTGCCATTGTCGTAAAAGGTCAGTAAGCTTTTATCACCTTTTGCTGTGAAAAAATCTTAAAAACTGCCCTGGGAAGAATTCTTTCAGACAAATTCTGTCTTTTGTTATATGTATGCTCATTTCTAAAAGTTACTATTTCGTTCAACAGAATGTAGCTGTAAGCACAGCTATACATTATATTGTCTTCAGTGTTAAAGATTTTATTTCAAAAGATAAATCTTAAGAAAAGCTATGACAAAGAAGGTGAATACAGAACTCTTATATTACCATCCACATCTTTGCTATATCTCATATTCTTTTTATTTTATTTATCTATAAAATATTTAACCTGCTTTTTTTAATCCTTTAAAATGGTCTCTGTTATTCATTTCCCAATAAATATTATGTAATTTGTAGAATAACTTCTCTTTGCACAAAAACTAAATTAGCTGTTCTTTGTTGTGAAATACTTAATTAAAATAAGGTAAATATAATTTAAACTACATTAGATTTTGGACTCAGAACTTTTCCATTGCCAGGAGCTATAGAATATTTTCTTTTAATATTATTGTAACCGTTTTATTTGATAAATCATCAGTACTTAAGAATAAAATACTATTTAAAGCAACTAGTCATGTCATAGTGAATTATTTTAGTACTTTAGGGATGTTTTTGTACATATATATCATCATTTATCTTACTCTTTCATTATCTTTTAACTCAACTATCAATGAATGCAGATTAAGGCATATTTGATTGGCTAATAGATTTGATAATTTCTGCTATATTTTTGTGCAAACTCCTCCAGTTCTTGTATTTATGAGAAACAGAAGGATGATTTCATATATAATCAATCATCAGACACTTTCTGTTAAGGGATGAATATAAAATATTTACATTTTATGATCTTTAAAATCTTTGGAAACTGCAGTATAAGAACATCACCTTATTTACTCATGCTATGGTGTTTCAAACTCTGGATCTTTGCCTCCACAGTTTGTCTTGATCTTTCAACTCAAGTTGGGCTGAGGAGGGGTATTTCCAGATGGACAACCACCTTAAAGTTGAACAAGAATCTCCATCACCACCTTCTACACATGGCCTGACCCAAAGAATTGGAACCTCTATGAAACAGTGCTACCAAGGCCCAGCCTTGCCAGGCAATTCAAAAAAGATACAGGTGGTCCTCACTTACCAATGGTCGTTGGGACTGGGAACTCCATTGCTAAGTGATACAGTTATCAGGCACAACGTCACGTGACTGCGCTGACTTATGACAGCAGTTCTAGCAGTCCCAACTGCCATCATTAGGTGTATCCTGCATGGTCCTAGCATCCCACAGTCATGTGATCACCATTTGCAACCTCCTGCCAGCTTCTCCATTGACTTTGCTTATGGTAAGCCGGAATGAAGGTTGTAAATGCTGATCACGTGACCACAGGATGCTGCAACTGTCATAATTGTGAACTGGTTGCCAAGCATTCAAACCGTAATCACGTAACCATGGGGATGCTGTGACGGCCATTGTAAGTACTCCTTGTTTAGCACTGCTGTAATTTTGAATGACTGGATGTTAAATGAGGACTACCTGTATTATGTTCTATGGAACTGAAAGCTGCTGACAGGTCCAGAAGAACTAGCATTTTCCATTCATCTACTTTACAGCAGAGGTGCAGCCCTTCAATGTCGCTCCCCAGGGAATAGCTTTCCTCTGGAAGTGAGGTTGGGACTGAACAGATTCCAAAAATTGGTTAAAAGTAAACTGCTCTGAGAATTTTTAGGGAGTGCTAGAATGGATACCTTTTGATTTTGGTTGGTGCAGCTGTTAATTGTTATTTCATGGGTTTTTATGCTTATTGTTAATTGTTATGTTGTTGTTGTTGTTGTTGTTGTTGTTATTATTATTATTATTATTATTATTATTTATCATGATATTAACCACTGGAAGTCTACAATGTGATTATGATTGTGTACAAAATTAACAAATAAATCCCCCAGGACAAGAGCTTGGGAAATGTAGTGCAAAGCCTGAGCTATCCCAGAGAGCTCAGGAAGAGAGACTATACTAACAGGTCTGCCAGGTCTCCATGATAGAGTCCAGATAACTTTCATTCAGGATTAAATCATAGCTAGCAGATGTTTTACTGGCAACTGATCTGGCATTAAAAAGCAGGACTTCCAGACTGGAAGAGTCACTTCTGCTATCACCTTGAATTCACTGGTTTGGCTGCAACCTTTGAGATTTGACCTTCTGCCCCTAAAGCAGTAAGGTTACAGCAGCCACCCTGATCATTTGCTTCTACATTTGCTACTACTGTGTTTTCTCCCATGCTGTTTTCCATGCCCCACTCTCCTTGTTTTGGGATCTCTTAATGCTAGAGTACGGCAAGTCAGCCATAGTCAAACTCACAAATATGTTTAAAATAAAAGCTGACTGCCCTTTATGAAGGCCCAGGGTAAGGAAACTGATGTTGCTATTGGAAAATGGCCTTTTCTTGGAGCACAGTCCAAGGCCTGAACTTCTAAGGAAGTTGTTTTCTACAGGTAGCAAAGGCAGGCTGATGGGGCAGCAAAATGTCCCCTTCTTTTGCTACATGTCTTGCAGTATGCCAAATGTTGCTGGATAATTCATTAGTGCAGCTTCCTGAGTCATTTGATTGAGATACACTTGGTGAACTTCTACCTGATGCATCGTGCTCCTCCCCACTTCCACCTGGAAATTCATGTTTGAGATATAGGAAATAATATCAGCATGTATGATGCAGAAATTCACTAGAGGTATCTATAGCAAGTAATTGTGGGTGAACAGTGGTGTTGTTGAATTTCTGACTGCATAATTATTGTAATATGTTTCAGGCATGGTGTTTTGATATATTGTGTGAATTTGACTAAATTGGGAAGTATAAATTGGTCTGCAGGATCTAAGGCAGTCTGTGTGTGTGTGGGTGGGTGTGTGGGTGGGGTTGGGGGGAATCATCATCATCTCCTCATTCTCTGAAACATACTCTCTGTGTAGGACTTCCCATTACACATTCACAGAAATTTAAACCATTCGCAATTCTTCCCTTCAAAAGAGATAAAAATATTTATATTAGGTTTTCAAAATTAAAACTTATTCACAGAGTACAAATAGAGTGCAGATCAAATACATGTCAAAGAGCCAGGAGGGACTCACCCTTTTTCTCTTTTCAACCCTTTTGCAATAGTAGTTAATATTTGTTTAATGTTCAGTGAGAGCTTTAAGTGTAATGATCTCAGCAGTCTTTACATCAACCTTGCAAGAAAGTTCAGAATTATTACCTCTTTTGCAGTGTACCATTGAGGTTTAGATTTTCTTTCAGCTAATGGAGGTCAAACAAGAGATGATATGGGATCTTTCTGTTTGAACTTCAGTGTCCTCACCTCAGCAAAAGCAGGTGAACAGAAAGGGGGCAGTTTGGGTTAAGCCTATGGTATAGGAAGATGCAGCTCTTCATTTCATCTGTAAATCTCTCGCTCCATGGCTAATAGCAGCATTGGGAATGAATTGGATTTGGAACATGGGATGAAGACAAAGCATTATACCTCCGTCCTTTATGCTATGCCTCTGATCCAAATCAACCCACTTTCAGAATTATTTTTGTCACAAAAGGGAAATGCTAGGAACTCCAACTAGGAAGCTCCCATACCATTTCTTTTACTGTTCACACTTTCTTAATGATAGTAAGAACTAAGATGGGACTTTCAGTCTCCAATGCATACATGACTATTATGACACACTAGTTTTTTGGCATTTTTCCTCTATACATGAATATTGTATTATGCAGTCAATGACATATCAAAGTTATGATTTTTTTCCTGTGTCAGGATGCCCACCAAAATCCAATACATAAAAGTTTATATTCATAACTATTACTTGTGGACACACTTAACAACTCCTAAAGATGTCTCTTATTTTTCCAGTTTTATTTGCCATCTGAGCAGTGCTTTATCAGAAATACTTTTTATAGAAAATTGCATGATCGTCCCACTTTAACTGATTTGTTGTTGTTTTTCTGTCATTTGTTGTGTGCTGAAACATTCACAGAAACAAAGTGATTATGCTATGGTTTCTTTAAAAGTAAGTCCACCAAAATTTACTGAGCTGGGAGCGAACCTGGCTTACACTGCAGTCTATATACTTAAAATAATAACAATAATAATAGTAATAGTAACAGTAATAGTAATAATAATAATGACTGTGTGACCACCACCAATGTCTACCTCTCCCAGGACCTTGTGAAGGACTCAGTAAATAGATAAAAATACCAAATCCAACCCAAACAGCTGGCTGAATGTGTGACCAAAAATATCTATAAATATATGCCAAATAAAGCCATAAACATAACTGCATCCATCCCATGGTGACATTGCTAACCTAATGAATTCCTTGTGGGGCTACCCTTAAGGAAAATGCCCACAATTGCCAGTTGTTCTTCAAAAAGTAGGATATCAGCTGTTCTTAGCTTGGGATCATGAGCTGATGTTGAAAAAATATAAAACATGGAGAGAAGGCAAAGTGAAATTTTAAGAAGGATGCAAGGCAGGCAGAAACAGAATTCAGAACCTGGCTTGCTTTTAGCTGTGTTTTTGGGGATTTTTTTTTTTTTTGTGGGGGGGGGACTTATTGGTTTCGGAACTTGATCTGAGGGACTGCGTCTTTTGTTAGAGAGATTTCCAGATACTGAAATATGCAAGAGAAGCCCTCTTGAAAATGTCCAGATCTTCAAAAGCTCATTTTGTGGGCCATCCTCAGCAAGCCTTGATTTTGTCAAAATGGTGAAATGTGCATCATGATGTCATGATCCAAGCTCTACCCCTCACATGTGATGCCATAATGCAAGTAAAAGAAGGTGGAGTTTATATCATGATGCACATTTTGTCAGACATCCTTCACTTTCCCCCACTCTCCAGATGTCCCTGTTCTTGGGTGTATAGTACAGAACATTCTTCTGCATCATTCTTGAAATAGGACTTACTTACTCTTAGTTGGGAGATTTAGCAATTCAGCATAGCTTTTTGAACTATTGAAGGATGATTTTATTGTTTTGCTGGTGTTCCCCTTCTCCCCCTCTTTTTGCTAGCTTGGTTATGGTTTAATGTTCATGCTCTGAAAGAATAATATATTTTATTTTGTTTTTAGCTGCTTTTGTTTTTCCTGTTTGAGTAGAAAGCCAGCATCAACCAAACAATGTTGCTATTATTATTCTTATTTCTTTAAAATCCCAGTAGAATTATAAGAACTGAATTTGAATTTAATGATTTTTTATACAGTATCAGTTTTAGAAGTTAATTTTGACATGCCAGTTGCTATTTTAATCAACTTAAATAAACACAGTGCTTCAGGAAGCGACTTGACTTCATATTGTCCCAGGAGAATTTAGATATTTAGGAGTAATTATTACAAAGGAGTGATTCCAATTTATCAAGTAATTATGGTCCTGTTCTCTACAAGACTAAAAAAAAATTTAAGTCATGTCAATACCTTTCATATCATTGTTTGGTAGCATAGCTGCTTTCAGAACTGCCGTTATTCTTAATTAAGCAGTTCCATTGTCTATGGCTGGTTCCATACATGGCAAAATGGAAGCAAAAACATGATGGAGATTTAGACATACCCAACTTGAAACATTATTTTGAGGCTTTTCAATTAAACAATTAATTCATTTCAACTCCAGGTTATTTAGGACAGAACCATTTAACTCCGGCATTAAGGAATAAATATCTACTGTTACAAAGTACTACTTAAAACATTTTTTACAAACTTGGCAGAGGTAGAAACCAATATTTATGCTTTGCTCTTTCTCCCATTATTTTAAGTATTTGTTTGTACAACTTTCCACTTCAGTAAAAGGAGTGGGGAGATAAAAAAAAAAAAAAACTTTCTAGGGTTAGAAATGTGATTATGGATTGAAACCATGTTGCTGCTGAACAGATATTACAAAAGAATTGCTCACAAGTTCCAACTTGCAAATCCAATCATTTCTTTATAAACTAATTTGATCTTATCATTTATGACTATTAGCAACATTTGAAGAACGGTGATATCAACTTCATTTAACATCTCTGAAATCAAAGAATCTTTTCCTATTATATAAAATTTATCTATCAAGTAAGACTGGTTGTTCTTGAAAAGGCTTTAAAAACTCAGGTGGATAATTGTTAATCTTATTGCAGTAATTTTTTGTGGCATAGAAGAACTCCTTTTACATCTATTTTAGCAAGTTATCAGGGCATCATATGTACATAGGTGGAACTACACTCCAGTGAAATTGCATCATGTAATTGATACTTTTTCCAGACTTTCTGGAAATTCTTGGTAAGATTTTAAACAAATTGCTAATATTATTATTTAGTAACAATTTTCAGATACATTTTATTTATCAAATCAAATAAATTTTTATTGTAGTAATTAACCAGCACAAGCTATTATTTATGACCAAAACAATCTAAACTTTGTTAATAAAATCCTAATGTTGGTTCACTATTCATTTTTCTTAAGGCATATACTGTAAATTGAAGCAATATGTGGATGTTGTGATGATGTTTTTTTTTTTTTTTTTTACCTTGGCTGCCAGTATGGATTTATGATGGAGTTATTATTCTATGGTTTTTACTGCTATTCACCACCCAAGGCCCGAGATTGAGATGGGTGGCAGTATAGATTGAAACAAATAAATAAATAAGACATTGATTTAATTCCTGTTGTTAGCTGCTAGGTTTGTTGGTGCAAACCACTGAAAAGCTACAAAATATTTTTCTTTCGTTCATTAGCATTTAATTATGGGAAATTGTTTCGGACAAAGAGAATAACAAGATCTATCTATCTATCTATCTATCTACACAGAGAGAGAGAATATGTTGCAAAAGGGTTGTTAACATCCTTTTGAATATTAATTTATTTATATAACAATAAATAAGTAAACTGGAGGAATTGGAACTTTGTGGTTGCAAAGGAAAAGGCAAACATCAGAATTTTGGATTATAACTTTAGTACAACATTATGATGTGAAGACCATAGCCAATCTGTACCAAAAGTCTAGATAGATAGATAGATAGATAGATAGATAGATAGATAGATAGATATTAATATAAGGGAATCATCAGGAATCTCACACTAAGCATGTTGTATCTTGCTGTTGTGAGTTGGTTCACACTGAAACCTATTATAACTGGCAGTCCTATGTAAATTTGCTATTAAGGTACCATCCATAGTTCTCCATGCCAAAAAAAGTGCTCAGCAATCATTGGATAGTTCATGGAGAATCAAGGTAATATTCTTGTGAGATTTTATTTTGGTCTGGTCCTTGCTCTTCTCACTGATTCCCCCCACTGTTTTGTTGGTTTTACACTGCATAATTCCTAGACACATCCCCAAGGAAGAACAACTAACTCTGTGACTAAATTAGTGAAAAAACAACAACAACAACTTTCTGGCACTTCTTCCCTAGCAACCATCATTCTCTGCAATTCTGTCTCTTAATTGATATAATTTTTGATGAAACATATTCCTTCCAAGACAGATATTCATTCTGTGGGTGCTGAAAACCTGTTTTTTTTTTTTAAAAAAAACAGCATGTATTGTAATCAGTGATTCATTTCCTGAATCAAATACTTTTGAACAGAATGTGAGTGAAATTCAAAAATGTCACTGCATTTGTCATCTCCTTGTATAACATTTACTTTTAATTAAACCACCTTTTCCTTTACAGAAAGTGCATAATTGATCTTAATTTCTCATGAAAAGCCATATTGATTTGTCTTTTTCATACACTAAAGCAGTTTTCTAACTTTTTTTATATATACGTTTGCAAGGTTCAGCCCAGGCATCATACTAAAGTACAAAAAAAGATTTTTAAAAAGAATTGAATACTATGTGTCAGCTATACCAATCCTTTCTTTATAAGCAACTAGGCCCTCAATACCTTAGCAGGATTCATTGGTGATGCTTCTCCAGGTTTCTTCTGAAAAGCAAAAGATGGATCTTTGACCACCAACTTAGCTCATAAATGTACCCAAGAGAAGCTGTGGTAGGAACTTTAAAGGAAATATGATTGTGTGGGTCCCAGATTCAGCCTACAAATGCTGATGGTCAACATCATTTTGATTCACTAGTCCCACTGTTTGGGGAGCCTGGAGTCCTGCACAGGCACATGGTTCTTGATTTAGATGAGGTGATGGAAAGGTTGTCCCAGATTGTGGGTTTCAGTCTCAGAGGAAATGATGAGGACCTTGTCTTCTCCTCTGTTTCCCTCATTGCCACTTTCACCAAGCATTTCTCTCATGAAAAGCTCACTTGGGGCACTGATCCAGGCTGAGAGATTTTGAGGGATAAAATATATGGCAGGTGGGCAGGACAATGTGAACCATAAAAGTAAAATAAACACCTAACCATACAACATGTCTTACATACAAGCCAATGCATTTTACATTTTCAAACTGTTAACACTATTGCCATATAAGAACATATTTCAATTAATAATGAAGAATGAAAAGAACATTGCAGAAAAAATACCATAAGTGGAGTAGGGATTTTTACACTTGCCTTACTTATGAGATGGCCCTATTTAAGTGAGTGTCCTGTTTTACCATGTACAGTAGTTTCCTCCATGGTCTTAGATTTGATTAAATCTGAAGAAGGAATGAGGAAACTTTAACCAGGAGGCTTTTCAGACCAGAAGAGACTCTTGAGTGATGAAGAAACAGGTAGCAAAAATCTACAGCCCTAACAGCTCAGTCAGTCATCTTGAAATAATGACATAAGTTTAAAAACACTATCTAACAGCAGAATGAGTGAATTTTTAATAAATTTTAGTAAAAGGAAAAGAGAGAGAGAAAGAAAGGTAAAATCATCTGTTAAAATCATACCAGGCTTGATTCCTATTCTTCAGACTTCAGGTATAGCTCTCAGCCCATCTAAATGAGAATTCTATGACACTGAAGTGGTATCTATTGAAGGCTAGGTTACATTTACAATTCTTTAGCAATAAACACAGTGGCAAAAGACTTGCACCTTATAAAATTTGCATCTAAAAACAGGTCAGAAAAAACTTAAAAAGAGAAACTGAAGAAGTCTGGTTGCCACATTAACACATTTTAATTTTACATGCAAAATGAATGTGTATTTAGATTCCTATTGATATGTTAATACTCTTGACAGAGCTTCAGTCTCTTAATTGGAGATTATGAAGAATTGCTGCAAATGCATATTTGCAACTAAGATAGTGTTTTATTCAAGGACCTGGTTAATTTTAGAGTATGTTTTTCACTTTGAATAGTCTCTCCCTTCCCCCGGTCATGTGCTGTCCTGAGTCTGCAAAGAAAATAATTCACTGGCTTTAATAACAATCACTATGTCCCAACTTTCATCCTTTCAATGTCCATAATTCCCAGACAATTAAGCCGTAAGAATTCTGGGATTTTAGTGCAAAACATCTGGAGACCATCAGACTTGGCAAAGTTGGTCTACACCATAAAAAAAAAAGAGCATTTGAAAAAAGCATCAGATTCATTTCTGTGGATATATCAGAGGCTGAATATAGCATGTTCTAGATCCTACTAGATACAATCATTTGTTTTCTATTTTGGGGAATTCCTCCCTCCCTCCCTCCCTTCACCCTCCTGTTCAGCTAAAAAGTCTTCCAGTTCAGTCTGTAAATCCCTGCTTATCTGTATCAAATGGGGAGCAAAAAGAAACCTCAGATACCAATTCTAAAAGTCTAATAATAGTTATTATACAATGAAAACATTCAGAGAAAGAAAAGCCTGCTGCTGGCTTGGTTCTGCTTCACAATGTATCTTTCTTTGCTGCAGCCTCCAAAATGGCTACTTCCAGGAGGCAGTTGAGGCAGGAAGCTGATAGTGCTGATCTTTCATCAGTATAGGTGTCTGTTCCTAGTTACAATGATGCCAAAATGAAGAACTTCCACCCTTTCATACTTGTGTCACAGTGTTGTACCTGAGAACTTAAAGGGTTAATCACGGCTAATATCTGTGGTAGATAAAACCAAACATTTATCTTGTTCAATATTTTGTTTATGCACACACCATATATATATATATATATATATATATATATATATATATGTGTGTGTGTGTGTGTGTGTGTGTGTGTGTGTGTGTAAATCATAGCTAGCCCTTGAACCAGTTGTGCAAAGGAAGCCCTGTGGTTCCTCATGCATTACTGAGAGTTCTCAGTGAGAAATTCACAAAAATACACCTTCATAATTGTTACTAATCTGCCAAAAGGCAGAGAGCATTTACACACACTTCTTCCAAATCCTACAAAATCAGCTTGAAGTTATCATGGTTGCCTTAGCTGCCACCAGCCTGGAAACATTGCCAGCACATGAATCATTCAGTCCCCTTTCCCCAGGTGAACAATTGGGAAGCATAAAAAAAGTGTTCAAATACTGCTCAACCATCCATTTTCAAGTTTATTTTGCAGTGCAGGCTAGATGATTCCCCCACCCTGCCACCCCACAAACGTGTAGTAGTTGCTATGGACAGAAGGGGAATAATCAGTGACAAAAGGCTAGTAGCATCTTGGGAACACACAAAGGTGGTGGAAAATCTACAGGGAAGGTGGAGAAGGTGAGCTGGATCTGGCAGGTGAATAGCAGGGTGTCATAAGAGTTCCTACTAATGGGAGATCACAAGCTCCCCAGAGAGTCAACAAAATTGTGAAAAGCACAATCTATGATTCCCAACAACTGAACCGATCCATAAATAAACTCAGCTGCTGAACAGAAACAATGATGCGGGGCACATCTGATTTGAGAATGGTGCCACGACTTTGCGCAGGAGTACCAAAGCTGCATGGAAGTGATTACACACACACAGACACAAACCCACTCACACATACAACTGTTTTGTTAGTTTTCATGGCTTGGTGGTTTTACTAAGTAGCCAAGCCCTAGAATACTTTATAAAACAGCAGATGTGGAGAAGAGGATACATTATTATCTGATAACTGAAAATCCTGTTTGTAAGATTAAAGCCTGAAAGAAGATCTCTTTGAGCTTAAAAATAGGTAATCGTATGGCTATTAAAAAGACTGAAAACATGGAGTTTGAATTCCTACTGGAATATTGCAGGAAAGTCTCAGGTTTGGACTCCAGTAATCCCATTAGATTACTATCTGATAGCAACAAGGCAACAGCCCATATGATTATTCTATGTGTAGCTACTCAGACTTTGCTACACTTCTGTCATTGATCTTCTCAGCTCATGGAAATAATTTGCAATGGTGCAGAAGCCTCCAACTGTTGTACCACTCCCTAGGAAGTAAAGAAGAATTACTCATATATTAAATGAGGAACATGTTCTGGTCTTACTGTCAGTTTCCTTTTTAAATCATTATCAAAGGCAAAAATGTATTTTGTTCACTTTTCTAAAACAATATGAAAAGATTGCAAAGTTTAGCATGGCACAACTTTCATATAATCAAGTCATTTCTGCATCAAGGCTTTTAAAATAATTGCTTACCAGGTCTATCTGAATTACATAGCAATCAGAGGCAGTTGAGTTTTTCATTTCAGATAGCTGAAGTGGTTTCAGCATTACGTCTCCTTTTCTATTGTTCCTAATTTAATATTCACTTATTTCATGATCTGACAAGATACCTATGAGCTGATCATCTCTGAAGACATCATCTTCTCTCCTAATATGCATTCTGATGTCAACATTTTAATCAATGTATAGTCCTGAGATAGATTTACATAGATGGAATCAGATGACAAATATCTGAAATATCTGTCTTTCTTGTCACTTTTGGGAGCTTTGCTTATGACATTAACACTCTCCCAGCTCTTCTTTCAACTGTTACAGTGTCATCAGATACCAAGGTCAAGGTCAAAGTAATATAAGATGCTTTGCATCAACTTCATTTGCTGGCATTTTTTATTATTATTATTTTTTGCATAAGGCTTTCCATAAATTTGTGTGGCCAGCTGCATTTTCCTATACATCTTCTATTTCTGATTTGCTATTTTTGATCCACTTGTCCAAATTCAATTGTGTGGCTGGTATTCCACTGTTACAATAAATGGGGTAAATGGAAGTCTGGATAGGTTTCTAATTCTCACTGAGAAGCTTTGTCCTCAGATATGGAGAAATGCCCAGAGAGAAGAAATTCAAGGCTTTAATGTAGCTTGGACAGAGCACACCTATTGATTAAAATCTGCAAAGGTAGCAGCAAAGAAGGTTGCTTATTTGTAACTCTGTCCTTTTTTAATATGGAACATTTCAAAAAATAACCCTGCTAATTGAACTTCTAAAACAAATGCTTCAAAATAGTCAGGTGATCCCAATCTGGTATCAAACTTCTTTAGAAAAATAAATAAAATTGTAGATAAAAGGTAATGTTGAATCTTCCCCAAATGCATTCTAAGTGCCTGGGCATACTGAAAGCTTGTCCAGCTATCTATAGGATGCTAGTGTAGACACTAGACAAGACTTCCTGGGGTTAAAAAAAATGTAAATCAATAAAAGGGATGTGAAAAGGTTATTAATTTAATTTCTGAATGTCTCCTAACATGATTGAGTATAGCCAATAGTTATATTTACAACTAGGTATGTTGCTAAGATTATAAGAGCTGTAACTGGAGAAGAAATAGCCTTGAGGAGCAGAAGGAAGAGTTGAAACCAATACATCAGTCAGATAAAACAAATCTGAGTCCAGGCCAGAAGGCCTTACCTGAGAAAGCACCTCAGATAAGACCCTCCCCAGTTCTCACAAAGATAAAGGGAGGAAGCGCTTTCAGACCTGCAAGATTATGTTACTATGAACTTATAATAAAAGTAGCATTAGCATGAATGACTTTGATTTCCTTGTCTGGTCTACCTTGAAGAGCAGACAGGAGCTGATTTTAAATCACCCTATGTTTACTTATTTTACTTTAAATGTTTGAAAGAAATCTACAGGTGCAAACCAAGCCAAAGCAGTCCATATCTATAACAATATAATGAAAAATGTAGCAAACTTTGAGAACATTATCTCTGTATTTCTGCTTTAAGGGCACACATGGAAATCAGCATACATACACACATATATAATGTTCCCTCCACTCCCCTGTCCCCATCCACTTCCATACACATACAGAGAACCTGCCCTCAGTTTCAGACACAACCATCCCTTCTGTACACATCTAGCAAAATTGCCTGTTTGGGCTATATGTTTCCAAGCAGAGCTAAACATGTAAATAGCAGTGAACAGCAAGCTGCCCATCCCCTCCCCAAGTTGCATTGATGGTATCAGTGAAGAGCCATTCCCCACAGGTGCAATGTGACTGCAACAAAACTCTAGCAAATGTTAGAACGACGTACTTGTAGTTGCCATTTCTTCCTCCTTTAATTAAAAGTGAGAAGGAAAGAAATTTATAGGTAGAGTCCTGCAGGTTCAGTGGCTATCCAGAATATACAATATAACATTCCAATCTATCAATGCTGGCAGCTAAAACATCTCACCACACAACTGAATTCAGACTTCATTTTTCCTAAAACAGAAAAATGAAATACGTCCCTGGATGAGCTGAGAAAGTGTGTGCATATGTACAAATGTATGCATTTATTGCTATACTTGAAAGTGTATAGCAACTGACTTGTAAACTTAAATGGGGAGTGCTGAAAATGTTTTCTGTCAGGCTAGCTGATTTAACCTTCTTATTGATTTGATTCATATACCTGCCCATCTCCCAACAGAGACTCTGTGCAGCTCATAGCATAATATAAAACATACACAGCAGTCAAGAAGCCAAAACAGAGAAGGAACTGAATTCTAAAGCAAGGTGGGAAGAACTTCTGTACTTAAAGTGGTCCCAGTTAATATGAGTGAAAGATCCCAAGCTATTGGGATAATATGAGTGAAAGATCCCAAGCTATTTATATCTTTAAAGGTTAGAGGCTGTTAAAATGTATGACAAAGAAGTGGCAACAATATCACATGACTTTTGGAACTCTGGAACAAAGTTTAACCAAGCTATTTTGATTTTTCTTCGTTTTGTTCTACCAATCAACTGAGAATCCCTTGGCTCACAACTAACTTTTGTCTAGTCATTTATCAGGAGATCGTGTTATTCCAAGACCAGCCTTTTGTGAAACCAACCATGGATTCATTTAATCTGTGCAAAATTGTTTCTTGGCATGCAACAGCTATTTCATAAATTAAGTACTAGCTTGTTTATATTTTTATACCATGAATATGAATATATATACAAAACACATTGTACACACAATGTATAAAAACATTATACACACAAATGCACACACACACACACACACACACAAAGAGTCTGATTGGACTGAGGTGGTATATAAAATCTGCAAATACAATTACAGCCAAAACTGAATTTAAAGATAAATAATATTGAAACCTAAAATTTTAGAGATAAATTGTTTACTCTGAACCTCAGATTGAAAGATGGTAGCCAGCAACAGTCTGAGTTTTCTTCAAATAGGAAAATATAGCCAGTCTCCTTTTCCCTTCCTCTTTCAGGAGACTGGCTATATTTTCCTATTTGAGGAAAACTCAGACTGTTGCTGGCTATCATATTTTAGCACTTCAAGCTGACAAAAAGTATATTATTATATTCTTAAGATGTGCTATGACAAATTTGTCTTCCTTCTAAGAAGTTGAACTTGGGGGATGGCAGGATATAAGCACAAACTATACACTTCCCTTACACCACTGTCCCTCTATCCAGGTAGCCAGGTGCTGCTTGTTGATGAGGACTGGGAGTTTTGAATTATAGTCCTAAGACAATAGGATGTTGGTCAATCTATCCATTCATTTTTTGGTACATTTTACAAAATTATAAAATTTATCCTAACCACATTCTTGTGCCTTGCCTCTATATATCTAACTATACTTCTAATTTCTTTTTCTATTCTCTATTAACTCTTCTATTTCAGATGACTGGAAAAAATGGTAAAACTATGTTCTCATTTAAGAAAGAAAGGAAGGAAGGAAGGAAGGAAGGCAGGCAGGCAGGCAGGCAGGCAGGCAGGCAAGCACAAGCTAAAATGGGAAAAAAAGGGATGACGGCGATGATGATGATGATGATGATGATGATGATGATGATGAATTTCAAACCATGAAGACTTACCTATAGGAAGGAAAATGATTGGCCATTGCTTCTGTGGAACAGAAAAATGGGAAGGCATAGCAGCAGGGAATTGACCAATAGTAGGCTGTAGTAGCCTGAAGTCTGGACTGAATACTTTGTAAGCTGTTGCCAAAGTGTCTCAATCTAGACAGGATTTTCTTAGAATCAAGCAGGCATGAGCACAGAATAGGAGCTGATTCAATAGTAAGTGTCCTTCTCATTGTGTGAATCAATACCTCAGTTAAATAAAATGTTTGCTTTAGTTTATTTCTGATGGAACAAGCTTTAATTTTATTTTCAGATGATATTATCCTTCTGGATTGATTCTGCCAAAGCTGGCAAGGGCTAATAATTCCATATTATACTCTGAGTAAAGCATATTTTGAAACGGATGTATTTGCTCTCCGAGTTCTCAGTGCTGTACAGAGAAATGCTTCATGAGACACATTGGTGTAAGCAAAGCAACCCTCCTCTAAGGGATGAAGCAGCCTTGTTTTCTGGAGACCTAAACAGATTGGTGTGGATGTGCAAGGTGTACACAGAATACTTCAGCTAGCACTGTGATATGTCTGTGCATGAACATGCCTGAAGACTGGACCTGGAAAGGCTGTTGATATAGCTGTACTGAGCCTGCCAGAGGACTCAGCTGCCTCAGTGCTTTGTGTGCAAAGCTTCAGCACAGAGCTTTGCCTAGAAAGCTCTAATGCTTAGAACCAAGGGAAAAAGAGAAAGAAAGAAAGAAAGAAAGAAAGAAAGAAAGAAAGAAAGAAAGAAAGAAAGAAAGAAAGAAAGAAAGAGACAGAGAGAGAGAGAGAGAGACAGAGAGAGAGAGAGAGACAGAGAGAGAGACAGAGAGAGAGAGAGAGAGAGAGAGAGAGAGAAAGTTTAAAGGAAGAAAAAGAAATACAGTAGCAGTCTCATATTTACTCAAAAACTGCAAATGAAATGGCCACAACTTAACCAAACATGAACATATCATTTATAAATGAAGTACCAGTACACAGAAAACAATTTCAAAAGCACTCATGCTTTCAGATAGATACAAATATTACTTTAGAAGATATGTGACAATGCATTTGACAGTTCTATTGTATCAGTACACACTAAGAACTTCTGAAGAAAAATATAAATGAGCATCATTACAGCATAATCTTCATTCTGTTAAAGACCCACAGACTGCTGTTAAATATTCACTGTAATATTGCCAAAGAGTTATGCATTGAATACAAATCAGGAAAGAAAGCTACATCTTTTTATTTTTATTTTTTGGTGTAGAATTGTTGTTTTTGTTCTGTAATGATCTAGTTTGTTAGTAATTGACCAAACCTTCTGTTACTTCACTGTTCTATATGCATATTGAAACTCTCTGGAATGACTGTTGGATCTACAAAGGGTTACTTAGGAAGGAGAGTTTACTCACTCAGGACATGCTGAAAGCCGTATTCTGCAAACTGAGTCCAACTCACAATGTTTTTATGCCGTTGGTATTCCCATATTGCTTTTTAACCACCACAACAGAAAAGTTCACAAAGTCATTTGCAAAAGAAAGATTCAAGCCAATTCAATCTCCTCAAAACTAAATTGTTAAAAATTATCAAATGCCTCCCCCGGCCTCCAAAACAGACCCTCTGAAGGAACCAAGAAAATCAGTTAAATTAAGTGAAACCAAATCAGAGGTTACAGCTAAGCTGGAATCTGGCATGTTACAAGGACAGACTGATTAAATGTTGAGTTTTTCACCTCCTAATACTGATTAACCTAACAAGCATACAGTCAGATCATTCAATGGTGACAGTAATCCTAATGGAAACATTTAGTTTCTAGAATATGAAAGTGAATAAAATTTCCGAGTTAGCCACAAGTCTTTGAGGTCAGATCTCAATGAACCTTTTGTTACTGAACCATAGCTTCCAGCAGTGTCAGTAAGCCAGACAGGAAACACACCTAGATGAGCTGATTCTACTTTATTGTAAAGCTACATTAACAGAATCTTGCAAGTCTGAAAGCACAGATCTCCCACCCCCTCTATTTGCCACCTGAGTAGTTAGGGTGGGTCCTTCTTACGTTTCTTTTTCTGGCTGTTATTCTCTTGTGCACTCCTTTCTCTTTTGCCTGTTTGTTCCCTAGGCAGCATCTCTTCCCTCTGCCTTCCAAGGTCACCCTCATATTCCATCACAAGCAGTCATCCTGGTTAAGGGCAAGAGATGCTTAAAGCTAACAGACTGGGCTGCAAAATTCCAGACAGAAGATATAAAAACCCCCAACTCTTTGCTTCCATCTAGAGTTCATCTGAATTTCTGCAGTCCAAGTCTGGGAGCTCTAGGGATGCTGGGAGTTGCAATTCAGCAACATCGAAAGAGTCACAAGTTCCCCATCCTGGCATTACACATTACCTTGCATCTTGTGTTTGTTTACATTTGCTGCATTGAAAAACAAATCTCCAAAAGCAGAACAAACAGAGAAAAGGAATAATTATCCACAGACTGATTTTTCTGTTTTAGACTTGCTGCCTTTTCCTCCAGGAGACTTAAGGAGAGACAGAGTGATAACAGCTTTTTTGTGAATATGGAGCAAGAACACCAACACTGATCTTTTCTGCTATTATTAAATACTCTTTTTTTTTTTAAAGATACCTGTATAATCACTACCAAGAACATTTTAATCTTCCTATTTGTAAGGGAGAACATGCAATCAGTTACTGGGCAATTATGCAGAAAACTGTCTGCCTTCATGCTGTTGTTCTATATTTCTCTGTGAGAAAATAGAGGGCAAGTGGTTTATTTTAAATGTTGATAGAATCAAGGTAGGAATCCAGGTATCCCAGTGGGGAACCAAGTTCTCACAGGTCCATCTGCTGGCCCTATGGCCCTATTGAGAAACTTGTCATTGTAACAAGTTTGAGAAAATTGTCATTGTAACAATTCCCAAGTGTTCTTTATGTAAGACTGTTTCCTTCCAAAAATATGAATGCTTTAACTTGATTCATTCTCTTGACTCTTATTGTGCATGAAGTAGATTTAGCTGTGAATAAATTTGTCCTGAATTTAAAGAATCTGATTCTAAATCCAGCTGGAAGCAAATGCAGGCAGACCTGTTTCTGCTTTCTGTGCATGACTCAGATTGTACCCCATCTTGTTGTATTTATTTTCCAGTAAATTTGCAGATGAAGCATTGCTATATATGTCTCCTCTTTCTTTCTAATTACATAGTGCTTAAAGATTACATTGTTTATCTCAGCGTGCCTATAATTTCCAGTGAAAAATAAGCTCTGATCTCACTGAAGCTCATCTTGAGAGTGTCTGGAACTGAGTCAATTCTCACATGAATTGCTGCAAACCCACAGAAAGACCTATGACAAATCAAGACCTGGCTTAGGAATCAGTGCTGAGGAAAAGGGAAACTCCAACTTTGGACAAGAAATCTTTCACTTGCATGAAATGTCTTCTATTTCTTCTCTTGCTCACTGCAGAACCCAGTATTCCAGATTGTTCCAGATACAATCCAAACTGTTGTTTAAGTTAAATAAAGGGACATGTCATTTGGAACTAAATGTGGGTCATGCATCAGTTCAGAAACTTCTGGGAGCCTCTGGTTGGCAATGGAAGGGTAAACAACATCTCTCTTTCCTTTTCAGATGATAAAGAACCTCTCTATTTATGGCTTATCTACACAGCCAAGTTTCCCTTTTGCCAAATTCAGGCCAACAACCAATTTTAGGGGAGCAGAAATGGATGATGTCACTCTGCATTCTCCCCCCCCCCCCCCCCACAGTAAATGTGGCATCCAGGGACATTTTTCTGATGAAGTTTTAAAGAACATGTTTTCCCTGCAAGTTGCCTCAAGTGTTGTCTGTTTTGCTGGTGCACTTTAATTCATTGCAGACTAACTCCAGCAGGAACATCCAGGGGGATCAAAGCAGGATTTGCCATGTATTGAATGTCTTTTGGAGCTATATTTACGAATATTGCTATAGCAGCAAAATGGTTATAACACTTGCATTGTAAATAGAAGGTTGCTGGTTGGTATTTGCTACTTTCCTTTCCTCAAGTTACCTATATTTCCCTTGACTTTTTTTTTTTTAATGAGTCCTGTAGTTCAGTGTTTTATCACTGTTCAAGTCACTTGAAGTAGGGATTTCATCGGTAGTTTGGGAAGAGTGCTGCCCTTTCTCTACCCACACAATATTGTTCTGCCTCAAAAACAAAATATTGCCTGGAAAAACAACCACCTTCCCTCTTACTGTAGTGCTGCCACACTGATTTCCCTACCTACCACAAATCTATCATTACATGTTAAAGCCACATGACATTCCATTTTTGTCTTTTCCATGTTGTTTTCCTCTTCATTATGCACTTTTTAATTGCAAATACCCTTTCAGCTACAAAACTGTCTGCCTGCCTCATTTTTAGGGGTATAGAGAATGTCTCCCAGAAGCCCCAGCACTCCTGGGAACTGATATAGACATGACTTGGAATTCAAAGCACAGATGCCTAAACCAAAGAGCTTTCAGTCTTATGGTGCTGCTGGATCTATCATTCTTTTCTCTCTCCTGAAGCCCATTTCTCCAGGAAATCATTTTTGATGAGGCAAAGAGCCATTTCTGTTTCCAATCCCCATTCTCTCTGTGTGTATGTGTTTATGTAACATGCTTTTCTTATTTTATAATTTCCACAGCAGACACCCTCTCCCCCCCCCCCCCACCATCTCCATATATACACCATACACAGGCACTGAATAGCAGCACTTATTGGATTGTCTACTGGATTGTCAATATTTCCTCAGTAAACAAACAAACAAAAAAATCCTGGTTGGTAGGTCTATTGATCTCCTGGGAGACTGATATTCCAGTGCAAAGAGAAGGAAGACAAGTTTTCCAGTTTATTTTGCAGTCTAGCCTAAAATAGCTATGAAGTGTAGTACTTAGTGAGCAGACAGAGAGGGGGCATGATCTGTTGGGGTTGGGAACTGCTGTCAGCATCATCACTAAGATGGCCTAGTTTTGTGCCAGGAGTAGAAGGAAAATACCACTTCTAAGCCAGACCTTTCTGGGCAGTGTGATCCTGAGTATATTGAGTGCTGGAGCTAGGCTGCATCTGGTAAGTTATAATTGGGCTGGTTTTTAGTGAGTTTGCTTGCCAGAATACACTTTAAATGCATTAGTTTAATTTGATGTTTTTCCCCTTTTGGTTTCTTTTCTTTAACAAGAGACTTCTTTTAAACTTCATGTAGATTCAAACCATGCTCACAAACAAGAAACAAGGTATTGTCGTCGTCGTCATCATCATCATCATCATCATCATCATCATCATCATCATCATCATATTTTTATCCTGCCTGTTTTAAACATCTTGGTCAACTGAAGGTGATGAACATACCTCCTGCCTCCTATTTATCCCACAGCAACAACCTTGTGAGGTGGATTGGACTGAGAGAGAGTGGCTCGCCCAAAGTCACCCAGCCAGCTTTTCTGCCTTAAGGAGGCCAAGAACTCAGAGTCTCCTGGTTCTAGGCCAGCACCTAAATATGTGAAATTTCTACTCACAAAATAGAGGCAGATCTCTGAGGCATCAATAAAGCACTGTTTCAGAATCCTAAACAGCTGCCAAAAAGAGAAAGATAACTATTTTATTTTTTAATTTATTTTTAATTGAATGAAAGTTCTGATTTTTTTTTAAATAAAAAAATTCATCATGTTTCATATTTCTACAACAATTCAACACCCATTAATATAACTGTAATCTCTGAAGGATACTTCTCTTCTAAACACTCTTCAGCATTTTATCCCTTTGGGATTTTGTAATTATCTTACATTAACCCATTCATTATAAAATTGCTTTGAAAATTTTTCTACTACAATTCATTACTAATAAAGTTTTGGATGTGTGCATGCACACATATACAAATATATGTCTCTCTGTGTGTGCATGTGTACACACACACACACATACAGTGTGAGGTCATATCCATTGCTTTCTGCTTTGGAATGTGTATTTCTATCCTTTTATAATGATCTATATGTTAAAAACAAAACCATACAGAGAAATGAAACATTAAAACTACCATGCTGTTACAGTTGTTAACTGCGCTTTTGTTCCTCTAAAGCAGCTATAACCATATACATTAAACAAACAGTTCCTGTCCCAGGATTTTATTTCTGGAGACTGGAAGAAATGTTCTTTGGTGAGTTCTAGTGACATATTTCTTATTTGGTTGAGAAGGAAGGAAGGAAGGAAGGAAGGAAGGAAGGAAGGAAAGAAGGAAGGGGGGAAAGATCCTTTTATAGTTCTGCATATGCTCAGTTGGAAATCAGCCTCAACTGAATTAAAGGAAAACGAAGTTAAGCATAGTTGAGCCAGCCTTGGATTATGGACTGTACTGGAGAAGAAAAACAAGAAAAGCAGAGCAGAGCAGAGCAGAGCAGAGCAGAGCAGAGCAGAGCAGAGAGGAAAGGAAAGGAAAGGAAAGGAAAGGAAAGGAAAGGAAAGGAAAGGAAAGGAAAGGAAAGGAAAGAAAAGAAAAGAAAAGAAAAGAAAAGAAAAGAAAAGAAAAAAGAAATTTTACTGAAGAAATGACAGAGGTAGAAGAAATTTTATCTGACAATATAGAGATGGTATCAAGAGTGCATTTACAACTGACAGGCCAAGAGAATGACTTACAAAAGGATGTTTCACTGGATGTACAAAAGAAACTGGCTCAAGTTTTAAAATTTAAAAGGGAAATACAAATGACAAGCCAAGAGAGTGACCTGGATATTTTTTTTTTCCTATTGGATTTATAAAAGTTTCTTGTTAAAGCCTTGAAGAACTCTGTGCAATGGGATATAGAAGAAATGAAGAGAAATCAAATACTATGACAATATTTGAATGAACTAAAGATTAAGACTGTTAGAAGTTAAAGGAAGGAATATAAAGTTGGTTTATTCGATCAAGGTTAAAATAGATATGCTGTTATCTCCTGAAACCCTTAATGGACTTCTGCTGACATCAGGACTGAAATGACGAGGCTTATGGATTTGTTTATAAATAAGAGATGGGATATGGGAAGATCATTTGTTGTATTTTAGGAGGAGGTGCTAAGTTACTAAAATTGTTTATACTTGCGATGAAGGGGGAAGTCACTTCTTTATATATTTCTTTTATTTTTCTTTACTATATCCTTTTTTTTCCCTTTCCTTTCCTTTCCTTTTCTATTTCTATTTCTCTTTCTCTTTCTATTTTTTCCTTTCTTTTCTGCACCTTTTATGTTTTCTTTTTCTTTTTCTAGTTTGTATTAATTTTTACTGTTGCAACTGTAATCTTTAATAAAATTATTATTAAAAAAAAAAAAAAACTCAACCCAAAAAGGTTTATGGATGGCAGTCACAACTACATGTTCAAAGCCATGCTCCTTTTTAAGCTGTGTGCCACATATTAAAATCGGGTGAGGATTTTATCATGTGGTCATGACCTTCACCTTAAACTTTTTTGACCCCTGTGCAGATGTCCCTGAGTATATCCTAACGTGTGTGTGTGTGTGCATGTATTCCATACTATTGAAAACATTTGATAATTTATATATAGTCCAAAGATCATAAATAAGATGTACCAGGGGGCTTCTAAGAATGTTTGGCTTTATAAATCAGTGTTCTCTATATTATATTATTTGTTCTACAATGTGCAGTGTTATATTGCAAGGCTGCTATTGCCAGTTGGTTTTTTGTCCCTTTATACATAAATCAAAAACTGTGTGTGAACAGTACATATTAAATACAATATTGATTCAACTCACCCTGCCTTGAATGAATGAGCAAAACAGTTGGGTCACAGCTATGCTGGAATTGTTTTGACCTGACTTGGCAATGCTTGAAAAAGCTCATGAGGCAAACAAGAGGGAAAATGAGGCTAGAAATAAGACTGTAGGCTGGAAAACTAATAGCCTGGAAAGAAACAAGAGAGGGGCTGAGGTACAGATTCTACACACCAGAGTAGTTTATGGGTATATGTCAATGTTCTTCTGAGATTATTTCCCTTTATTAATGAAGGCCAGCTAACAAAACAAACAAAGAAACAAAAATATGCATCAGGAATACTGCCCAGAACAGAATGAAGACAAAAAGAAGATTCATTTATACAGGATTATTTCATTTTGTTCATTTGTTTTGGCTTCCAGACCTGTGGCTGGGATTTGGGATTAAATGTTAGCAATTTGTTCTGATAATCAGAAATTTGGAATATAAAACAGCAGCAGCAGCTTCTGTTGAAGAGATGTCCACATCCAAAGATTTTACACTAGAGAATCTAATTGTTGGAATTAGGTCTTTCACACCATTCCAAATCTACTGCTGCATGTTGGATTACAAAATATACATGTGTGGACTATTCATGGTTGCCTTTCATAGGCTCTGGTGTGCCCTAGGAATTGGAGTGAATAGTGGTAGAATATCTACAGCTTGGGAACTAATCTTCCCTTTGCAGATCTATTCTTTAAGATTCTCTTGCCCACCTGGTACTACATTCTTTCAGTTCAATATTTGGTGACCTGAAGCTATTGAAGATATTCTTTGCAGATCTAGACTGTTTTATTGGGCTTCTGTGACAAGTACTGAAATGATGTGTTTATAGTGATGTTAATATCTGAACTATGCACTCTTCTGCCTCCCTGGAGTGACATGCTCTCATCCATGGTTGGCAGGATAAATGGGTGGGGGAGAGAAACCAGAGAGAATGGCTCCTTTGGTGCTAGTTATCTCACCCCATGGAGTGACAGCAGAAGGTCTGCTCTCACCCAGCTCCACTGATAGGGTGCTGCTTTGCCTGCTCTGACAGGGCTGGATGAGCAGCTTTTACTTATGGTAGGGTAGCTAACGAATTGCTTCCCTCAATATTCCCCTTGCCCCCAAAGTTCTCCAATCCCATGGAACACCACTGTGGAATAGTGAACTGGTGGGAAAAAATGGTGGCTCCCCTCCCCTTAATACCTACACACATCTCTTGCCATTCCACCAAACTCTGGAAGCCTGAGGATCTGCTGCCAGCTGTGGTAGGTTGGTAAAAAATGGGGATAGGTGGCTTTTTGGAACAATAGGATTATATTGACTCTTCCACTGCCAAAAAAAAAGGCACCTCTGAGAATTAGTGTCCAGGAACCAGAGGCTATGTATTGTCCACCCAGCAGGGCATGCCCCCCACTAACTAACTTTACCTGAATATGAGGTGGCACATGGCACAGCTTGTCTCAGAATAAGCTAGAAAACACTATTTTAAAACCACTAAAGGAGAAAAGGATGACTTCAGGCTATCTTCTCAGCAAGTCAGGATGAGTAGAACCTGGTGTCATCCATTCATGTCCTGAAAACCCATTTACTAGGTTATTACATGGGTTCCTGCTGAAGATCCAGTTCCACCATTCTTCAGGGAAAATAGCTCTTCAGCTGCCACTCTATGGGATGAAGCACTTTGGGGGGGGGGGGGGCTGCTGGGAGAAGTGACACCAAAAAGACACACCTTATTTTCTCCCCCTGCTGCCCTTACCACCCATTATGGAAAGAAGTGGGAAATAATAGCCTACTCTGTGCCAGTTCTTCAGTTCCACGGAGTGATCTTCATAGGATTGGAGAACTAATTGCAGAAGTTCTGCATGATTTCTGCTGCTAGTAATGGGCACCAAAAGAGACATCTCCATGGCACCCCCCTTCCTTGTTCTGGTGCAGATACCCTACTCTGCTCCATTGTCAAGTCAGAATAGGATTTGGAAGTGTGGACATAGAATGTAATGTGACTGTTAGAAAATACAGAAACATTTAAGAATATATTAGGCAATTCATATGTCTATCTGAAACAATAGAGCTTAGAATACTTTATCTTATGACTACCCTAACAGTCAAGGGAAATCAAGTCCATTTTATTTGCTCTGTTGATATTGTTTAACATAAGTCTTAATATTATTAAGACTGAAAGAGCAGGATGGCACTGAATGCTGGCATGTTTCCCTGTGAGATTTAGATAATCATGTACTGTATCTTTCACTGAGTTGCCATAAATATCATTCACTTTGGGGGCACAGGAAAGGATTGATTGGACCAACCAGGAGAAAAGGTAAAATCAATCAATTTGTAATTAATTATGTCAAACCTTTGAGTGCTTAAAAAAAAAACCCTAAAAAACCTGAGAATAGACAGGTAAGCTAATGATTATGAAATATACTAAACAGAGTTGTGAACAATTATTTTAGTAGGCATTGAACTTGGAAATCAATTTAGATATGATGGATTCTCCTGCTTCAATTGAACTGATGAATTGATTCTATAGTTGTTTTGGTCCTTGAGGTTCACTCAAGATTAAATACCAGATATACAACGACTGAAGCTGTCTACTGTTTGCTGCAATAATTCACTTTTAAAATGGCATCAAATTCCCATCAGCCATAGCACTGTGTTAAGTGTATTGATCGGTAAAGTGCATTTTCAGATGGTAAAAGCCATCAGCTCTGATGCAGTCAGAACACTACAATCGCTGAGCTGGTTTTCATACTTCACTGTCTATGAAACGACTGTATGACTTGTTTTTCTATAATTTCACATTAAGAAAACATCTTAAAACATCCAACATGTGGATTCCAGAAAACTCTTTAGTAACTTTAAAGTAGAAATGTGTAAACATTACTCAAGTTATGAAGATTGAAATGAGGGGGATTCAAATAATGCCTCTGGTTGTTCATGGACTTCCATTCCAACAATGTTTTCTCGAATAATCTACCTGCATTCCTACAGACTGGGATTTAGAATAATTATTCTAATTCATAACAAAGGCAGGAATGGCCAACTGTCGCCCAGCTAGTCTTCTATGCATTATTAACAGGATGCATACAGACGTTTGTACTGGGAACTCTTAGACTGGATGGATAAGAGAATGTTCTAGTGGATTAACAGATAGACTTTACAGCCAGTCTTTCAAGAATGGACATGACCTGATGTTATAGTATTTGACTGAAAAATATTCCCACCTATCTGTTCCACATCATATCATCTCAGAATGAGCTAAAATAATATTTGAGTAGTCCTGCCTCACTTTGTTATGTATTAGTATTTTGCCATTTTCACTGAACAGATGATGTACTGATTCTTTTCGCTTACTTTTTTTTTTTAACACATCTGAAGAAAGGGGAAAAAAACATTACTTCTTGTTGTTGTTGTTGTTGTTGAACTTAGTATTCCTAGTGTCACCAATGTTATCTCTTTCTGAACTACAGACTTTCTGACACCATCTCCACAACTAAGTTATTTCTGTATACTCTTCTTTGGTGACCAGTCTTTTTCTATGTCATATATGACTCATTGTTTTGTTTTGTTTTCAGATGTTTTACTATTTGCAATTATGCTTTCAATATTTTCTTTTTGAGGAACCCATCCCACTTGTAATGATAGATACAGTCTTCCCCTTGTCCCTTCCCTTCCCTTCCCTTCCCTCCTTCCCCTTCCCGTCCCCTTCCTCTTTTCCTTCTCCTCCTTCTCCTCCTCCTGCTTCCTCCCTCCCTCCCTCCCTCCTTTTTCTTTTCGAATAATATGTATCTGTTAATGCTATATTCCAATACCACCTGGTCTGAGTTAAAACCATTAAGTCACATTTGTCTTCCTGTTATGTATTGTACAAGCTCACCCTGTTTATTCCCCATATTTTGAGTATTATAGGATTTTATAAGCCAGGGTTATGTGAATTTTATGAGCCAATGTTCATTTTGTTTTGTTTTGTTTTTTATTGAGTGATTTAAGAGATGCATGACAACAATAATCTCACTTTCTTCTGCAGTGTACAAATTCTGAACTGAGATCCTCACCTGAGGTTTTTTGTCCCCAACATCCCTGGATACAATTTAAAGTTCATTTGTTCAAGCTTCTGATATTTCAGCTTCCATCTCACAACTAGTCATTGTGAGATGAAAGACATGACATGTCAGCAGCCCATCACCTCATTATTCAGATCACGATCTCAGAAATGAAATACTTCCTGTCAGTCATTCACTTGAAATACTTTGTTTTCTCTTTCTGATCCTCTTCTGTGGACTGGAAGGACTGATGAGAATGCTTCATGAGCTCCCTTTTTCTATCTTCCAATTCTGTAGTAAGGCAGACATAACTTTTCTTGGCAGTCTCATTTGTTGTCACATGGATTAGCAAGATGGGATATTTCAGTGTCCATCCAGCACATGTGTGATTCTTTTCCTTGTAGTCAATACCTACCATGATTCTTCAGTGTTTTGTTGCTAAGCACAGCTGCAACTTCTCTGTTCTTCAAGGATCAACTTGCCTGTATCTTCTTTTTCTTCTTGTGAAAGCTCAGACCCATTTCATCTAGGAAGGTCTCAAAGCTGCTTCTGAGAATATATTTTATGACTCTTGTTTTTGTTGCTTCCTGCATCTATAATCTTGCTCCTTTGTTTGATTTTCTAGTTATGTACAATTGCTTCCTCTATACATATCTATTCCTAATAATAATGATGCCAAAATATTGAAACATGTGGTATGTCACAATGCAAGCTCTGCCTTTCATCCTTGTGGTGTGACATCACAAGACTTGCATGCAAATATCTAAGGAACAGAGTTTGCATTTCAACATCACAAGACCCATTTTGTCCCTTATCTTTTCTCAGACTCCTATGCATGGGGTATTTGCAGGATGAAGCAAGGGAGAGAGGAATGACAAAATGATCACTGCGCTGTCATGAAACAACCTCCACTCCCCTTTTTACATGTGCTGTAACTTCAAATATGGGTACAAAGGGCCAGAGCTTGCATCACAATAGTGCAATGCTCATTTTGTCATTTTGACAGAATCAATGGATTTGGCAGATGCTCTGCTACCATCAGCAAGTAGATGTTAACAGGCAATGTATGATTTAAAAAACAAACAAACCATCCTGCTTGCATGGACAATTTATGCAACAGCAATCTTTATTTGTTGTGTATGGTGCTTTCCATTTTCTCACATATGTAACCTATCCATATTCATTATGCTATTCCCTTTTGGGTACTCAAAAGGTATAGTCTAGACAAGCAAAACTAAGGGATTTTCAAAACAAGAGGCTCTTAAATATTGAAAAGCATTGCTTTTCCATTGTAAGCTACAAATAGAATTAAAAATAATTGTTGCCTTTCCGGGGTTCTACCATTTCTCTGTACTGTATGTCTCTGACAAGTTCCATCTATACACTGCGCAGACATAGCTGGATTGGAATATTTACCTTTCCCCTTCTCCCACCTCCCATTCTGAATCAGCCATTGTTCTCAATTTCCTTTTCTCCAACCTTTTGAATCTTCTACCTTCTTGCTCAGTACTGTTTTGAGCTGCCAGCAAAAAGGCACATCTGTTTGACATCTATTGTTCCATGGTTTCATTAAAAAAAAAAAAAAAAATCCTTCAGAAAATTGCCACTAAACATGGCTTCATTAATTTCCCCATAGAATGGCTTTCTCTGGTCAATGTCACAACACAGTCTTAATGGAGAAAATGATCCAGTCAAGTTCTGGTTAGGAGTACAATTTAGATAGAAAAATTGGGTTGGTTTTCTCTGATTTCTTATTTGTTTCTTTCTTTAAAAAAAAAAAAAAAAAGATCCAGGTAAGTGTGCAAGGCCCCAGTCTGAATCAGAGCCACTGTTTCTGGCTTTAGAGTGGTTAAAGCAACTCTTGCTAGACATTTATGTAAGGAAGAACCCTCCCCTCCCCCCCCGGGGGAAAACAGCTTACTCTGATGCATTTCATCTTTTGGTGGGGGGATTGTCTCAAGTTCCAGTTTATTTAGTTAAATAAGATATCCCTTATTTTAAAGAGAGAAAATGAAAAAAATGAAGCAGAGGGGCAAAGGAAAACCATAACGCCTTGTTCAGTTTTCCCAGGTTAATTCCTCTCACTGTGCTTCAGTTCATGCATTTTCCTTTCCTTGCTTCCAAAGTATTTATGGTCCTCTTCCAATTGTGCTCCCTGTAATTTTTCAGGGGATGGGAGACGAATAATATAAAAAGGTAAATCTTCATTTGTAACAAGACAGAGATGTATGTTCCATTCCATCACCCTCCACCCCTTGTAGCAAAGAACAGTAATCTGAACACAATTGCAGTACTTGTTTTGATTAGTGTATGTTTTTTGTTGCCCAAATAATGGTAATTAAGTTGCTAACAGTTTACAGTTTACACAGTTTTGTTATGTTTTTCATTTTATATTATGATTCTTTTAAAATTGTAAGCTTCCCAGAGTCTTTTTGGAATTGGACAACCTCAAAATCTAATAAATTAATAAACAAGAAGTGCATTGATACAGCATGATGTCCTTTGCTTGGAGATAACATCTGGATAGGGCAAAATTCTACAACTGGACAAGAAAAGGAAAAAAAAGATTGTTGTGAGAAAAGATATAATAAAGGAATGCTGTGAGTAAAACTCACAGTATGATAACAACAACAACAACTTTCTTCAAAGAGTCCAAACTACCAATCAGAAAAAAGCATGGCAGTGTCCTAGGTATGCAATCAAGAATAGAATAGAATTTCTAACTCATTGAAGCCATAAACATGAAGAGGAGACACCAATTTTGCATTTTACTATATAATCTTCTACAGTAAAAATGTTTCTATCTATCCTGTAATAAAAATTATACTGATATCCCTCTCAGAACAAACCACAGAATAGTCTTGATCACCATGTTTTGTTTTGGGAATAAACTCAGTTAAATTCCCAGTGGTGTCCACAGGAATGGTGTGTGTCAAAAAAGTCTCACCCTTTTGAACATGCATGCATTGGTGCATAGATTCACCACAAATGCTGCTGAATCTATAATAGTCCCTTCTTTGGGTTGATATTGTGAAGAATTTGCAAACTCTTCCCTTGGTCTAGTATTAAAAGGCAGGGAAAAGGTGCTCTCAGTTCTGATGTGGAAATGTCATTGGTAGTTGAACTACTATGAGGAAGAGATTTTCCACATCATTTCCATGTATGAAAGCTGCTGGAAAATTATCATTGATCCATAGATCCTTTATACCATCCAGATATGTGAAAAAAACATATAGTTTGCCTTTCGTATTTTACATTTACATGTAAAGTCTCCTTTGAGTCAAGCTGACTCCAAAGATTTCATGAACAGCTCCATGTTATTTTCTCAGCAGCAATATGGCAGTAATTTGCCACTGCCATCTTCATAGATTGATTGTGTGTGTGTGTGTGTGTGTGTGTGTGTATGTATTCAATTTACTAGACTACTTTATAGCTCAGAGATTTTTCTGGTAGTGTCCTACTCATGTACTAACCAGGTTCAACCTTGGTTAACTTTTTCAAAAGATCAGCCAAAAGAAAGCTAACTACTGGCACCTGTTTTGACAAAAGAATATGGGGTGGTCCCAAACTGCAGCTTTTTCCCCTACTGCTGTTGGACAGTTTCCATCACTCCTGGAGATCTAAGCACTAACCTGACCCTGCTGAGCTCTTCAGCCTGGACAAGCCACACAGTGAGGCATTTTACATCCCATGTTTGCTCTGTGCAAACAGAAGGCCTGTAATTCTAATCACTGCCTTCCCAGAGGCATCAGCCCCCAGGCTTTGATGTTGTTAATACACATTCCACAAGTGAGGCTATAACATCCATCTCTTTGCGGAGCACCCAGGAGAGCTGTGTCATTTGCTTGTGACATTTTACAGCAGTCTAAGGATAGAATGCAGCTTTATAATGTTAACTTTAAAAATACTCAGCATTGGCTTTAGAGCCAACTCTCGAGAGAACCACTATTCAGCAAGCTAAAACCAACTGGGCCGCTTGGATTTTTTTTTTTTTTTCATCCATCAGATGTATGTTGACTGCTAAAAAGAAAAGAAACAGCATTGATTAACCTATGGTGGCCCTCTGCAAAGTCGGCTAAGTTTCGTCTGCCATCTGCATAGTAACAGGGCATTCACAAAGGAAATTGAGAGGGGTGGTGGGGCTGGGAGATTGATTTTAAAAATAGGGTGGTAGCTCCCTCCCTTCAAAAACACAGTGGAGGATCAATGTAATATAACTAAAACAAGAAAACTGAACAACTAGACTTACCCATGTTGTATGTGTTGGAGGGGGTGGTGGTTACACACCTTGTTCTGAATCTGGGTAAGAAAAATATCAGTCCTTGAAAATGTCACATCTGGGAGTATATAGAAGGGAACAGAGAAGAATCAAGTAAATGGAAAATATAAAAACAACCCAACCATTGAAGTGCACCTGAAGTTTCTTTTAAATCCACAAACTGGGTCCCTTTGAATGACAGACTCCTTTACACACACACACACACACACAGAAAAGGTTGGGTGAGGGTGGGTGGGAGGACATACTTAAGTTCATAGTAGTCACAAACCAAATTTCAAGGAGTCAAACTCATCTAACAGAATCAAACTTGAATCTTATGACTTCAAGGCTTCAGCCATGTAATTTGCTTGGTAACAGTGTGCTGTTGCCTTTTTCCTGGATTTATTTGTTTATTTTACTTCCCAGTCTAGCCTATAGCCCTGAGATTTCCTGGCACTCCCATTTAAGTACTATTCAAAAAGCCAGTTTGGTCTAGTGGTCAAGGCACCAGGCTAGAAAACAGGAGACTGAGTTCTAGTCCCACTTTAGGCAGGAAGCCAGCTGGGTGACCTTGGGCCAGTCACTTCCTCTCATCCCAACTCACCTCACAGGTTGAAGTTGTGGGGAAAATAGGAAGAGGAAGTGTGTGTGTGTGTGTGTGTGTGTGTGTGTTAGGTTCGTTTGCTGCCTTCAGTTATTTATAAAAATAATAAAGGTGGGATAAAAAAAATCTAAAAAAATGGAAAAAGGAAAAAGGAAAAAGGGAAGGAAAGGGAAGGAAACCTGAAACATGGATAAGTTATGGGGGAAAATTTAGGGCACAAAAAATTCTCAGGATATTTTTTCCCATGTCTTTGTCAGTTCCCAGCTTTCTGACCATTTATTCCATGAACCTCCATTACATAACTTCTGTGGTGCACCTTATGCATTTCTCATACTTCTCTGAATACAGACTCATGAATTATGTTGCCTTGGAATATTTGGAATAGTTGGCTTATCTTTAATCATTCATTCCTCTCCAGGACAACATTAACCTTTGCTTCCTTCCTTGAGCAAAAAAGAATGGAGTTCATTGAAGAATTTTTTAAAAAATACAATATTGAATGATCTTCCATAGGCACACAAGAAATTTCCCTAAGAGGTATTCCAGGGATAGATGTGTAGAATCACAAATTAAGTATTTACTTTAAGTTTTTCTTCGGCTTCTCTAAAAACAAAACAAAACACCTAGTAGACTATTAGATCTGGTAACAGAAAGTTTGAGGAACCTGATTTGATGTACACATTTGTCAGGTTAGTAACTATTGGTGATATTCTCCATACAGCATTATTTTCCCTAGACATTTTCCGCTGCCTACCTTCTTTTCATGTACAGCTAATGCTCAGAAACTTAGACGCTCACGGTTTTTGGACCTCCACACCCTGCTTGCTTGCTTCCTTTTTTCAATGGAACAGCATCCTATTCTCCATTCCTCCTTGCCTCCTTCTGCTTATAGTTTTCCATTTTAATTGCTTGAGTTCTTCAAGTTCTTGCTTTCTCTCTTCAACTGCTTTAAGCTACATTCGATCTCTGCAATTGTGTGCTCGCATATTAAAAATCAGTTGGAGAATTGGAGATTTCTATGTGGGCTCATGGCATTATCATCTTGCTCAGACTGGTGAACTCTCATGGTTCCTTAGACTCAGGCAAGCTGAAAGTTCCTCAACGGAAGTAGTTGAGTTCCATATGCTTTGTTGTTATCAATATAGGGCAATATTTTGCTTGGCACTTTGCAATGGTTTATCTTCAGTTTCTCATAAACTTTTCTTCTGGCTTGAGCATTATTCCCTCACAGCCAATGAACATTCCAGATCTCAAATATGAACAAACAATATGAGCACAGAGAATCTGTGCATCATATTGGCTTGATGTAAAAGTCACTGTCTTCCAGCAAAAAACAAAAAACGTAATAAACAAAACCCAGCAAAGTTCAATGAAATATATATTTTAAATAAAGTAATGCATTTCATGAAAATTAAGTCAGCTATGATTAGCTTGGACAAAAGGTAAGAGAGATAAAAGGAAATAGGTTCAGGGAAAAATATTTTGGTTGTTAATATTTCCAGTTAGATACACAGAGAACACATTTTTAGTTATTTGTTTTCAAAGATGGAAATAAGAGAAATCTGTCTATTACAATAATCTTCTCTGTACAATATAAATTAAGTGATATATGAAACTCAGCTTTCTGAGGTTTCATTATGTGTTAAGGAGCTATTTCATTTGTAGATTTAAATTTAAGCAAGGCTATCTTCCAAATATTTTTTTCTCTCATGTTGCAAAATTGAACAAGCACCCACATTTTGAGCCCATTTAGTAACAGACCCACATTAAGTATAATGCAGAACATGAAGTATTTTTTCCAGTACTCTTATCTGAATGTATTAAGTCTGTGAATTACTTGAAATATAGTAAGTTGAAAGGGCAATATTAGCCTAATTCAGATGTTTCACACACATATCCAACACGTGAAGCAGGAGGCTGAACTGAGCCAAAGAGCCAAGATAACATTTTTTGGGGCAGGGTGGTGGGGGGGGAGAGGTTGGTTTTCTGAATTCTTCTTGGCTGGTCATACTTGTAAATTTGAAAGAGTCAGATGAAAATATTTGAAATCTTCCCTTAAAATTTAATTGAAAGATAAGAAGAGCCCTTGAGGAACAATTGTGTGTGGTGGTGGTGGTGGGGATGGGATATTCACACACACTGCTTGGGCAAAATAAGTATTTATAAAATAATTACACAAAATAAATTTAATAACAATAGCGCACTGCATCCATGATAATGTTTCTGAAATTTTCTTTGATTCGACTAAGAACTGCTGAGAGAGAGACAAAGAAGTGGTTTTGAAGGCACTAGTTCTTTTCAGTGTTTGCATGGATAGTCTGGATATACTCAGCATTATCCTGCCTTTGTAATTTTCCTCATTTGCTGATCCCCACATTTGATGAAGAAAATGTTCTACTGTTGCTTTACAGGCAATTGTCCTTGTATTCGTTTGTCTCACTGAGACATAAGTAGCACAGACTAGCTCTTTGTGTTCCTCAGGACAAATAGTCCATGATTTATCAAAGACACATTGTACTTCAATTTCAATAGAAATCTGAGTGGTTTATCTGGAGAGAGCCATGCAAGTAAGCAGTTGCAAAGGGTGCTGATACTCACACTGGAAACATGCAAAACTCAAGGGGGTATGTAAAAAAAAAGCCTATTTATGCATGTAGCAGGCACCACATAGCTTTCCCAATTCAGCTTATCTTAGATAAAGCAATGGTGCTCAGGTAACCCCAAGACAAGCCATCTTGACTTAGAAGCTAATTGTTTCATTTCAAAGTATGTGAAGGACTGCAGAGTTAAAATGGTTGGAATTTTTAGAAGCAGTACTTGGATCAACTTAGAGAAAAATATATTTTTTTTAAAAAAAAGTTGATTATTTTAGTTAATATTTAGTTAAGTAAAATTAGTTAAACTGGTATTTGGAGGCAGATTTATTTTTTAACTTGATGTTCAGTCATTTCTGTCATGTCTGAAAATTATAAAACAGATCTTTCAATCATACACATAACACAATTCTTATTTTATGAATATTTGCTTCTAGGTGACACATTATGCGCTAACACCATATGGGAAGCCCACATCTGTGTATTCAATCAGCTCTCTAAAATGTGTTTTTAATGGGGGACAATTTGATGGAGTCTCTCTCCCATCTGCAAAATCCAAAATTATTAGATACATGGCTCTTCTCACTTCACATCTGTTTGAAATGGCATGTTTAATAAATGTTTTAAATAAAATAAAAGTAAAATCTCTCTTGAGTCCTAATCCATTCCTGATAATTACTTGGGCGGGTCCTTGCAGTGATGTTGGCAACAGCATGGAAGTGATTTCCCAGTGCCTTGTTCCAGTGTCTGTTTTTAATTTCCCAGTCCAGCCTGCCATGCTGGGAGTTCCTGATCACTTCCCATCAAGTCCAGCCCTGCTGATATTTTCAAGATCACCAAGATCAAGTAGATTCTGCCCCCTGCTACAGGTAAGCATTTCTTTAAATTGGAGGGGGAAGGGGGAATGACGGCTCAAAAGATTCTTGCCTATTAAGCTATTAACATGATTCATTTGGGGAGTATCTTCCCCATTCCTATTTACAATCATATGATATTGAACAACCAGATTTTGTTTCCATTTTTGTGGATAAATGAACCACCATATAGGCACCTGTAACATTACCTGATGCAGTGCAGTTTGCATTCCTCACACCAGTACTTCCTGAAATGATCTTTGGTGCCCATGAAAAGCAAGTAGTAATACATAACTTTGCTTACTGCATGGATCATTACTACCTGCACTGAAAGCATCATAATCCTAGATCAGCATTCTGAGGTTAACAAGTTAATTTCTTGAAATGTATATGTAAGGATGAGGACAGGGCAAATGTATTGTAATTGTTGAGTTAAAAAAAAGAAATCAGAAAACATGTTCACAGATACTTACAAGACTATGGAAATGAAGGAGCCAAAGGTATACAACTTCACAATGGCAGAATGAATACAAATGGAGATAGAACTTTGAGCCCCATGGAAATATTACCAGAGATAATATGATGACAAATTTGATTAGGATGAGATCTCACTGACTAGCTTCAAACAAACACACCATCATTTTTATCCATAGGAAAAAGTGGGAGGGAAAGTATTAATTACTCCATGCAAATAGACACGAGGAATGTATTCAGCCTTCAGGAAGAATGATTGATGGAGTGTATTCAGCCTGAAAGGAAGAACGATGGATGGAAAGTGGCAAGAAATACAGTCTCCAAGAAAAAAAGAGAGCACCTGCATTCCCAAAACACCACCCAAGATGTTCTCCAGCCCACTGGCTGAATATGTAAGATGAAGGTCTTGACTCTTCAGTCATATTCAGTTTCCCAGTCCTTCCTTTTAAAGATCAGGAAGTTCAAGATATGAGAAGTTTAAACTCCCTGGGTTAGAGGTTGCTGGAGTCAAAACCAAAGGTAGGAAATAGTCTGACCTAGTACAAGACAGCTTCTTACATTTCTATTATTTTCTTACCTGTTTTACTACTCATGACAACAAAACACATACACTTTGACACAACTGGCAAGGAAGAGCATCTGCTAGGTCAATTAAGGACCATTACAGGAATATGATGCCCCATCATTCTGCTGAGACTCTGAGCCATTTAAAAGTTAATTAGGCTACTTAATTAAGTGCTCACATCATAGAGAAGATAAAACAAATTAGCTGAACACTAGTAACAATGGGGGATAGGTGCCTAGAGCAAAGTGAATGGCTACTCAGACGGACAGGTTAATAACAAAGAGAAGACAAAATAGTTTTTCTTTCCGTTCTCACTTTTTAAAACAAGTCTGTATTTCTGTTGGATAAGATTTACAGGGTGGTCTTTACAGAAAGGCATACAATAATGTTACTGAAGTGAATCAGAAGAAGCAATCAGTGCCTCACAGGAGAAAATGTAGAGTTTATAGGAAATCATGTTACTCTGGACTGTGATTCTTTTCCCTTTATAAGCATCCTTTAAGACCAATTCTCCATAATGCATGGTGAGGAGAGGAGAATGATCTGAGATGTCCCTATGATCAGCTACTGATAGGTAATCTATGATGTTCCCTGAAAAAAAAAATGCAAGGCAAATGTTCACAGTAGTGAGGGGAACATTCAACAGTGTGGAATTCTGGGAATTGAAGTATGGACTTTAACTCCCAGAATTCCCCAGCCAGCTTGAGTTGAAGTCCACACATCTTCAAGTGGCCCAGGTTGAGAAACACTGATCTAAAGCAAGAGGCAGGAGAAAGGGCCTTTGGCAAAAAGATACCAAGAGACAAAAGCTACATCTGGATAGCAAGCAGAGTATTGGTGGACTGGGGCAACAAAGGTGGATATTGGGTGGCTAACAATGCCAGACAAGGAACTGGGCTGTTTAAAAGAAGTCTGGCTTGCTGGCTAGGAGAAGGAACTGGGGCTCATGTCTGATGGGTCTAAAAACAGGCAGGTACATTTTAGTATACTGTAAATAGGCATAGGAAAAGGCATTATTTTGTAAAGCAGATCATATTTCTTTAATATCTTTGGAAGCCAGACTGTAATACAACAACCTATACAATAGGGTTAAATGTTCTCCTTGCCTCAGCTTTGTACCATTCATAATCATACCTATAATAGTTGCCCTCCCCCTGCCCCCCAAAGTGTCTCAAGCGGGATTTCCATTTCACTTTTGCTGAATTTGCAGAAATCGTCACTGGGTCTCAGAACTACATATCCTGGAAGGTCAAACAGGTCACATGTGTAGGATGTTAACCATAAACTTACTCAGGGTTAGTGTGAACTCAATTTCACTCAGACATCATCTCACTTCGGATTTAAAACTATAAATAAAGCATAATGCTGAAAGGAAAGTACACTCTCACAGCAAGGAGACATTGATTGTCCTGTCAGATACAAATACACAAAGCTACTTTGAAACACACGGGTACAGTAGCTTCCTGCGAAGCCTCAAATAAACTACAGCAAATAGCAAACTGGGGTTTGTTGATACATAATATGCAAACGGTCTGCAGACATACAATTTTTCTATAAAAATGTTTTACATGTTTAGCAGAAAGTTACAGACTTCAACTGATTGGTCAGACAGATTAAGGTTAAATGGATTCACCTTGCAACAACTCTAAGTCAAGCTGAGAGTGACTCCAGAACACTCAGGAAGCTTCACAGTGGATTGGAAATTCAGATGTGAGTCTGTCGTGCCAGTCAAGCAATATGGCAGTCATGGTCTTGTGTCTGTTTTGGGGCAAATAATGGCCTGGGAGGCAGATGAATTGTCTGTCTGAAAATGCATGGAATAAACCCATAAAATTTAGGATTAGATTAATTGTAATGGAAATGTATTACTGGGCTCCTAAGTAATGTGACCCTCTGTGTGGGGACTTGCATGGATACTGTTCTGCACTGCAGCCCTTTGTGTCTCTCTAAAATCTATTCTGTAGGTTTGGCAAAAACTCTGGAGGGTCACCAAATTCATCATCCATCGTAGCAGAGGGAAGGCAATCCTCAAATACACTAAGAGGTCATTTGAACACAGGCAATCTTTTTACTTGCTGAAGGAGGTGCCACAACATTTCATGGATGATTTTGTATTGTAGAATGCTAGAAATATATTAATAGAGATGTGGGAATTATTTTACCCTCAATAACATATTCGGCTAAATTACTAGTGAGTAATATCTTTCCACTAGTGAAGACCTAAAGCTAAGAAAGCAGCAACTCTGCCAGCTTGATATTTTTATGATTTTGTACATAAGTCACCCTGAAGCCCCCAAGCCAATGAACCCAAGTTACCAATGCAATAATATACAGCTACACGCTGCTTACTTTTCTGATAAAACAAAAGGGTAGATCTCTGAACTGAATACTGTTCTTGACAATGGGCAGCAAAATAAACAACATGGAAAGAATCTTAAACTTTGCAAAAGGAAATGCTCCTTAATTAAATAGCATTCATGACTCTGAACTGAAGCAGCAGAAAGGAACAGGAGCTGGTCATAGCATGGCGAACAGTAGCATAAACTAACCCAGACCTCAGCTGTTGTTATATATATCCTTTTAGGCCCTACTAGACTACTAGCAGTTAAAATGGCATGCCTACCATTGTGCATAATATATATCCCTTTTTTTTTTTTTTTTTGTCTGCGCTCAGTCATTACTGACCCTGCAGTGACTGCCTGGGCGAATCCTTGCAGTTTTCAAGGCAATTGTTTTTCGGAAGTGGTTTGCCAGAGCCTCCTTCCTAGAGCAGAGTCCAGCTGGTGAGGACAGGAGGCGGGATTTCCGTTGCTTCGCGCCCTTTTCGGGCGAGCGCGGTTTCGTGCTTACCAGCAACTGGTCCTGTCTCTCTGTGCAAGGCGCTGCCAGCATTTTTCCTCCTACCGGAGTGAGAGTACCCATTTATCTACTCACGTGAGTTTTTGACCTGTTGGGTTGACATGAGCTGGGGGGGGGGGGAAACAGGAGCTCACCCTGTTAACGCGAAGGCTGGAGTCGAACCGCTGAAGCGTCAGCCATTTATTGACAATGAATCAGAATGTAATGCCATCAATATACCAATGACTGTCTTTCTCTTTGAATCCAAGGTATTCTATGTAAGGAATGCCCCATTTGTCAAGAGAAACTCCCGTGACATGTGTGGTTCACATAAGAGGTTTACTTAAGCGTAACACAACAGTTACAAACAAAGCCAGGACTGGCTTGGCACATTTACATGGTTCAATTTATACCTCTCCCCTTCCCGCATTTTCGCCCCGCGATCACGTTACATGCTGCGGATTATCAGCGCCCCAATAATCCCCCTTAATTGTCCAGATGACAGGTTCAGCCCGAGTCCCATTGTTCCTTGATCGACTACCCCTTCGGCATGGGCTGGTTCCCTTGGGGTCCTTTCAGTTGCGTGCAAAACCGGGGTTTCTGGATTGCGCGGTGATCTTGCCTCGCGGCTTGCGGCTCCGCTCATTGTTAGCTAGCGCCGCTTATCAGTGTAAATTCAATGCTTCCACTCTGCGGTTTCCCCTGTTGATTAGGCGCAGGTGGCCATTAATCAGCTGCGGCTTTCACTTCCTCTTTTCCCCAGCTTGCAAGCAGGCGGCGGAATTAGGTCAGCCCGGCGGGCTGGCTTTCCTAGGAGCGCCGTGCCGGCTGAACCTGACATTCTAATCTTAAATTCTAACTTGATCTCTTGTGAAGGTAATGGATGGGATAAGGATAAAGACACTGAAAATTAATCCTAGTAAGACAATGTTCAGTTGAAGGACAAGTAAAAGAATATGAATTAAATTTAGTCTGGTTGAAATTTCACTCCTTTTAAAGGCTCAGCTTTGTAGTTTGTGGATATTCCTAGAATCACTCCCCAACAGGGATATCCATATTTTGACAAGGACTAGATTATGCTCAGAGAGCCAGTTTGACCTGGTGGTTAAGGCATCAGGCTAGAAACCAGGAGACTATGAGTTCTAGTTCCGCTTGGGCACAACGACATCTGGGTGACCGTGGGCCAGACACTTTCTCTCAGCCCTAGGAAGGAGACAATGACAAACTACTTCTGAAAACTTGCCCCCCCCCCAAAAAAAAAAAAAAAAACCTGCAGGGACTTGTCCAGGCACTCTCCAAGAATCGGACATGATTGAAAGGATTAAAAAAAAAAAAAAAGAAGATTATGTTTGCATAACTACAGTTAGTGTACCAATTGCACTCATTCTTAGGAAGATGTCAGAACTTATCATGGTGACTTGTGCCTTGGTTACTTAGTTAACTGGATTCCTGTAATGTTTCATATGGTCTTATTTGAAGAAGTGCTTCGGAAGTGCTCAGAGGCTTCAACTAGTTCAGAATGTAACATCTGGACTATTGTCAAAGCAATGTTATATGGAACATGTGACTCTGTTATTTAAAGACTTGCAAAAGCTTGAGTTCTTATTCCAGGCTCAGTTCAGAGTGTTGTGACCTATACATCCCTTTGCAGCTCAGAACTAGTATATTAAAGATTTCTTTCTCCATCATGAGCTTGTTCACCTTTAAGATTCAGACAAGTCCCTTCTCTCAGTTTTGACATTGTTAGGAATATTTAGAGGAAATGGAAGAGAGGATTATCTTGGAGGTTGTCTCATAGTTGGAACTTCTTGCCAAGCAATTCAGGTTCATTCACTTTGTCACTTTTCAATTGTCAGGAAAGATATATTTTTAATTAGGCAGCCCTTCAGCATTTAAATTAGTTTGGCTGTAGTGTTACCTGCCCTGTAATTTGTCTTTCAATTGTGTTTTATGTTGTGCTTATTTGTTTGTTTGTTTTGGTTTGTTTGTTCTTTGTTCTTTGTTGTTGTTTGTTTTTGTTTTTATGATGTTATTCACCCTGACCTCTACTTGCTGGTGGAAAAGCATGACATAAAAAAATAAAATGAAATAAATACTAAACTGCCAGAAATCATGGTACACATCTTTATGAGTAACTGATATTTGCTATCCTGGAAGAATTATTTATCTGCTTTATCATGCCTTGTTGCAACTGCGTAGTTGTCGCTGATCCACCCTTGCTGGTGAAACTTTGTGCAGTCTAATGGCCACCGGTATGCTGTCATAGAAACTACAACATTGCCTGAAACAAGGTCTGGGGCATCTGTATGTGTGTGTGCATGTGTGTATGTGTGTGTGTGTATAGAAGGTTTTTACATAATTAAAAGATAAACAAGAAAAATATATAAAAGGAAAGTAGAAAAAGATAAAAGAAAAAGCGCTAGAAGCAGTACACGAAAGAAAAAGAAAAACAGAAAGTTAAGGAAGTGGCTTCCAATCTTCTTTACAGCAGTTACAAACTTGCACCATTTCTTCCCCTTTAGAATTACATTATATAGTTCCCTTCTTCCCACATTCAACCCTTTTTAATCAGCAAATTCAGACGCCAGTTCATTTTTGTCCATTTTCAGCAAAAAGTCCATAAAAGGTTTCCAGTCTTTTATAAAAGTACTTATTGTTTTTGTCCCTAATCAATTTTGCCATTTCTGCAAGTCTTGTGATCGTCACAGTCCACCCCTTCATTGTGGGTGGTTTGGGGCATATTCTAGGTAAATAAGTCCTTTCTAGAACTATGTCCTTTGGAGACAGGTCCCTGCAAAACTGACTAACAGATTTGTTTAAAGGCAGATATATTTATCCACAAGAGTAAATGATGCAAAGCTCGTTCCCTGAGGTATACCATAGAGTAACCAAAGGTACTTAAAATTGTACATTATTAACTTTTATTATCTCTGGTTTTCTGAATCTCTCATATACTCTACATTTTTGGTTTCCTTTAAAAATGTTATGCATTCAGTCAGATGAGAACATATTGTGTTTATCATGGCCTTGGCACTACCATAAAACTGAGGTGATGTTTTTCGAACTAGGTTATAGAGAGTGGAAGCAGCCAGTTACTATGATCTACTGCTACAAGTTCCCTTTCATTTCCAAAACCCTGTTTGAGAGAGAGAGAGAGAGAGAAAGAGAGAGAGAGAGAGAGAGAGACAGAGACAGAGACAGAGACAGAGACAGAGACAGAGATGGAACAAAGACAGTGTTATTATATCACTAAAGAACTGGGAATCCTTCTCCTTCTCCTTTGGTCTGTGATTCAGAAGTTTAACATGCTTTGTTAAATTGATACTCCCAGGTGATTGAAAATTAGCTATTCCTGCAAGAGTATTGCAAGAGAAAGTTTTTGTCAAGTCCACAATATCCATGGCCCAATCCCGAAGAATTCTCATGCAACCAGGCCTGGTTCAGAAAATGCTCCTTTATTTTGTGGTACATGTAGCTTTGAACAAAACATTGCTAAAATTAAAGCCTTGAAAAAGTTCCCTCTATTTATCCCCCCTCCCCTAATTGCCCTGGTGCCTCAATTCCTCTTCACCTGGTGGTGACCTCTTCCCTTCCTCCCACGGATACATAGCTCCTTCCTGGCCATCAGGCCCCCACTGGCCTTGCCTGCAATCTGACCCGGCCTCATTGCCGATATAAGGTTAAGCTCCTCACCATCTCCCGTGACTACTCCTATTACAACCCTTAATGATTAGCCCCCCTCCCCCGTCACCATTGGCAGAAGCAAATCAAACAACCTCCCATTGACTGCTATGCTTTGTAAATTCACAATTGTTGGTTGATGCAGGTTCTGACAGTTGTTTAACTAAGAAAGAGCAAAATCACAGATACATTAGATGTTGGTAAAAGGTATTTTAGAAAGGCTCTGCAAAGATGAAAAGAGACGACAGTTTCCACCAGCGAAGGACTGTGCAGGACCGCCTTTCTCTGTACAGGAGAGATGGGGAGCAATTGCCCCCAACTTCTCCCAGACAGACAAGGAGATATCCAAGGACAGTGGTTAGGACTTCAGGGGAGAAATCTCTTCACCAGTAAGTCCTACCTATTGTCATCATCTATCTCTCCCTGAATAACCTGGCCTTGGGTTGGGGCCTCATCCCTGTTGTAAATGGAGAGATTCACATATAATATTCTCCAAGAAGACTTTAAGCTGTAGAAACTGTAAGAACACATGGGTGATGATGGCAACAGCTACATACATAACAGCAACTTTTCAGTCTCATCAAAGTAGCCCGAACACAACTTTTAAAGTCTGTAGAAAAAAATACCAATTCTTTGTTACACACCAAATCAATCTCTGCTTTGACATAGGCTTCAATGAATTATGCCATCTTAGATTCTGGACTGAACTGATTTTCACAAGGAGTCTTTGGCTGCTCTGACTCTTGCAGATAGTTTCAATTCAGCTTGGAAAAACAGCCTCAGATCTAATTCTAGATAACCTGGCCTCTCACTTCCATATCTGATTTCATGAGAGCCTGAATTCACAACATTTATTTCAATCTGAACTGAAACATCATCATTTTGATATTCATTCATCCCCCTCTCTCTGAAGTCATGGATACAGTCTTGGTGAAAAGTCTTTTATCCCAGCAAATTGCCTGACAAACATTCAAAATGTTTGATTTAGTTCCTCAGAATTTTCTGTTTAGTGAGATGTCACTCCCTACCTTTCATGCAATCAGAGAAGAGATGCAGTGATATGTTAATCCAAGACTGAGTATGTCCTTGTGATTTGGGAGATATTGAGTGTGTTAACCATGTCTTATTGTGCTGCCTTTTTTATACAGATTGACACATAGACTTAATGATCCCTCTCTTGTCAAACTGTTGTGGCTTGACTGATGAGGAGAACTCACTTTCTTCTGGATATGTTTTATGAAACCTTCAAAAAGTAGCCAAGCCTTGTGCTATTGCCATTAGGAACCTATTAATTTAGTTCACACAAATGTTCACATACGCCTCACATACTGTATACGCAAAAAAACATTGACTTTGAGAAAGAGATCCAAATTTATAGCCTTAGATATTATGGATCACTTTTCCTGCTATGGTATTGCAGCATTTTTCAGGATATAATTAAAGAAAATACTGATGGAAAATTATTTCTGGAAACCACAAAGTACTTATACTGTTACATTTAAAAAGCTACAGTGAAGATATTAATTTATACCTTTGGATGTCTCCATACTTTACCCACATAACAGTTTATTATGGATGCCAATATCAGTTTACTTCTTCAGAATGCCTCTTATTTTTCCCCAGAAACCAATTCCAATATATGTGCCATTTTGTTCCTTCCTTAAAAGGAAAAACAAAGATTTCAAGTTGGAAGATGGAAAAACTAACTCTGTAAGAAGGTTGATGCTAATATTCCATGAGGATTGCTCACTTACATGGAGCAAATGCACTTGGCTAAAGCAGTGTGAACATTTGTTTCTTCTATGCATGCATATGTTACATGCACTATTTTTAATGTAATGCTAAAATGTGAAAGAATTTATTCCTTAATGCTCTGAAATCTTCTCTTCTTTCTTTTTAATGAATTGAACAAGAATCTCACCTTGTTGTTGTTGTTCAGTCGTTAAGTCGTGTCCGACTCTTCGTGACCCCATGAACCATATTGCCCCAATCTCACCTTACCTTGGTTAAAATCAAGGCTCACCAGAATTGCTTCAGCGGCAACATCAACTTGTCCATTCTTACATTGTTATTCAGATTTTATCAATTTTTTTAAAAAAATTAGAAATATTATTCTTGTTCTTGACTCTTGGAGAAAAAAGAATCAAAGACAAGAGCAACTGGAGAGAAGTAGAGCTCTACAAATCAGAGTTAATTTAAAAATAATTTGGGAATGGGGACTAAGAGATAGCACTTTAAAAAGTGTGAAAAAGCAGCAGACCATATATTTAATTTCTACAGAGAAGAGAGGAAGCTATCTGAGGTAATATATTGCCTGGCATTCTTGTTTAGCCCACCCAAAATGTAGGACAGCAGCACCATTTTTGCAGCTCCGAGGGCCATCCTAGAATATGTAGGGCCAAAGTGGCCTATTTTAGATTAATATTTTAGTGTTTGGAATGGGTACCTTAGCCTTACAGACCTTTAAAACACAGTTTTACTCCTTAAGAACTCTGAAGTATCTCCAAAAGTGGGATCTGGGCCCCATCTACTTTTGGATTGTGGCCCTTAGTATGCCAAGCAAAGCTTGGTGCATTCCTACAGGAATAATGTGTCCCTAACTTAGTCAGGGAAATTTTGTAAACTCTGTTTCAAAACTATTGTAGATATCTTCACCATATTATGTGGTAGCAAATTTTATAAGTGCATTATGTACTATATTAAAGGAATAATTCTTGTGTATCCTAAATTTAGTGTCCGCTAGTTTCTTTGAGTGCCTGTAAGTTCTAAACCTGGTGCTTTCCAGATGTGTTGGACAACAATGTTTCCAATAGATATATGGAGGTCAACAGGTTGAGAAAGGTTGTTCTGATATAAAAAGAGAGATTTCTTTTTCTAACATTGTGCATAGACTTCTATTGTTTTCTCCTTATTTCTCTCATTTCTATTCCAAAAATAAAAACTTCCTGACTCCAAGGGAAAAACAAAACAAAACTTGAGTTTCTTTTAATAGCAACATGATGTTTATATGACCTTGCTTGCTTGCTTGCTTTTTTTGGATCGGCAATACCAATTCAAGGCTGTCTGAGCTGACATTTGAGGTCATAAGAGATTTGTAGGCAGTGTCAAATTTGAAAAGAATGTGGTATGAGTTCTGCCCAGTGTTTCCAAGGAGTTTGGCAGCTTTTATTGGCAGTAAATTCATTCACTGGCATGTTGAATTAGGTGATTAGCATAGAGAAAAGTGCCATAAAACAAAACAAAACAAAATCAAGTGGTTTAAGTGTGTGGCTACAGAAGGCACAAAGTGTGCTGCAGACCTCCTTATGTGGAATTAAGATGACCTCTTTGCCATACATTTCCTGTCAGAATAGAAATGCACTTTGGTGATTTGTAATTTTGATTATTAAGATCTGTTCTGCTCAAGGAGTCCTCTAATTCATCAGGCAAGGAATTCTCAGATGGATCATTACCTCCTTCTTATATCAGTTTGTTGTAGGAAAAGGAAAAGCTATCACAAAAAAAATTTTTTAAGACCCACATGCACTTCAAACAGTAAATCCATTGTTGCAAGCTACCATCTCAGCAGATTTAAAGGTTACACTTAATAAGAATTTGCCATACAGATGTGTTTGGCTTTCAGCCATTCCATATGGAAATTGAAACGTGTTGCCTTTTTGTTCTGAGATGATGACGCTGTTCCTGCAGATTGGAAAGCAAAGGTTATATTGATCCTATACTAAACATCCACCTAGCATGGTTAAAGGGAGTACTCAGATTTGTGGCTTTAAGAAGAGACACAAGATGATTCAAATACCACATCCTATCCCTTAAAAAGAAAATAAAAGAAGTGTGTGTGTGTGTTTGTACATATGTATATGTGTGTATGTATGTATGTATGTATGTAACAAGAGGCTGCATGTGAATGATGTAGCCTAAATCTGTCCCATGGCATCATTTACAAACAAATCAAAATCTGAGAGCATAGCTTGGCAGTGCTGAAAAGTGTCCATTCCAGAGTGAATACAGATCTCAAAAATGGTAGCCACACATGCTTCAGAGAAGCAGGGTGGGTTTGTTGAGGGACAACCCAGTGAAAGCATGTCAGTGGGAACTGTTAATAGAAGAGAAAGCATCTATCGGTGGGGGAACAGTATTCCACAGAGACGTGATGTTTAAATCAGTAAACAGCATTGAGAGAATAGCATTGAAAACATGAAAAATATTCATAAAGCCCTCAGTGGGGAATGGAAATGAATGGGAAAATACCAGACACTGGGGAAATAATCTTTAAACAGCACTGAGGGAATAGCAGTGAGTAATCCCTGGGGTCTAATGATGGAACAGCAGTTTTTAGGGGGAAAAGATATTCCAGAGGCACACTTTTTCCAAAGGCTTTTTTCCAAAGGCTTATCTTTTCACTATAGAGATGAAGGGAGGGAGAAAATGAGAGTTTTGGAGAAGCAGGAGAAAAGAGTAGTATATGTCTCTTGGCAATGGAGGTCAAGATGACTACGGGAAAAGAGGGGGGGTAGCTAAGAAACCAGCCACATTGTAAATACAGATAACAGATAGTGGAGAAGGAATGAGAGAGCAAGAGCGATGACCTTTCTGTTGTATGGTCCTGGCTCTTGAAGATTGGTGGTACAAAGAACTTCAAGAAGTTTTCAGAAGAAAGGGCAGGAAAGGATGCAGATTTTATAAATAGCCTCTCACCAGTGCTTATTCAACTGGGTAAGCTGAACACATTCTTTGGCTTCATTATGTTCCTGGAGCTGAGGACTCAGTCCAATTCAGAGGATGGACATTCATATCCTGCTGCCTTATTTGATCTGTATCCAGCTGAACAGACAAAAGTCAGTTGATCTTTAAGGCTGTGAAACTAACCAGCAGTTGCTCCACAGGTACAGGAAGGATAGAGGTTTAAAGGTTTTAGGAGGTATTATATTAGAGGGGCTAAGTTCAGCAGCTGGATGGCATATTGACCTACTTGAGGCTATAACTGCAAGTTCAGTAAAAGACATCAACAGTCCTGTCTCTACTTTAGGGGTCATGCTAGTCAGGCTCAAATAAGGACATCTGGCCTCAGATGATTCAAAGAAGTTACCTGGAATAAGCCAAAGTTTACCAGGAGTGGGAAAGTCAAAGCTGGTCATCCAACTCTGCAGCTTCCCTTTGAGTGACTTCAGCTAGAGACAGAAAGAACACACACACACACACACACACACACACACACACACACACCTTTGTCTGGCCAAAAAGGTTATTCAGAGGGGCCCCTGAATCATTCTCTCATCCATAGGCAAGTTCAGTTCTGATTTTTTAAACATTCCTACCACACTGCTCTTGCACTCAGTTGATCATCACTCCTGAAGTTCAGAATCTAGTCAACTGATCAACAGGACGTCTACATCCTTGCTTCATCAAGTGACGCTGGAAGGTTTATCCTTATGAGTTACATTGGCATTAAACCTGAGCAGAAGGTCCTATATTGTATATGGGAGAGGGAATAAGGAAAGGTTTCTCATAAGCATTGTCCAATAGGAATCACATAAAGATGTTTCCTCCTGTGTAAATCTAAAATGGTATGATATTGGGATTTCAGGGGTGAGTGTCTTCCAGGATAAGGTAAAAGGTAGGGGGTTTCTGTTCAAACTGAGGGTTCATTACAAAAGGAAAGTGCTGGGAGAACCCATTTTGCAAAATCCTTGAGGTCCTTCATAGAAGGAAAGGAAGAAATCAATGTGGAAAATGTGTGCAATAATGAAATAAACTAAAAGTGACAGCAATCACATGATTAAAAAAACAGTTGTCATTGTTGGTAGCTGTACAATCTATGGCATTTTGTTTTATAATCTATATATGTAATTATACTTACAGTATTACTTCATCAAATCTTGGACTAAATTTGTAACAAGTCAATATGGGTGTGTGCATGTACATGTGTGAATGTCTGTCTTTCAATCTGCTTATCAGTCAGTCCATTCACTTACTGACCTATCTCTCTGCATGCTACTTGTGTTAGAATCTGGTTATAAAGTAGGAACAGTTCAAGGCAGGTTAAGAGCAAGGATTGCTTTCAAGTGATTACAAAGACTAATGATATGTTTCCCACTTCACCAATGGGCATATGTACAGAGGCTTAGCCTATCACACCTAGGTTCCCTCCACTCTCGTGCTTTAAAACAGCCTCCTTAGTTACAAGTCAATAAAAAAAGAATCAATGAAAAATATTTGGGTTGAGGCCATTAGTACAGTAAATATAGCCCTTATTTATTTCACTGCAAATGTCAGCCATTTTAAACTGAACCTTTAAGATGGCTTTTGTTGATTTTCATTAGAAACCTTTGCCTATTCAAAGAATCATTCAGGTTGCAAGTACTATCTCTGTGCAGCAAGCATCCAAATGTAAGATATAAATAGGTTTAAGGAACCTCAAAGTGTTTCAGAAGTACAAGAAATATTTTTAAAATCCTGAAGACTGGAACCAGTGGGGAGACAAAGGAGCATCACTCATCTGTGAAAGAAGAATTAGTGAAATAAATAATCATAGAACTGAACAGACCAAGAACTGGAGAACTTCCAAACAGCCACACATTAAGACTGAGCATGCTCAGTAATCATTGACAGCTGACAAGAAGAAAACAAAGTGGGAGTGGGAATGGAATCAAGATTTGTGAATAAGAACATTCCATATTACAACAGTTTGTTGCAACTTCCACTTATAATAATAACACAGAACAAAGATTCAAACACGGAACAGCCCACATCTCACTACACAGACACCAGTATTTTTATTATTTTTCAAAACCGAATTCATATAATGCTGTTTTCTTTGCAAAAGATGCTGAATGTATTCCTTTCTGGTCCAACTTTCTGGTCCAACAAGGTTCCTAAATATTTGAAGCGCTTTATTCATAATAAGTAGATGAAAACTATAGGGTTTAGTATGAAGTTCCAAGCTAGGAATTTCTGGATGAAATCTCACTTTGATGAAAATGTCACTGAATAGCACTTAATGTCAAAGCATACAGTTATAATTAAAGCCAAATAGAACAACTCAAGAGTTAATACTACATAATAAATTACCAAACTTAAAAATGATTCAGAATATCTACCAAATAACAGCAACAACAATGATGATGAAGATGATGATGATGATGATAAATTATTCTGAATTACCTGATATTTATTTATAACGTTTCTTAATGTGAATAATCTCATTCAAGGTTTCTAACAAAATGATATAAATAATTGTTAAAAATTAAAACAGAATCCTAATATTATGGAATGGTATTATATAAAAACTAAAATCTCTACTGCTTTTTCCACTATCTGTATCTAAAAGGGAAGTTCATAGAGCAGATTGGAATATATCTCTAGTCTCATAATGAAGAAGACTAGGGGAGGAAAAGACAAAGTGATAGATCAGATTCCGTAGAGCACAGAGGTGAAACAACAGGCCAGACCTGAGCCCCTATAAAAGAAAATAACTGGACAGTAAAAATTAAATGAAGGTCATTTTGTGAGCATATGGGGTAAACATTACCATCTGTTTTCTGTTCAAACTCTGTCTTGCCATGCAATAATGGAACAGATGATTTTTAAACAAGAATGCTTCACAATTCAAGCTGAAAATTACAAGCAGCATTTTGGTTCCTAACACTTGATCATTTATAGGATAGGATATATGGGTGGTGACTTTTGCTGTTCAGTGTTTAAGTTTAGAGTCTTTGGAAGTTCAGAGTGAAATTACTTTTTGTATACTTTCACTGGGAACACCTATCTATCTATCTATCTATCTATCTATCTATCTATCTATCTATCTACCTACCTACCTACCTACCTACCTACCTACCTACCTATCATCTTTTCCCCTGACATATTTGAAAAAAAAGGGGACCAGAAAAACGATAATGAAGAAAGATCATAAGCTGACTCAAACTGAGACCACCATTTTGTGAACATGACATTAGCAGTTTGTGTATCTGCATGTATACTGTGTGTGAAGATATTCACACTCTTCATATTATTTTGGTTAAAAAGCATTGATGTCTTGTAACTCAGTAACAGTAGTTACCTTAGTCCTGGTTCACTCTACAGCTGGAAAATGATGCATCCCAAATGAAACTACAAAATTAGCTCTTCACACAAGGAATATAATCATTGTAAGAAAGGAAAAGAAACCATGTTCTCATCCTCTTTCTTGTTCAGTGCCCAGTAAGTCCATAACCGACTGATTTAAACTTTGGTTATTATTTTAATCGTATTTACTATGAATGTAGTCCTTCATGGCAGACATAGAATCCATTACTTCGTGAGGGAAAGATATTCTTTTTTTGTCATGTACAGAGCTCCTTCATATGTTCTGGGGATAGAAAAATAGAGAGAAAGACAGAATCAGAAGAAGGAGCACTAGGAAATGTGGTTGGACCAAGAATGAAAAAATGAGATTACTACATCTCCAAAAGTCTCATAATTAACTCAGGATTTTATGGCTGCCATGGCAACCATGAGCTTATCCGAAGTCATCATAGGCCTGATGCACAGAGGAGAGCACATTTTAGATCTGAGGATGAGATAATGGGGATTTAAGAACAATTCATTTGTCATGGACAGTTCAATCTGGTGATCATGGAGTTGATTGACACCACAAACCTCCTCAAGGAAGAAGGATCAGTTAGATTAGTGTACCTCAGTCTTCTTCAATTGATTTCCAAATGTACCTTTAGCAGTTTCCTAGCAGTCTGGAGGACAAGACCTTTGGTATCAGAAGCAATGAATACTCTCAATAGGATCACTTCCAAACATGTATGCTGATCCTGGGGTGGGAAAGTTCTCTGAAGAGGCCCAGGAGACAAAACTCCAGAGCAGATATCTAGAGTGAAACTTCTTCTCCACCCTTACCAGATCTGTGGAGGCTCTCCTTCCATGAAAATCAGAATGTTAGCATAGGAGCATTGCATTTTCTGATGGAAAACATAACTTTCCTGCTGAATAATTTTGATCTGGCTTTAGCTTGCCTCAGGGGCAGGCTGCCACTGAGACAAAGTCTCCTTAGCAGGTCAGCTAAGGTCAGGAAGGTGTTGGCCAGCACTCTGGCAAGGGAGGTGTATGCTGATGAGGCCTCTGTAGTGGTCAAGAATGCAGTTGTCTGGATACTGTTCCAGTTTGTCATGAGATTAAGAGATCAAGAATTGAGACGACAGCTGCTTGTTAGGCTTTCTCCATTAAAGTTCAAAGGGAGAGAGGAGGAGATACAGAGTATCTCTACTATTCTGTATATATATCATGAATTTCAGAAAAGGGTTAAATAAAACTTGTCCCAAAAGCAGAAACAATTGTCACAGAGGGAATTATGAGCAAGCGCATTCAAGATCATTCTGATATATGAATAGTGGTGGGCCTTGGATATTTGCTCACATTTATTGATCTATTTTTTTCCTTCTTCTAAAAATCAGAATGATGTACATGTTAGAGATAGTGAACTTAAACTAGGATGCTAAATTAAGACTTCCACTGCATAGAATATTCATTTGCATTATAAATAATACTGCTTTATTTTCTTTTCTGCACAATCAGCCCTACCAAATGATTTCTCTTCATCTCTGCTGCTCAGCACACCTTACTATGCTTATACTGTCAATAGTAAACCAATGCTGATACATTTCCATTTCTAAAAGCTCAGTTCCTTACTACTGTGGTAAAAACCCATCCCCTCCATCTCTTAAGCTACAAATTCAATTTGGGTTCATCATATCTTTGTGGGAAATTGATTTCTCACTGGATGGACTGGCTGTTACAGACCACACATCCCAGTTCCATTTCCATTTCCATTTCCATGTCCCAGTTCCATTTCCTCAAGCCCAGCTTGAGGAAAAGCCCTGGATAATATGAAGCTAAATACTTATTTGCTCCTCTTTTTGTGAAGGGGAGAAGGCCATCTCTTAATTTATGGATATTGGAAATCTTGAGGTGGAGCAAGCAATAAACTCAGCAACTGACCAATCTGAAGGAAAGTTTGAATACCGATTGGCTGGCATTCTATGCACTCATCTTTTGGCTGGTTCAGGCTGATTAACGATTGGTCCTCTGTGAGTTTCAGAGTTGCAAGCATATGGGCATCATACTGAACATGTTTTTGATCTGCAGATGTTGAAGACAAATTGGGGAATCACCAGTTGATTTTAAAATGATTTGGCATAGTTTGCAAATGTGAGCTCAGAGGCATATTAAAATAAATATCATATAAATGGTCCAAGGTTATTTTAAATATGGCATATGAAAAAAAAAGACTTAATATCTGATGTACAGAGATAGACACAGCATAAATAAAAGTCTCTCTCTCTCTCTCCCTCTCTCTCTCTCTCTCCCTCTCTCTCTCTCTCTCTCTCGGGTTAGTCACAGTTTATTATTATTATTCTAGGATGGCCCTCTATAATAAATGTAGATCTTCAAAAGCTTTATTTCAAAACTCATTCCAATAAGCAGTGTGTAGAAAAAAAGGGAACTTTGAGGTAGACATGAGCAGCACTGCATTGCAAATCACTAGTGATCCAGCCTTCTTTATAGCCTTCCTTCCTCCTGCTTTTTTTCTCTTTTTCAGAAATATTGGCAGAAAGCCTAAAAAAAATATTCCTGTCATAAATTTGCTTTGGAAGTAGCAAGAAAAAGAGTAAGTTCAAGCTGTTTTCATTAAAGGGTCAAATAATATCTGCATTTCTGACTGAATACTGAATTCCTGGGTGCTATTAGCTGTATACATGTATGCACAGTTTGCAGATTGGCAATGGGTTATATTCAAACCCACAATCAGATTTACAGTTTTAATCTTATTATCTAGCCCTAGTTTTTAGGAGTTTCTGTAAGAAATTGGCCAGAACTGAGATGTACAGATGCAGCCTTAATGCCACCACTTTGCCTGAAACAACACTGAAGATGGTGAGAGCCAAGCATTTTATATTTTATATTCTGTTACAGTATCCCAGAACAGCCTAATCCCTATTACTAGATAGCTGAATTTATCCCCTTGATGGAAGAAAAACAGAAGTTTTCCTTTTCTCTATGTACCAGTCTTGAGAGTGATGTGAACAAAACTTAATAAATGCAAATTGTATAAATACATGTCACAATATCTCCTGATCTTTTGCAGAAAGTGTGCTTCCCACTCTTGATTAATCATTGACTACACAATTTCACGAATCATTATTTCTGGACATTTCCAAACGATGGGGTGGGGTGGGATGGGGTGGGTGGGAAGTATGTTCACCAAATAATTTCTTTACCTTGTATTTTCCCCATTTTTTTAACCTTTGTAAATGAAGATGTATGAATTGAAAATGATTTTTTAAGATTTAAAGGTCAGTAAAGGGGGAAAAACATATATATATATAAGAAGTAGCATTCTGTGTGAAGTAGGTTGGGCTAAGAGAGAGTGTCTGATGTCATCCACTTATCTTCTGTGGCATTAAAATAGTTTTGAACTTGGCTCCCCCAGTACTAGTCCAACACCTTAACTAATACACCACACTGGTGGTATATTAGTCTATCAGTTGTCCAATTTTGACAAAATGGAAACTCTAAAACATATGCAGTTTCCTCTCTTCTCTGATAGGTATATGGTTTGCAAAAAACAACAACAACTAAGCACAGAGATCTCTTCTTAGCATCTGATTTTTTTTGACTAGGTCAATGGGACTGTTTGACTTCATAAGCCATTTTTTCCCCCTTGACAACCCTCCTTCTTTTATGGTCCCCTGACTTTCACAACAATAGCATTGTTACATATTAATCATAAATTGCATTTCTTCCAAAAGGTATCTAGGCTGATGAAGGTCTAAATTTGAGGAAGATGAAACTGAACTGTAACAGGATTACCCCATACTCTCTAAATGGGTAGCAGTTTACTTTTCTTTTTCAGAAAGTAAGAGCTACTATCTGTACAATACGCTGCACCATTACTTAGGTTTAGAATTTCTTAACATAGTATTTCACTTTGATATATTTTAGTATTTTTATTTTTATTTTAGATCATATAATATTAATTACTTCTGTTTTATATATATAGGTGTGTGTGTGTGTGTGTGTGTGTGTGTGTAAGACTGTTAGTTTCAGCTTGATGTGCATGGCCCGGAGTGAGGTTACTCATGCCTTTTCTGAAGCACATTCCTGAAAGGCACCAAGTTCACCTTACTTCTTCTAAAAAACTTCAGCTGGTCCTCTATAAAACCTTATACTCCAAGAAATTATTTTACTGATACTACAGTGATGTTATCTTGCCTCTAAGCATCGTGTTATAAGGAGGTTCCCCCCTCCCCCCATTATTTTTAGTGTGGAATAACATTACTGGAAGGAAAGGATAGATTTTCAAGAATCTCACTTCACTTTTTAGAAGTTTGGAGGTATTTTAAGTTTTTCCACATGTGTTAAGCTTATCTGAAACACTACAATCAGCTTTTCTTTGCTTTTTAGAAAGTTCCCCCCCCCCCCCCCTCTGTTACTGGAAACTGGCAAGAAATTGCAGTGCAATCCATGACTTGTGTTACAATAAGCAAGGGGTTTGGGTTATTTCTAATTCAACATTTCCATCTCTCCCCCCCCCCCTTTCTCTCTCTCATGATCCACTTTGTGGGTTCATAAACCACAAACATGAAAAGTCTTGCAATAAATATTATTTGAGTCATTTAAATGCAATGAAGTTCATATAATTGTGCAGAGGTTTCTAAGCCAGTCACTTTAGTTACCCTTTTCTGTCAACATTAAAACTACCCTTCAGGGCAAAAGCTAAATGCCAGCATTAACTAAAGCTCCATTTCTGCTCTAATTGTAAGCAATCAGACAGGGTTCAGCCTAATGGACTTCCTGACATGTGGACCAATAGCAGACTGTCTTCTATCCACTCTGCCTTTTCTTTCCAGTTTCTGTGGTTAAGTAAATTAAATGCAAATCTACACTACTGTTATTTCTTCAATAATATGTAGAGTTCAGCATTTCTTGAAAATGTGACCAGTGTATTGTAATGCCTGCTTTCTTCCATGGATTATTTACTTTTTTTTTTTTTTAAACATGTTTGTAAGACCAGGGGCAGAGGGAAGGGGGGAATATTTGCTGCTCACTATTCAAATTAAATGTTCAGCAGAGCAAAGGGTTGTTTAGATCTTAATCTGATCTTTAAGATAAATTTCACCTTAACGTCTAGAATCTGGACTTCAGATGCTGAACTTTACTTTTTCTGTTACTACATTTTATATTTGTTTCTTCTCCAATGATGATTAAGTTCCCCTTCCTACCTTGCAGCATCTGTCATAATTCTCCTTGACTGTTAATGATGCTTAATGAATGCTATAGTTGAAATTAAAGCAAATATTTAGCAGAACTTATTTAGGTGAAGTCAGATACCAAAGTGCTAGAAAGATCTCAAGAGGCAGTGAATTTAAAGGCTGGACAATCTTAAGAGACACAGACAACAGTATCAAATATTTCATGGTTCTTAAAATGCCTTTCTGCAAAGGGATGGAAATGTTAAGGACTGCTATCATTGAGAGTGCACCTTTTTTTTATTCTTCTTCCAAGACACAGCAGATTTCTCTGTGATATTGTTCAAACGTTCAGAAAACTCATTATCATTATTGTGTGACATTTTATTGGAAAAGCTTATTTCAATAAATAAAATAAGTCAATAAAAGATAACACTTATTCTCCTGAAGTTATTGTTTGGGGAAAAAAGTGTTTGTACCCAAGCACTAAAATACAGTTACAGAGCTGAACAGAAAAACTTAACTAAACTGTTGACAAGATAATGGAAGAACTATGGCAGATATGCCATATTATACACCTTGAGATTCCCACCTCCACCAAGCAGGAAAGAAAATTAGTTAATCATCTTTTCTTTGCCTTCCCTACCAAAGAGTAGCAATCTATACCCACACCTGAGATAGGATCATGCGTTTGGCTTCCAGTGTGATAGCTAGTAAAAGCATAAGCATTTACAGACTACTCAATTTTCTTATTTATTTATCTATTTATTACAAAAAAGTATTTAATTGATATTTTTGGCTAAGTGTAATAATTAATCAGCTAAGCCTAATTTGCATCTGTGCAAGTATTTGCTGTCCTGCTATTATTACTTGGTGCCCCCTACTCCCCCCATTTCTGAATCTAGTTTGAAATATGCCGTGTGAACTTCTTGAATGGATCAATCCCACTCTCTTTCATTTCAGTCCTGAGCTTATTGATTGAATGATGTAGACTGAATTCAATACTAACAATATATTATAGTTCCTGATTCTTAGCTTTGTGCTGTTGTAGCTTTTGAAGTGCCTCAATCTTAAGAACTGGGCTGATTCATACAGCTGTCCTTTATAATACCAATAGAGTTACACCTCAAGAGGTGAAGGCTATTCTGCCACTGTTTTTCTTCTTACTATTTATGTTTCAAAGAATCTTTTCTTGATGTTTTTCAGAGAAACAAGTAATCAGCTTATCACCTTTCAGATCCTTGCTGTTCTGTGTATGTCTATATAAGTACTCACAGTTATTGATTGTAAAAAGATACATTTTGTGTTTCTGTATTTGTGTATATGTTTTGGTAGGTTTATGATGGTTGTGTAAGCTTTCCTATGTCCCATTTTTTTAAACAAAAATTACTTTTACATTGATAATTCCAGTAAACTCATGAATAAATAATTAGTGTAAGCTAACCAAACTGCCCCCTTCATGGATCACTGCCTTGTCGTGGCGAAGGGGCTTGTGTAACTCAGTGAAGCCATGAGCTATACCGTGCAGGGCCACCCAAGACGGACAGGTCATGACAGAGAGTTCTGACAAAATGTGGTCCACTGGAGAAGGAAATGGCAACCCACTCCAGTATCCTTGCCAAGAAAACCCCATGGACAATGTTAAAAGGCTAAAAGATATGACGCCGGAAGATGAGCCCCTCAGGTCGGAAGGTGTCCAATATGCTACTGGGGAAGAGCGGAGGGCAATTCCAAGTAGCTCCAGAAAGAGTGAAGCGGCTGGGCCAAAGCCGAAAGGACGTTCAGCTGTGGATGTATCTGGAAGCGAAAAGAAGGTCCGATGCTGTAAAGAACAATATTGTATAGGTACCTGGAATGTAAGATCCATGAACTAAGGCAAGCTGGATGTGGTCAAACATGAGATGACAAGATTGAACGTCGACATCTTGGGAATCAGCAAATTGAAATGGACGGGAATGGGTGAATTTAATTCAGGTGACCATTATATCTACTACTGTGGGCAAGAAACCCTTAGAAGAAATGGAGTTGCACTCATAGTCAGTAAGAGAGTGGGAAAGGCAGTAATGGGGTACAACCTCAAAAACGACAGAATGATCTCAGTGCGTATCCAAGGAAAACCATTCAACATCACGGTAATCCAAGTCTATGCCCCAACCACTGATGCCGAAGAAGCTGAAGTTGACCGGTTCTATGAAGACCTACAAGACCTTCTAGCACTAGCACCAAAAAAAGATGTCCTTTTCATCATAGGGGATTGGAATGCTAAAGTAGGAAGTCAAGGAGTAATCGGAATAACAGGCAAGTTTGGCCTTGGAGTACAAAATGAAGCAGGGCAAAGGCTAATAGAGTTCTGTCAAGAGAACAAGCTAGTCATAGCAAACACTCTTTTCCAACAACACAAGAGACGACTCTACACATGGACATCACCAGATGGTCAATACCGAAACCAGATTGATTACATACTTTGCAGCCAAAGATGGAGAAGCTCTATACAGACGGCAAAAACAAGACCAGGAGCTGACTGTGGCTCAGATCATGAGTTTCTTACTGCAAAATTTAGGCTTAAATTGAAGAATGTAGGGAAAACCACTAGACCACTCAGGTATGACTTAGATCATATTCCATGTGAGTACACAGTGAAGGTGATGAATAGATTTAGAGGATTAGATTTGGTAGACAGAGTGCCTGAAGAACTATGGACGGAGGTCTGTAACATTGTACAAGAGGCAGCATCTAAAACCATCCCAAAGAAAAAGAAATGCAAGAAAGCAAAATGGCTGTCTGATGAGGCTTTACAAATAGCTGTGGAAAGAAGGAATGCGAAAAGCAAGGGTGAAGGGGAAAGATATAAGCAACTGAATGCAGATTTCCAGAGAATAGCAAGGAGAGATAAGAAGGTCTTCTTAAATGAACAATGCAAAGAAATTGAAGAAAACAATAGAATGGGGAAGACTAGAGATCTCTTCAAGAAAATTGGAGATATCAAAGGAACGTTTAGTGCAAAGATGGGCATTATAAAGGACAAAAAAGGCAGGGACCTAACAGAAGCAGAAGAGATTAAGAAGAGGTGGCAAGAATACACAGAAGAACTATACAAGAAAGATCTTAATGTCCCTGATGTCCATGCTGGTGTGGTCACTGACCCTGAGCCAGACATCCTAGAGAGTGAAGTGAAGTGGGCCTTAGGAAGCATTGCTAACAACAAAGCTAGTGGAGATGACAGTATTCCAGCTGAGTTATTTAAAATACTAAAAGACGATGCTGTTAAAGTGCTGCACTCAATATGCCAGCAAGTTTGGAAAACGCAACAGTGGCCACGGGATTGGAAAAGGTCAGTTTACGTTCCAATTCCAAAGAAGGGCAATGCCAAAGAATGCTCAAACTATCGCACAATTGCACTCATTTCACATGCTAGCAAGGTTATGCTCAAAATCCTACAAGCTAGGCTTCCGCAGTACGTGAACCGAGAACTACCGGATGTACAAGCTGGGTTTTGAAGAGGCAGAGGAACTAGAGATCAAATTGCCAACATTCGCTGGATCATGGAGAAAGCACGAGAGTTCCAGAAAAGCATCTACTTCTGCTTCATTGACTATGCAAAAGCCTTTGATTGTGTGGATCACAACAAACTGTGGCAAATTCTTAAAGAGATGGGGATACCAGACCACCTTACCTGTCTCCTGAGAAATCTGTATGCGGGCCAAGAAGCAACAGTTAAAACTGGTCATGGAACAACCGATTGGTTCAAAATAGGGAAAGGAGTACGACAAGGCTGTATACTGTCACCCTGCTTATTTAACCTATATGCAGAGTACATCATGAGAAATGCCAGGCTGGAAGAATCACAAGCCGGAATTAAGATTGCAGGGAGAAACATCAATAACCTCAGATATGCAGACGATACCACCCTAATGGCAGAAAGTGAAGAAGAACTAAGGAGCCTCTTGATGAGGGTGAAAGAGGAGAGTGTGAAAGCTAGCTTGAAACTCAACATTAAAAAAACTAAGATCATGGCATCTGGACCCATCAATCCCTGGGTAATAGAAGGGGTAGAAATGGAAGCAGTAACAGACTTCATTTATTTGGGCTCCAAGATCACCGCAGACAGAGACTGCAGCCATGAAATTAAAAGACACTTGCTCCTTGGGAGGAAAGCTATGGCAAACCTAGATAGCATATTAAAAAGCAGAGACGTCACCTTGCCGACAAAGATCCGCATAGTCAAAGCTATGGTTTTTCCAGTAGTAATGTATGGCTGTGAGAGGTGGACCATAAAGAAGGCTGAACGCCGAATAATTGATGCCTTTGAACTGTGGTGCTGGAGAAGACTCTTAAGAGTCCCCTGGACTGCTAGGAGGTCAAACCAGTCAATCTTAAAGGAAATCAACTCTGATTGCTCATTGGAAGGATTGATAATGAAGCTCAAGCTCAGATACTTTGGTCACCTAATGCGAAGAGAGGACTCTTTGGAAAAGACCCTGATGCTGGGAAAGATGGAAGGCAAAAGGAGAAGAGGATGGCAGAGGATGAGATGGCTAGATAGCATCACTGAAGCAATGAGCATGAAATTGAGCAAACTCAGGGAGGCAGTGAAAGATAGGAAGGCCTGGCGCAATATGGTTCATGGGGTCACAAAGAGTCGGACACAACTTAACGACTGAACAACAACAACAACAACCAAACTGCCAATGGTGACAATAGGAAATAGAAATAAACTAGCGTTTATAAAATATGAGAGGCCAATATGTTGTAATCTGATCAACTGCTGAGTTGATGGAAAGCGGAGAAATACGGCATTCAAATAAATATATTTTGCCTGATTTCCTTTTACATTGATTATGCTGCTGTACTACTTTAAAAAGCTTTGGAATACTCATATTCCTGTCACTTCTTGCCTATAGTAATGAATTTGAAATGTATTATTGAAATCATAGAAACCTTGGACTGAATGTTGTATTTTCAGATTTGGAAATAGAGATGGGGGACAAAACAGAGGAATTAAGTTGGAGAGCAAAAAAAAAAAGTAAAAAAAAAGAAGACAGAAAGCAAATCTTCCCAACGGGTTTCCTAACAAAATTGTCTTCCCTTTGATCTTTCTGGGAGTATCAATGAAATTATTACTATTGTTATTTTTTTTTATATCCTGTAATACAAATGGAATCAAAATACAAAAGAAGGATTAAGCTTGACAGTTCCGTACATAGTAGTCTTGATCCAGATCAGACCACCATGGAATAAAGTAATCCCACAAGGAGACTGCACAGTAATGTGCTTTATATATCATGTAGTTTGTGCATCAGTTTCCATACCTGCACAGAACAACAGGTTAGCTATAGCCTGTAACTATAATCATGCATAACCATAAAACCCAAGAGAGATGCAAACAGTAACAAATATAATCATACATTATAATGGAGAATAGTAAAGCAGATTTAAAATCCGATTTGTTTTCCTAATAATCATAAACATGAACTTATTTTCTTCATAGTATCAATCTTGTAAGATAAAACATGTTACCATATTCTAATGACCCCAATGAATTACTCTGGGTTCCCAATTCATTTCAGATTCCTTTTCTTTGAAAATAAACGAATGCACCAGTTTAATTGCCCTTCTCTCCTCTTTCACAGTTAGGCCAGAGACAGTGTCCTTCCCTCCTTTTTCTCCCTGTGCCACACCCAAAGTTGGGATCTTATATATTTATTTATAATTGAGATGCATATGGCTGCCCAACTCTTAGCGACTCTGAGCAGCACACAAATTCAAAACAAAACCCCAATACATTAACCAGTTATTACAAACAAATAAACAAGCAAGCAGACCAAAAGATGATCATAGTAAGAGAAGCAAACACACCACAGCATACCAAACACAATCCATTCCAGGTGGACACACAGCCTGATGTGACCTGGGAGGGTTTCAAGGTTTGTTTAAAGAGTAGGAGGGTCAGGACTGTTCACACTTCTGAGAGGAAGGGGTCACTGTTCCAGGGCCAGGAGCCTCAACATGGAAACTTAGCTTTTTCAAGTCATTTCCTCTCACTCCCCCCCCCCCCCAACTGTATTGAATGCATATGGACCTAATATACAATTTTTCATTGAAACCATGCATTTACAATATTTATCAGTGAAGGCCAAGCTTTAGGACAATCCAGCTAAACCTGAACACATTGCAAACCCCTAGATTCCAGCAAGAAAGTTAATCACATCATAGGGCTATTTTAACGCCTCTGCAAAAATATGGGTAACCACTAGTTGGGCAAAAAGTTAAGGCTTCTTGGTATGTCTGGTGCTACCATTTGTTGTATCCATCCTACCTACAGTTGAGGTTTAGCACAAATTCTGGTGAGTGCCACTGCTATCTGTATTACAGCTACTATAATAATATTTTTATGTAATTTTATTGCATTTTATGTTCTTTTTTTAAAGTTTTATGAATAAATACAGGCTTATGTGTTTTACTGTTGTGTTCTCTGGCCCAAAAGTGTAATAAAGTTTTGATTTGATTTGTATGTCTTTGCTGCACCCTGAGGTTGTTCACATTTTTGCATCTCTCATATGGTAACCCCCACATCTCAAAACTCTCTGATTGAAATCAGTAGAACTGAAAGGTGGTTTAGTTTCTTTTCTACTTTGTAAAGTGAACCGGGCTTTCCTCCCTCACCTTTCAATGGCTTTTCAGAGGAGATTAAAAATGGAACTAAAGAATGTTATAATTAAGTTGAATTATATGAATAATTATTACCAATTATTAATTGGTAATTATTATTACTAATGAACGAATACTAAGTTGAGCATAATGATGTTTTATTGATTTCACCATTGTAAGGATTTTGTGCTCAGTTTTTTATAAGCTGCCATGAGTCCTTGTGGAGCTAGAAATGTATAAATACTGGCAAATAAATAAATCATGCCAATAAACAAATAAATAAGATTTGCAAACAGGAGCTTCTAATGCTAACATATCAGAAATGTAAGAAATGATCTGAAACTAAAATAGGTCATCACATGCCCATTAAGCAACACACAGATAAGCACAAATAGTAAAGAAAGAAACAATAAAGAGCAATCGAGGAAGAAACAATGTCTGGTAGGATGAGCTTCCAATATAAACAGCTGGCAAACTTCACTCCCCCATACACTGATGATGTTACCTAGTCTGGTAATGCAATGTCTGCAAGAAGAAAACCAAACTCAGAGAATACCAAGAACACAATAATTAGATCCCGAACAATATATATTTTTCACTAATGCAATAGTTATTTTCCTTTAAAATTATTTCCTTTATTTTATAGCACATATACTAAAATATGATCTATTGTAAGCCATTCCTTGCCTTTGATTCCACCAACATCAGATTGGCAACACAGTTTAACCACAGATTTGATTGTACAAAATAAAGAGATGCACTCTTTATTTGAGTAGAATATAGAATTCAATTCTTTCAATGTAGTCGAATTCCCTAGAGAATTTGAATTTACCAAAGTTTTTTTAAAAAATAAATTTATTATTATGGTTGGTTGTATAATCAGCCAGGTGTTTAGACTGGATCTAGCATTTTTATCCACCTATGGAGTCCTTCCAAAGGACCTAGGATAGGCAGATGCTTTTGTCTGATGGTGTTAAAGGTATCTTCACAGGATATAAGCTGTTCCATGTAAAGCCGCCTTAAATCACTGTATATCTGATCGCCTATATCTGATCGCCATCACATTTAGTTATTGTCCAGAGGTTTGCAGCTCAGATGTGGTAGCCCAAGCTGGACCTCAATAGAAAACAACTTTGAAAGGGGGTGGGGGGACTGCCACTGCAAACACCTCCTCTTCTTCCTGTTCTGAACCAGCCATCACTTCAGCAAGAAACAGCATTGCTGGAAAAGAATAGCTCCCAATCTTTATCAGGTCGTCCTTGAACCAGGTCTTCATTGGACTAAAGCATCACCTTTGCTTGGCTCTGCCTTCTCCACCATTTTTTTTTTTTCCTTCTTTTGCCAAAGAGGAACAATCAGTCTTCAGCAATGGAGGAGCAAAAAGAGGAATAAATATGCTCCTTCAGCTTCTCTTTTGCAATAACTGAAATGGGAATATCAGGAGAGGAATAGCAACATCTCTAGTCAGCCAACTTTGATCATCCTCACTTAACATAATCACATAATCAATAGTCAGGGATTCTGGGAGTTCTAGTGAGGACTTAGTCTTGTAAGGTGGGAAGTAGTTATAAGACATCCCAAAAGTATGATTAATTGCAGATAACACAAAGATGGACGTGTAAATAAATATGCCTGGGCAATCTGTATTTAATGATGCTGAATAATAAAGATGAACATTTGGGGAACAGTTCAGGATACTAATGGCATTTTTTTATTATTATTATGCAAAACTGACAGATGAAGTAATTTTGTGTCTTGAAGAGAAAACCTATTAGATCTTATATGTATTCAGTGAAAGTACCTCTTCCTTGCCTGCATACCAAGGGACTCTAAATCCTTCTGTTTGGGTGATTTTCAACTGTTTTGGGAAATTGTTTTCATCAGAAACACACTTAGAATTGTTTGTGTTATAACTCATCAGTTCCTGAGTCATAAAAACAATATTTAATCATGAATGCACTTGTATATTTTAATAACCACTCTATAAATAACAATTATAGGAAGGATGCATTTTTTTCAGTACTTGCGGGATTAATCTTTTGTACCTTTTCTAACTGTGCGGCTATTCCTCTAATGCTATTCTTGTTCATTTTCCTTATTCTAGATCCTAATCATTTGTCCTGCGATTCTTAAAACTCAGAGATGTTGATGATAGAATTAATGGATTAGAAAAAGATGAATTCTTGTGACTTTTCAAATGTATCTGCTGGCTATAATTAGTTTGTGTTGTTTTAGACACAGCTTTAGTTCAACTTAACAGACACATTTTAATTGTTTTATTTGTTAACTAAATTTGTTTACTACATTTGCTCATGCAAGCAATGGACTTTAAAGCAGTACATCGATAGTGCCATAGAGTTTATTATTGGCTAACCATGTCTTCATTTTTTAGCTTCAGAGTATCTATTACTGAATCACTAAATCTCCCCTAGGTATATTGTAATAGTAGCCTTTGCCACTTGCATCAGTAATGGGATACAGGAGAGACAGGGAGAATAAGTGAATCCTCCTATGTTATTTCTCCTTCACCTTAAAATCTGTTGCTGATATATTAATATCTTCTGGCTGAAGCCTTTACGAATAACCTTTTCCCCATCTCCTATAACCTACAAATAGATGAGATTATGCAAAGTGGTGGTAGGTCTATAAGAGTTCACATGATGATTTTAGCCAACAATATTAGATCTAATATTGATACATTATTTGTGCAGGATGTATATTTCCAGATCTCCTTTTGATGGTGTTCCTTCAATATGCACCATAGCCATTAAATGTCAATGCCCTAATTCAGAAAGCAGCATAAGGCATCATCAGGTTCTATTTGCTGAAAGAGGAGGAGGAGGAGGAGGAGGGGGAGGAGGGGGAGGGGGAGGGGGAGGAGGAAAAAACAAAAGCAGTGGCCTCTTGAATGGAAAGTGGCAGGAATAATAGCTCATTGGAGTAGCATTTTCTAACTGATAATATAAAAAAGTAGTCCAGCCTCAAGTAATATTAAGTCCATTACAAAACTGTACTGTTGAATAGCTAGACCTTTTATTCTCAAAGATATCTCATCTTAAAAAAAGAAAGAGAAAAAAATGCTCTTCAGAACACTTTATCAGAGTAGGGATAGGCAACATAATGCACTCCAGATGTCTTGGCAACTGACTATGAGCATTATAAACCAAAACTTCTTAAAGGAACCAATTTGCTTACTGTTCTGTGCTGAATCAAATACAGTTTTCTTGTTGTTATTGTTATAATTTAATGTCTAAAGTCATGTATACACAGGTATGGGTAAGTGCTGAGAAATCTCTCCTTTTATTTCAGGAAAACTTTTGCCACTGCTTCAAGGGGCACTTTAGATCCATGCAACTGTAGGGGACAACCTTCCCTACAGCTGCATGGATCCAGCTGCTTGAAGGCCATCTTCAAGGTCTTCAAGATGACCTTGAAGAAACTATGTAACGGCTGTTATCAAAACATTTTTACCATCCATACCTAACCTCCTAATATTATTCTGCAATTATTACCACATGTTTGCATTAATATAGTATCATTATAACTTTTAAAACACTACAACAAAGACTGTAAAATGTAGAATATTGAAACATTCTCAGGTGGATTACTTTAGCAATAAATAACACAGGATTTTAGACTTGGCATTTCTCCTTCTCCTTAGCTCATTTAAGCAGCCCTAGAGAAAAATGGGGCAATCATCAAAGAAAAGCTGGTCTGTTGCATTTATCAGTGACTTGACAACCCATGACCTGTTGGGTCATCATTTCAGAGATATTTCCTTACCTAAACAGAGAAATAGAATGATCAAGGACAAAAAAAGCAGTGGAAGTGACTTATGATTTGCTGCTGGGTTCCCCACTGACTTTGCTAGTGGGAAGCTGGCAGAAATCCTTCCTTCCTTCCTTCCTTCCTTCCTTCCTTCCTTCCTTCCTTCCTTCCTTCCTTCCTTCCTTCCTTCCTTCCTTCCCCCACTCCCCATTCTGGCATGTGCCAAGGATCCCCTCCCTCAAGGGAGGAAGAGAGCTCACCCATCAACCACTGGCACCCCCCAGCCAGCCCTACCTCACCAGCAGGCATCCAAATCACTCCCTCATCCTTCCCTCATTGCCAAGTGCCGTTAAGAGATTTTAAATTTCTGCCTCATTTCCAAAGCAACCAATCGACTCTCACCCTTCAGGCATTGCCACAAGCTGATTGGGTTCAGGGGACAGAGAGAGGAGTGAAAGGGGTTGGGAATACTCCCATGATGATCACATGACCTGGGCTGACTACTGAAGTGCAGTGCTGAAGGAGCCACAAATTTCCCACATTTCAATCCTATGGGAGTAATGGGTCCCAGCATTTGGATGCATTCTGTAAGTTAGCCCAGTTGAAATACCTTGGCTCAAAACGTATTGCCCTATGACACACCTTTTCTCCCACTTGAATGTTACAGACACAAGAGTTTTAGTAGTATATAGATGTTATAATATGCTTCCAGGTAGTATTCAATTAAACACCATTGAAATACTGAGCTTAAGGAGAAAGACAGACCTCGTCTTTTAAATCAGGACAGATGCAGCATTTTACCTAGAGTGATCCACTTGTTCTACAGCTCAGCTCTAAGGAATTTATCTGTCAAAGTCTTTTGGTTTTGGTTTACTGCCAAGGTGAAATAATTATCAACATCCAATCAGATCACACTAGTCTGGAGTTTGGTGCGGTATTTGATTGACTTCAGCAAGACAAAGCTTTAATGATTATTAATTCAGGGAATTAAGAAATCTCAAAGAAGATATGAAAGGAAATTAATAAATCTGACATTTCCAATGGGTGACAGGTAAACTAGCTGCCTCTTCTTACAGTCCTTGTTTAGCTATTTGTTATAATATACTTCTGGGGTTTCTTCCAATTGACTAGAAAGTGCAACTGTCGTTTTAGAGAAATATGAATATTTCTAATTGTATTTCCAATGTATTTCTATAGAAATACATTCTGTAGAAATACATTGAAAATACATTGGATGGAATAGTTTGACTATTACAGACCCTAGAAATATTTAATGGGTTCAAGTCTTGGAACAAACTAGTATTAATAATAACATATAGACTGAATGATATCCAATAATGAATAAGCAATACATTTGTGTCTTTAAAAAATCCAACTTCCAGTGAATATTTTAGAGTTTGGCGTATTTTGGCAATTCTTTAAGTTCTTGTGTAATGTCATATAACCATACAGCATGGCAACCAATTGGGGGCCATTAGAAATGGAAGGCTCAGTGAACTCAGTGAGCTCAGTGAGCTCTTGTCCCTTGTCCTAGCTCGTTTGCCAACCCAGCAATTCGAAAGCTATTCCATCTGCGAGTAGATAAATGGGTACTCCTGTTTAGACGGGAGGAACCGGCAGTGCTGCGCGGGGGAGGAAAATACCGGTGCTGCCCGAATCTCCAAATGCAGCCGGCGTGAGCGACAAAGTGATACGAGTGGCGAGGAAGATCTACGGAGGAGGAAAAGCCCGGATGACCCCCCTAGCGACCCCTGCTGGTTGTAAAATTCATTGTATAAAATATGTGTACTTTGTGAGCCGCCCAGAGTTCCCCATTGGGGGGAGATGGGTGGACAATAAATCGAATGTATAAATAAATATATAAATATAAACTATTGATACATTTTAGATTATACCCCATTTGATGAATTTGAAGTGGCTTCATATATTCAGGGGTTGAGTAGATGAGGTTCAGCTTTGGATCTGGGTAGGCAACAACCAGCTATACCAGAATAAATATGTATTCAGAAGCATGTAGGCATACAATTTAAGGCAGCAGTTGTGATCGGGGGAAAACAAGAAAGACAGAGTTAAAGACAGATCCTAGTGGGAAACAGCAATGAGGAAAAAGAAGCAGCTTGATAGCAAACTCATATCAGAGTGCTCCCTGAAGCTATACTTATTTGCAAAGTATTTCAAGTCATCGATCTTCCATCACTCCAACACCCCTTAGCTGTTTTCCCATGATGGACCTTCCTGCCTATTCTACCCCCAGCAACAGGAGAAGGTCAAGGCAGCTCTCAAAATGAAAGCAAAAGTTGAAGATCAAGAGCAGCAACTGCAAACCCACAGTTGTGGCTCTTCCCTTTCTGTTTCTTGATGCAGATGCAAGTCTCATGTTGAAAAGATGGTCGTTGCCAATACTTCAACCAGTTACTCCATTTTTAAAAAGCCCTACTATATTTTATTTTACTTATTATTTAATAAAAACCTTCTACTTTACAAAGAGGACCATGGTATACACAAATCCAGTTGCTTGTAATGTGGAAGAAAAGCATTTGGTTTACCAGGAGAAGCACTGCAAGTGTGAATTCTGTTGTTTATAGCCTAGAAAGATACCATTTTAAGAAGCAAAGTGTGTGTGTATGTGTGTATGCACACACACCCAAGTGTGAATTCAGTGGGTTTTAATATGAGGAAAAAAGTCATTTTAACTGAAACAGTCTAATGTAAGAGTCTTTTACTCTATACATTACTTTAGTTTCTTTCTGTTCATAGTACTTTAGCAGTGTTCATAGTACTTTAGCAGTGTGTTCAGTATCAAAACAATAGAGAAGTCCAAAAATGCAAGATTCTCATATAATTTCTTCCATTCCTTCTCTGCTGCCATGAAGACATGTTCAAAAGTTTATCTAAGCCCACTGTGTTCTTCTCCTCCAGTGGCAGCTCAATAGTTAATGTTCCCAGCTTACCCATTGCCTTGCATAATCAGAAGATAAACATAATGAAGCAATATCTCACATGGACAAGTCAGTGCATATATTTGGAAAGAGAAGAATATGGTCATTCAAATGGACACAAAGAGACCTGGACATATTGAAAAAAGAAGAGTTGAGCTCAGAGCTCTGATACTAATCAGACAAAAGTTACACAAGCCTAACCGCCCCTGTTCTAGGGAGATGAGATGACACATTAATTAAAAAGCAAAGCCATAACTAAAGTTGGCTCTGAGAAGAATTCTATCAGGAAGGATCTATTCAGAAATAATTAAAAGAACTTCTGGATATATTTAGAAAGGTTTAACTTACATTGTTAAGAAAACTGAGGCATGAGACCATATGGCGGCTACACTGTAAAGGAATCTTGAGTAAATATACCAACAAAGGAGATACTCCAAACTCAAGATCAGACAGCGAAGGGTGCACTGAAAGGAGATGGTTCTGATACAAAAATAGCACTCCAGTAGGTGCTCTGCATTTTCCCTAACAGTTGTAGCCACAGCCTGCCCACCCCCTACCCCAAGTATTATAGTTGGACTTAACTGTGGATAATCCTGAAACAACTGTGTATTATCACTCTTCTACACAGTTACCGGGGTGGGGAGGGGGAACAAACTTTCAGTCCAACTGGCTTTTCTGCCTAAGGAAAGACTAAAATCTGGGTTCCCGCCACTCCTAGTCCAGCACTTTAAGTATTACACTGGCTTATGTGTGTGCACTTGTGTGTGTTCTGAGAGATTTGTATCCTCTCCCTGTAAATGTTAATGGAGCTTGGGACTAAAACCTAAGATTTGTCCCTATTTTCAAACTATAGAAGAGTTAGAATGTTAGTTTGCTGATCAAGTCCATGGAAAATCTGTTCTGTGACCTGATGATTTTCTTCTGCATTAAGAAACATTTATATGCAAGGGGTTCTCTGCAAATCAGTGAGTGAAAGAAAGAAACTGTGGGTCAGGATTATTAGTATACCTTAAAGCAAAGCTTTGAACCTTGGTTTTCCTGACATGTATTCCCCCAATAGTATTCAGCAGAACTTCTGTACCTGAACTGATTAAATTTCAGGTCAGCTGAATACAGGAACAAATGATATGAACAGCTCTGCAGAATTAACGTTGAACTGGTGTGATCCCTTTCTCTTGCCTCATAATGCTCAGCTCCCCCAACCATTTGAAGTGTAGGCACCATGATACCTCATGACCATTTTACTGTGTTTTTTAAGGTTGAGTGTCCTTTTTCCCTAATGAAATCAAGGTGCCAGGGTCCCTACCCACCATTTTGCCACAGATGCACTGAAGCAATCATGAAGACATGGACAGGGTGCTGGCTTAACTGGGGCTTCCCAGTTGATCAGCTAGAGGGAGCACACTTTAGCTCATTGGAAATGTGGAGCACTGTGAGGATGGAAACAAGGAAGACACTCACAGGATATCATAAAAATCCTTTTGATGATATAGAGGTAATACCAGCAGTTGTGTAGATGTTTCTGTGTTATATGTTATCTGGACAGATTTCTACAAAATGTACTTGCTAGATGGTGGCGGATAAAGATGACTTTCCCTGACATTTCCTGACATGTATTCTGTTGGTTACTAACGTTAGTAGTGCATGTTCTTATTTTTCCATGCAGTGATTTTGGCAGGACTTATTCACTGGGAAGTTTTCTGGGAGTCTTCATTCATATCTGTACAAGTCTAAAGCAGAATCTTAATCTTAAGTTTGGTAGTGATTACAAAATGAATTGGATTCTCTTTTTTCCCAATTTGTAGTTGTCACAATAAGCAAGATAGTTTGTGAAAGGATTCAAGCACACCTCTTCAACAAGGAATAGGATAGTATTTCTATTTTAGTCTAATGGATAATGTGCCTGTCCAATATGCTGTGTTACAATGGCACCCCCCCCCCCAAAAAAAAAAGAAGCCATATCATCATGAGACACCAGAAAACTCAGGAAAATGTTTTTGATTCACTGCTCCTAAAGAAGAAACTGGGTAAACCATCATGATGATGATGATGATGATGATGATGATGATGATGATGATGATTTTGAAATTGTGATTGTGTTTGTCCAAAGTGGGGGTGGGAGAAGGTAATCAAAGATGCATAACTGTGGAAATAAACTTGTCTGTGCATTACTAACAGACTTTTAGATTATCCCTTCAAAGAAAGTTGCCAAACTTCCCTCAAAAGCTGCAGTGGTCTTCAAGAACAGTGACTTGAAGAGTAAAAACATTGCAGCTGACATGGAAATTTATCTGTAAAGAGATATGCTGAAATCCATTTATTATTCCCCCCCCCTTTCAGTGTGTGATACATTTCAGCTTTCAATTATTTCCTATTTAGTGCATCCAGAATTCTCAGTTAAAAAGCTTACTGAAACTGCTACCTCTGAAAGGAAGAACAAGAGGGGCATACAGTTTCAGGCTATCATAAATCATGCAACAGAAAATAAGTTTCCTTTTCACAAACTGACAGTAGTCACCACTAATGGAATGCGAAAATAGTTGACAGACTCACATTATGATATCCGGTTCTACATCTCAACTTAAGGCCACACAAGCAATGTGATCAAACCCTGTTCTGATGTCTGGGGGTTGTTAGTATCTGGATGGGGAGGAACAGGTTTAAATAGAACAAGATGGAGTGGCTGAGGGCCAGTAAGCCATCCAATTCCAAGAATATTCTATCTTTAGTTTTGGGCAGGGTTGTACTATCCCTTTCCAAACCCATTCATTATCTAGAGTTCTTTTTGACCTGCATGAAGATCAGGTAGCAGCTGTGACAACTTTCTCTTATGCACCCATTATGACCTTTCCTGGAATGGGACACAATATTCACAATCACTCATGCCTTGGTCATCTCCCATTTGAACTACTGCAATGTGCTCAACATTCAAAGTGACCTTTGAAGACCGCTTGGAAGCTATAGCTGGTCCAGAATGCAGTAGTTCAAGTTTTTGGTTTTTGTTTAGTTTAAGCATTTTTATTTTTTATTTTTTTAAAATTTTCTACTTTAAGAAAGCACTGAACATAGGCAAAGTACCCAGATACACAGCAATAACAAAATTAAACTAATCAATTTAATTTTGGCTCAAGGAGTTATGGGCACATCTCAGTTTGCCCATGTAACACTTGTCTGCTTCTGGGGTGCAGTTTAGAAGGTTAATTGTCACTTTTAAATCTCTTTGCTGTGCAGGACCTGGATACCTTCAGGGCTGCTTTCTCCCAGCTGGTTCTGCTCATTTGATAATGTCAGGTGGAAGGGTGTCATTCTGGGTCCTTTCTTTCAGGAGCTGCACAAACCTCAGAGGTGAGCCTTGTCAGTTGCTGCCCTCTTTCTATGGAACAGTATCTCCTCAAGATGCAAATGGATCCAACCCTGCTGTGTTTTAGAAAGGCTGTTAAAATCTGGCTTTCCCAGAATGCCTCATGGATGGAATTGTTATAGATGTTTTTCCATTCTGCAGTTTGGGCTTTCATCCAAATGGAGTTTTTGTATGGTTACTTGATAGGGAAGTTTTGCTGTATGTATATTTTAACCCTATTGACATCATAGAATATGTAGGGTCTGGAACGATTTGAACAGTATATAGGTCTGGCAAGCAAGCAAGCAGATGAAGAAATACATTTCAAAAAAACAATCTCCCAAATTTCATTGTATATCATGGTATTATTCACTCTGGATGAAGCCACAAACTGAGCTTTAAAAGGCACTTCTAGAGGAAGCTGATCTAATTTTATAGTTTAAAGATAATTGGCTGAGTAAGGAAAAAAAGTTCTAGCTTGATCTTTACATATGACTGAAGAAATAAAACAGTGTTTAGAATCTAGTCTTCAGAAGGTTAAACAACTGGAAGGAAATATTGGATTACTGAACTTACACTTCTTTTCAGATGTAATGGGAAAATGAGAATTTTTGAACTTTGAGCTTCAAGGAAAGAATAAGGACATTACTTAGAGGATCCCTGCAGTCAGCACTTTCAAGCTGCACCTGAATTTTCTGAAATCACATCTGCAGTGGAAATCACCATCTTATTTTCCTGCAATGAAACAGTTTGTATGTGAAGGTGATTTCAATGGTGTATCACTTGTGAAACATATTTGGATACCTGCAGAACAATTATCTGCCAAGTTTCAATCATTGCATGATATCGAACCAGTGGTACAATTTGTAGCAAACCTGTTCCTCCCAATCCCATCACAGAAGTTTCTGTGTCCCTTGCAAAATTGTTAGGCTGATCTTGACAAAATAGAGCAGGAGATTGACAGTGTTCTAAAAATATATGCAGCTCAAGAAAAACGCTAATTCAGAAAACCTTTTTCTACTGAGGTTGCTACAACGATAACACCTTAGGGGGGAGTATTCTAATTTTGTAAGTCACTTTTCTTATCTATGAATTTCACTCAATCTAAACACAGAACAAAACTGACAGGTGAACATCTGGCCAAGTTCTGCAAGCTTATACATTTGCAGCTGAGATCAGTTCACATCAGGTGAAATGTATATATGTAATCTGTGGTGTTTTGTTTATGTATATCAATTCTTATTTACTAACATTACTAAAAAGTTGTTATGAATATATAGGTCTATGAAATCATAACTGAGGATAATTTTTTTCCCTGATCTTCCTAAGCCTATGCCATTTTACTGTCACTACTGGATTTTTTTTCCTTAAACATAGAATTCCCCCCCCCCCCATTTTTTTCTTCTTCCTAAAATTCTTCTCTTTTCATTAAAGGTAAAATGTGCCAACCAGCCATCCCATGACATCCATTTTTTGAGTGATCATGCCTTCCATGGCAATCATTTTATCAGATATTTTCTCAGATGTTGGAATGTGCTATTGTGAACTAAAAAGTTTGTCTGAATCCGATATAGATTGTGCATCGCAAACCTAGAAACAAGCCATACAGATCTGAAGGTGCTGATTTCCAAACAAGCCAGCCTCCTTTCACTCAAAATAAGCAACAAAATAAGAACTAAGAAGTTTATCTCAACTTTATTTATTTATTTGTTATTAAATTTGTATGCCACCCATCTCCCCCAATGGGTGACTCTTGCTAACAAATTGACATTTTCACAAGGAAGGGAACAAATATTTCTGAGCAGCCTATGGCCTCATAACCGAGAACACTATATAAAGGTTGATACAGTAATGGTTGGTATGCAACTTACTAATTCAGTTATTTAACAGTGTGCTTCTTAAATGGACTACTGAAGTGTGATGTCACTTGAAATGTTTGACATTGATTTTAAACTATGAAAAAAATTGCCAAAAATGAATAGATGTCTAAGGAAGCACCTTATCAAAATAAGACAACCTGAGATACATGTGAAGTCTTTGGGACTACAATATTTCTCCCTCTCCCTCTCCCTCTCCCTCTCCCTCTCCCTCCCCCTCCCCCTCCCCCTCCCCCTCCCCCTCCCCCTCCCCCTTCTTCTTCTTCTTCTTCTTCTTCTTCTTCTTCTTCTTCTTCTTCTTCTTCTTCTTCTTCTTCTTCTGTTATTCACTGCTGAGTACAGTAATTATAAAATGCCAGTACTATGAATAACTGTCAAAAAAAGTTAATGCGGTTTTGTTTGCAGAACATCTTTAATTTTTAAACAGCCAGTGAATAATCAAGGAACTGACAAATAGAGTCAGGCAATTTGAAAGCTTTTAGTTTTTACCCCACCAGCAAGAACTATGCAGACAGGACCAATAGAAACTGGGTTAAATCCAGACTGAGACCATTTTCACACTGCAATCAAAATTTGTCATTTAAGATGCCACCCCCACCACCTTATAATTGAATCTGCGCTATCAATCAATCAATCAATCAATCAATCAATCAATTCTTTATTTTGGTCAAGGACCAGCATAAGTATTTGTTCTGTTCCCATAGGCATCCTTACCTTTTGGCTGCTGGGGATGTTAAGTCTGTCATTCCTCCCTCTTTCTACCACAGCTGGCCTGTAAGAGTTCAAACATTGGGATTCTGGTCAGTGCTATACACCTTCTCCAGCCTCTTTCTCTCCTCACCACATTTGCTTTAAGGGGGAAGAAAACCATAACTAGCCACTGTTCAGTTGCAGAGACATCCTTTGGATTAGTTAGGAGGAGAAGGGAGATTGCACAGATGTGCACTTTGCACCGCCATAGAAAGGGTAAGGTGGACAACGGTTGATCCAATGGACAATCAGCCACCACATAGCTCCAAAGGAAATGGTGTAAAAGTATTTTTCTAGGGTTTCAACTAAGCAACCACTGAACTAATGAACTTTCAGAATTAATCACTTTGTGTGAGATGGGCAGCTATATAAATATGATAAATAAATAATAAATAAAAATAGAGAATCAACTCAGTTTGCAGAGACCAGCAGAAGCCCACAGCATTTGCCTGTGTAAAGTGCTTGAATTATCTCCATACAAGCCCACTGAAATCTGAATATCTGAATTCCAACTGATTTCAATGGATCTTCTCTTAATATGATCCAACTCATTATTTAATTAACTTGTTTCTTCTTTCTTAATGTTCTCAAATTAAGTGGAATATATTTGGGAGGCGTAGAGATACAATACTTGCAATATTTTGAGAGGCAAGCTTCATGAAATTCTCTTTTGAAATGCTTCTGTAGGAACAGCAAAAACAACAAAAGGCCCTTCTCCATTATCTTTGAATAGATAGGTCATGCACAAAGAACCCAAGCTTATGAATCATTACACATGTCAGGACATTCCAGGATGGACAAGTGACCAGTCAGCATTTTAAAGGAGTTTAGAGGGAACAAGGTGCCTCTGTATGTGCAGAAATGCATAGCTTAACTGTATAAGGCAAAAGCATACATTCAATCAGTAAGGAATGGACTACGATGAAGAAATGGATATTGTGCTATACAAGTTTATAAATACTGCAATGCTGGGACCTGCTTCTGTGGGACCAATTCAACCACTGTTGGTGAATACATTCTTCCTTTTACTTGTTGGCATCCTCTACTTTTTGGTTGCAAAATTATTATTCCACAACATTTTGCACAGTCCAGTTGAAAACTACTGTTGTATTTGTAGGGGAGGATCAACAGAGGAATACACAAGATTTGTATTAGGAGGACAAAGGAGTTCTTAATATATGAGTATTTATTCTGTTTAGTTCTGGTATGAGGAGCAAATTTTCACGGAGAAACCTTCATTGATATCAAAGGTTTCTGGCTAATGGAGAGCATTTCACTATGTAAATTCAATGCATTTATAGTGAAGTATCAGTAGTGTGGGGAAACATAAATAATTATTTCCACCAATTGGCTTGTATAACACAACAGAGTATGTGAGATGGGTGCCCATATAAATATGTTACCTACATAATAAATATGCATTTCCCCATTTTTGGTCCTACATATTGGGAATATATGGAGGTTTTCTTCCTTACAATTTTTTAAACAGAATAGGGAGCTAGTGAGCAAAGTCAATATCACATACTAGTGTCACTTCAAAGATGAATCTCTTAGATTAATGTATTGCTTTGATTAAATTCCCAAACTTAAAGTTTGCTTGTATCAAAATCCATGCTATGTTTCTCAATGTTTACATTTGTTTTCATTCTTACTCCTGTTACAATTTAGTGAAATATGCCATAAATCTTTGTGCTAGGAAATGCAGGCTCAAGTCTGGGAGAAATTGCAAGAATTGTATCTCTTCCCCTCCCAAATATATTCCACTTAATTTGAGAACATTAAGAAAGAAGAAACAAGTTAATTAAATAATGAGTTGGATCATATTAAGAGAAGATCCATTGAAATCAGCTTTAAAAAAAGTGCAGTTTGGGACACCTTGCCAGTGGATTGCCAGATGTTCAGTTCATACTGCTGGCAATCTTCACCCCCAGCCACCCCACCCCACCCCACTGCAGCCCACCCCAAACTGGTCTATCCTCCCAGCTTTCTGTGCCAGAAAAACTTGCGCCTCAACCCAGCTGAAGCTTTTTATTATTGTTGTCATCATTTTTATTTCCCTGAATTCCCCACTTTACTGTTGTTGTTGTTGTTGTTTTTAATAAGTCAATTGATGCACCATTTCATCATTAAAAGAAAAAACCACTTGAGGTAGAAGGGTCTAAAAATAATGAAATACTGTAGTGCATGAGTGGATCTGTCTGTCTGTCTGTCTGTCTGTCTGTCTGTCTGTCTGTCTGTCTGTCTATCTATCTATCTATCTATCTATCTATCTATCTATCTATCTATCATCATCTATATATTTAAAAAGCCCAGCAAAAATGTAGGTAGCTTAGGGAAAGAAGGAGAAGGGGTTGTTGTTTCTTCTGGACTTCTGCATATCATGTGACTGTTATAATGATAATACTACTGGAACACCATAGGTAATAGTATTTGCAAGAGAGGCAGGAGAATTACAGAGTGGTGACAGTGGACTCAGGTGAGGGCTATTCCTGCTTCTACATGGTAGTGGATCAAAATGCAGGAGTTGCTTTGCAAAAAATAAAGCACAGCAGACACTATGGACAAATAGATCAGGAAAACCCTGGTGGAGGTTGCATTTGTAGTAGGTTGGGTGCTTAGGAGCGAGTGACATCATCTGTTCCTGCTGTGCATAAATGGTTGGAGGCCAATATTTGTAATGGAGTAATCATGCAGTGCAGATATGCCATAGGTTCTATTTTCTAAAAAGAATGTGCTGTAGTTAGCAGTATTGAACCAAAACAACTCTTTGGCAGGTCCTCCCAACTTTCTTTGCCAGAAAAGCAATTTCTGCGGATGGGTTTTATTGGACATATATTCTTCCATGTGTGTGCATTTGTGTTTGTGTCCACTGAAAATAGCTCTAAATTTAAATGAAGTATCTAAAAGCATAGTCTATCTTTGTAGAGTAGGTAAGTAATTTAGACTTTGGACTTAATAATTTTACTTGGGAGGAAAAAGTTTCCCTTTGACTGGCAAAGTGTATTACTTGAAAATTAGCAGCATGTTTTAGAAAAGGTTTTGTTTTGCTTTATTTTATTTTTTTAAGTAAAAATGATAAAATAAATATCTATAATTGTGAAGATGCCTAGCCAATCTATATTTTCCCCCACAAATAACTCCAGGATGCTGAATTTGCTTAATGTGCTCAGTTATAGCTTATATACTATAATAATTGCAATTATTAATTATAGTAATAGCAATAATTATTATATATAATAACTAATAATGTACTAGAGCGAACCTTCTATGCCCTCATAGTACTCTGAATGCCATTCAAAAGCCTACTTCTGAGTATTCCAAAATCATGAACAAAAGCTATATATTGGTTCATTAAGTATCAAGTGACAATGCAATCAAACAACTCTGAGCGTTGTATAATAAAACAGGATGACAAAACAAAACCGCTGAGCCTGAAACATTCACTGTTTTTCAGATGTTCAGAAATATATCTGTTCTTCAAGCTACCTTGCTCTCTGGTCCAAGGTTAAGAGACATTTTGTTCTAATGAAGAGAGCAATGACTTACTGTTATGATATATTTAGACACCTGTTAAAGACCTATCTCTTCACTCAGATTTTCGCTATGTTTCTCTCTTTTCAAATAGGCGTATAGGAGAGGGGAATAAAAATGAACTAAAGCCACCACCCTCATCATCACAACCACCACCCTCACTGTAACAGCAAAATGCCTGATTCATTTCTATGCACGACTCAAAATTCTTTGTGTGGCTTCTCCTAAATCTGATCCTCTTAGTACTGAAGAATAAACAGATTTTAGACTGTGCATAGCTTCTGTGCTAGCCCGTCTTTAAATTTGGAGAGGGAGAGAAAGTGTCAGTGATTGGAATGTCATCCCAAATGTTAAGCAATACAGCTAGTTCTTACAGTTATGCCTGGCAGGCACCTTCTGGAGGCTTTCATTGTCAGAAGCCATAGATGTGAAGGAGTCCTAAGTATTCAATGTATGTAACAACTGATAAAGTAGATGGCAGGGTTTTTGAAGAGTAAGTATTTCCCTCTAAGAGACTGAAAGAGATGGATTGCTAAAGCTTTAAAATCATACGGGAGCTTCGCCTGCTGCCTTGTACAGAAGAACATAAAGAAATAATGAGCAAAGCTGAGAAAAAAATTGACATCATACAACTCATCAAGGGACCTTCCACTAAAGAAGCCTTAGAGAGTATGAAGCACAATGTACATAGGCAACATCACTCTGGAAAAACTTGTGGAGAAGAAAATTAATGAAAACTAAACCAAAAGAATTATTGTGTCAAGACTACAATGGTTAAAGTACTGCAGTTCCTAAAGGTGTTTTCACATGAATAATTCTTGAAAGAACATATAATTCATCTTACAGTTATGAGAACATCCATCCATCCATCCACCTACCTACCTACCTACCTACTTTAGGCAGAATTTCTAAAACTCTTCAGATTTGCTATTTGGTCAGTTCTATTATAGCTTATTATTTAAGCAAAGACCATTAGACACACACACACACACACATTTCTGCTAAACAAAGAGGAATAGGCCACATCTTTCAATAAAATATGATCCATGATCCAAGCTAGTCTCCCAGATTTTTTCACCATGTTATTCTTTGGAAAGGCATTTGTCAATTTTTGGGCAGCCCTGACAAATTGGACAACTTTATGAGTAATAAATCTGTCACAGTTACTCAAAAGGACTCAAGTTTTGTCAAACCATCTATATTTCATAACACTAATAAAAAACTGATCCAAAATTTCTTCCTAGGGGATGTATCAATATGACAGCATAAAAAAATAATGGGAAATATCTTCTATTGCTTTTGAAACACATACATACACTCTTACATTTACCTTTAGGTTTAATATCAGCCAATGAATTATTAGAAAACTACAATCTTAACCTTAAGTGTAATAAAACACCTGTGTAATGAACAACAATGCTAGTTGGAACACAAAAATAAATCTCATTATGTCTGTCTCACGTGCACAATGCACTTGGTCTGGATCTTTCTTCTTATTGCACAATTTGAGGTTGAAATCAGCAGGGTTTTTGTTTTGGTTAAAGTAGCATATGTTTTCTTAGTGTTTGCACTCAATCAGATGCCAAAAATTGAGGATGTCTTGTGCAGAGAAAGTGTCCAAAATGATAACTGTGCAACACTGTGTAAGGATTTGTGTGTGTGCGTGTGTGCGTGTGTACCTGCACCTGATCAAAATCACCTGATTTTTTTTTCACCCTTCAAAAAATTTAGAGGATTTTCAAGCAATTTGGTCAACTTTGCTTGTGTGGTATCTGGATATAATACAAGTTTAAATTTTCCTTCTTTCCTTATTTTTAAATTACCATATTATATTGTTAATACTATGTTTTTTGCCACTCATTTCAAATGTTTTTCTCTCTGTCTCTGTCTCTCTCTGTGCATCTCTCTCTCTCTCCCCCCAATTAGATATATTTCCCAGTTGTGTTGTGTGTGTGTGTGTGTGTCTGAATCTGAGTCTCATAAGTTGTGCTTATCTGCAATTGAATTATGTGTAAAATGTGTTTTTAGGTCTACATATCCTATCCTTAGCATGACATTACAATATCATAGTTGCTTTATTTAATCACCAATTAATAATCCAGGATATTACATCAATAAGACCTACTTGATAAGAAATCATCTTTGGCTGGCTGTAAATCCTTCTGAGTTTTCAAATAAAATAACTATCAAAATTTAGGCAACATACCAGTCTTTAAGATTATAAATCCTAGTAGAGAAAAAGGATAAATGAATCAGTCTATATCCAGTTTAAGTGGGTTAAATTTGGTTCAGCAAAATTTAGATGGATTCACTGCGTAGAATAATTTGCTAGTTGTTCAGTTTTTGCACACTTCAAAACTTGGTTCCATTAGTTTTCCACTGAGCTGGGGATGTAGAACAATGCTCTCCTAACTTACAACTACTCTCCTCCCCCCAAACTTAAACTTGCATTATGGGAGTCCTTGGATTTGGGAGTAAACTGTGTTTTGACCAGACAGATGCGAAACAATGTAGAGTGAAGGCTAGAGTGCTAAAGTAGTCCTGGGAACATTGGCATTCAAATCCTCATTCAGCTCTGAAGCTAACCCAGTGACTTTGGGCCAGAAACACATTCTCACAGGATTACGTGATAAAAATTGGGTGGAAACACTATGCCCTGAACTCCTAGTAGAAAAGCAACATAGATATACAATACATAAATGATAAAACATTTTAGATCAGGATTGTTCTTTAGAATTCTGTATATTTCTCAGTGTCAGTAATTGTTCATACAAACATAATTATTGAAATTCTCTTTCTGATGCTTTGTATCTCCACATAGAAAAGAAACATTTTAAATGAGTGCTGGCACAGGTTATGACCAATCCTTGAGAGGCAATATATTTTAAAGAGACTGGGCTACAGATGAAGCTGCATTCATCTTCTGTCACCTCTGTGTCTGACTTCTCATTTCAGACTAAATACAAAGACATAAGTACATTTTATCTGGCATTGTGTATAGTGAATCTCTCTTCTGAACATGTTTTCATTGAGACACAGCATTATCAAAATTGTAAGGTTCCAGTAAAATTATTTCCTAAGCTATAAAATTTCACAGTTACTACAGGTAGTCCTTGTCTTACAACCATTCATTTAACAACCATTGGAAGTTACAACAGTGCTGAAAAGAGTGACTTACAACTGGTCCTCACACTTATGTCCATCACAGCATCCTCTCAGTCACTTGATCAAAATTCTGGCACTTAGCAACCAGCATGTATTTACAATGGTTGCAGAATCTTGGGGTCACGTGATTACTATTTGTGACCTTCCCAGGGGGCTTCAATCAAGCAAAGTCAATGGGGGAAGCCAGATTCACTTAACCACCACAGCAAAAAAGGTTGTAAAATCGGGTATGACTCACTTAGCAATGGAAATTTGGGTCCCAATTGTAGTTGTAAAAGGACTACCTGTAATACATTAACCTAGAATTTGTAAGGTTCGCTGCATTTGGCACTGAACAGAAACCTCATGAGGCACAGGCTCAGATGAAAGCTAGTTTATTCAGGCATAATGTGTACCGATTACAGACAAAGCCAGGATTGGGTTGGTGCAGTTTCTTACAGCAGTTTTATAGGGTTCCCCCCTTGACCCATAGTTACTTCTCAGTTCCTCCCCTTTCCCTTGCCCTGGGCTACCCATCTGTCCATTGCGATCTTCCTTCCCCTTGCCTTGATGGCAAATTCAGCCGGTTTCTGTTGTGTTATGATCTCTTCCTTTGTTTGTCTAGCCCTTGCATTCCTGGAGCTTTTCTCATGGCGAGTTGGAGTGGCTGTTTTAATCTGGTTTTGAATTACCTGCCGATTGCCCCTGGACTGCTGCACTTCCAGTGTATTGTATAAACCGGAGTTGCCCGGGGCGCCTGGGGAGCCGGCTGCGCTACAGTGTTGCCGCTTCTAATTGGCTTCCTGCTGCCAGTTAACTGCCCATCCCCTGTCGGTAGTTAACTTGCGGTTACATTGTTTCCTTGCCCTGATCACCTATTGCCTGAGGTGGTGAAACTGACCAAGGGCTCTGCGCTAGCAGTGTGCTTCCTAGGCTGAATCTGACAGAATTACCACAGTTTGCCAAAACAATCTCTCTCTCCTCTTTTTTTGTTTAGCAAAGCATCTAAAAATATTTTGTTGAGAGAAGCCAAAAGTCCAATGAAGTTCAACAAACTTTTTACAGGATGATTTTGCACAAGTCTAAGTTTTTGCAGGGAACAGTAGACATCATGAATTAATATCAGTATGTATCTTTACTGTTAAAAATAATAACCCAGGTAAATAACAGACAGTTATCAATTTAGATGCAATCTAAATTGTATCAGTTTTCTGATAAGGAATAGAGATTAATGAATGTATTGACTTTTCCTTTTAAGGACATCTGCTTTTTACTTCATTTTCCTTCACAGAAAATTTATGTACATAAGTGTTTATCTATGTGTATATCTATTTATAGTGACCTAGCACAAATATGTATTCAAACACTTAATTTAACTTAATACTTAGAACTTAACTAAACGACTTACATTTCTACTGCTTTGCTTATAACACAGAAATGCTTTGCTGTTGGTTTCTTCCTCCTCCCATGCTTACTTACCCACAGGCTTAGGAAAGCTAGCAGCTGTTCTCCATAATACTCTTTTGCCCAGTTCACCAGCACCTGAACCACGTGGAGTTCACTCTGCCACCATCCAGGACTGTGTCTTCTTTCTGCAGGTTCTTCCTTGACTTCAGCTGTCTCCAGCACCTTCCTGGATCTTCTCCCTGGCTGTGGATCCTTTGGTTTCTGGCTCTCCCAGCCTTTGCCTCCTCTCCCCTACACCTTGTCCATTCCAGCAGTATTGCCTGACAAACCTAGAAGAAACCCCCTCCTGCTGTCTACCTGTTCTGGTTTCTTTTACACTTCTCTCTTTTGAACACTTTGTGTCAGCTTGCAGGTGCTTCTAAGGAGTTTTTAACTCTCTCCCCCACTTCCCCCCTCCCCCCACAGGTGCCTATGTGCCTAAGCTGGGCAGAAGGCAGTCAGATACTACAGAGCAAAAAAAAAAAAAAAGTTCCTTTACCCTCCAAAACTCCCAGTGACTTTGTCAATGGATATTTGCTTCCCACTTGGTACTTATTCTAGCTCTGACCAATATTTCACTTCATTCATTAATTCAGCCTTCAATTACAAAAAAAGACAAATGCATGTTTCATTTTTTCTCTAAGGAATTGAAAAAAAAAGGTAAAATATTATTCTCTAATTAGGTACTCTACAGCTTTGTCGGAACTCCATCTGGAGGGCATCAGGTTAGAGAAGGTTGGTACATAGGGTTCTCCTTTCATTTGTCAAAATTTGTGTTTGTGCTGAAACATTAGGCCAAGGTATCTATGAAATTCATATCTGAAAAGTTTTTGAACTAAGTTTTCCTTTCATTAATCTAAAACACTGACTGGAAGTATGTAACTTTTTCTAATCTGATCATGCAAGGCTGCATTTTAGAAAACAGTGAGTGGATTCAAGGTGAAAAATTAAATGTGTTTTCATTTAATTTACACATAAAATCAATTTAAAATTAATTGTAATGAATATGGTTAGTTATTAGAAATATATTTAACAATTTTCTTCTTTCGGCATATCAAAATGTATAATTGGGTCAAATTCACACAATGAGTGTCCATAGTGGGTGTCAAAAACTTCAAGCAAAAAAGAACCGCCAAATTGAGGTGGTTGATCTACTTCAAAGTTACTTCTGCCTTTAATGAACAAGAGTAAATTTGTGATGCAACAAGTATGATGTAATTGTTAACAGAGTATACACTCATATATATCTACACAATGACTATAACACAGGAGGTCAGATACAAATAATTTTACTGTACCTACAAATGGAACAGCAAGTGTATTTTTGAAGAATGAAATTTAATATAATGCTACAAATAGAAATCTATGTTAACTCTGAGAATGAAACAAAATAGTCAACAGCAGATACAGCAGAAATTCTGCCAGTAGAATTTATTCCTTCACTATGCAACTCCACAGATCAACTTTTGAGAGTTGGAAAACTTTCTGGGGCAGATTAGGTGAATAAGTGTTAAAGAGAAGAAATACAAAGGAAAATATCATAGGATGAGTAGAACTTTGGAGGCAACCTATCTACCTCCCAACTACCAAATTACAAGAGAGGAAACAATTTTTATGTCTGAAGTCACAGGTGTGATTGTGAATTCTTATACATTTCTGTTCCAATTCCTAAACGGCTGTTTCCTATTTGGTGAAAGATTTAAAATACAAGTGCCATTTGCGGACTGTGCCTATAGTTCTTCTCTCACCATATTGTAGTGGTTCATCAGTGAAAAAAAGGCTTTTCCATTGTGTTGTTGTTTTAATTTTATTTGTTATTGAATATCACATGAATCTTCTGAAGTTTGCACAGTCTAGAGATAGGCAATCTGAGCCCTATGGGCCTAGTTTGTCCTCTCAGGTGGATACAGTCCTGTAGTCAAACATAAAAGGTTAATGATTGATACTGCTTCCCCCATCTTCTTGAATTGTGTACTGGCTTTTATAGATTTGTTACTTGAGATTTTAATTTGGTGGTATTTATATTTTTATTGTCTTGATTTTTAATTGTAAGCCACCCAGAGTTATCGTCTGGGGGAGATGGGCAGCATATAAATTTAGGAAGGAAGGAAGGAAGGAAGGGAGGGAGGGAGGGAGGGAGGGGGGAGGAGGGGAGGGGAGGGAAAGGGAAAGGGAAAGAAAATTTGTTAGCATTATAGATGCATGTTCTGCCTTTGTTTATAATGATGGGTTGCATGTACTATTACTTTGAGATGTTTCTTAGCTATTAAATGATTGTTGGAAATTAGGAATATATTTGTGTGTGTGTGGAGAGAGAGAGAGAGAGAGAGAGAGAGAGAATAATTAATGGTTCAGAAAGTTCTATACAGAAGTTGCATCAGTAGACAAAAACCCTCATATTAATTTAAAGGGTTTGACTCATTAATTGAAATACCAACCCAGCAAAGTTTCATTGAAGGTATTTTGAAAACATACTTGCAGTGGAAATCAGCAAGAGTAGAACACTTGACAAATAGGTTGATTAAAGAAATAAAAGTCACAGGATTTATTTGGAAGAGACATAGCTGGAGGAGGGAGAACAGCAGAAATTAAAATAGCTATTTCTCTTCCTTCAAATGAGTGGTTTGACTCTGCAGGGATGGGTGATTAAGAGACTGTTGCTTCTCTAAAGGCAAGCGTGCTTATAAATAAGAGATCAAAGGCCTTAACCTTTAATGAGAATAAATGATAAAAGGGTGGATGAAAAAATATCTCCCCTACCCTCACATTTTACCATGTTATTTGCAACACTTCATTTCCTGTGGTTTGAATGGCAATTGGCAGCCCCCGAATGAAACCAAAGCTTTTGTCTAGTCAGTTCATTTTAATTTCGATAATTGCTAGCAATTTAGCCCTTAACCATTAGCCTCATACCTTTCTTTTGAACTTGCATTTGTTTCAGATGTTTAGGATTTCAAAGGGACCAAATGCTAATGATGGAACAGGCAGTTTATATAAACAACCAATAGTTGCTCGCAGTGCCAGAACAAAAAGGTAAAACAACCACTTCCTTCTTTTTTCCCCCCCTTTACTCTAGAGATGCTATGCATCATTAATTCAATTATTTAATAGCGATGGGAAACCTTACAATGTGGGACCTATAATTTTTTCTGCCTCTCTCTTTCTTTAAGCACATACCTCATTATGCAACTGTGACACAAGCCGTGTACAAGGATTAAGACACAAACCGTAGCATACAACCCTGGTGCCCAAAGATAAAACAATGACTCTAATCACAGAATGTAGAGAGCAGAGGGAGTGACCCTGAAGGACAGAAGGAAGAGCCGCTGCCAAGGCAATAGTCAAATAAAAAGATTAAAAAAAAAAAGTTTTCTTCCCCTTTAAATCCAATAATTATTTTAGTGAGTTTAATATTTTACCATAAATACATTGTTTCAAGTTTATCTGCCAAAATTAAGATTAACTTTAGTCCTATTCAGGCTTTTGGTTAATTTATGTGTGAACCAACAAACATATGCACCTCATTCCCATTCCTTCCAGGCTGACTGTCTTTATCCAATATTTTATAAACTATTCATATGTCCTGAGAGATCTGAACATAGTCATCTCAGAGATTCAGTTTATGTATACAGCTGTATAAAACAATCAAGGAAAAAATAAGTGGTATTGATTAAATTGGGCCCATACAATCCAAATACCTTTCTAAAACATACTGAATTCATCAAAAAGACAAGGGGGAAAATGATTTCTAAAACATTATGTCATTTGATTCTAAAGATTCTGAATCCTTGGCTGCTGCCCTGGTTCAGGTTCTGCTTCATAGAACAAACTTATACTGATGAAAATAGTTCTCACTTTCCTTTCTGAAAAATTAATGCATTTCCAAACTTCCCATTCTTTTTTGCTAATTTGGAGCTATATTTTAGTGTTCTACTGAGGGAATAATTGGTTATATGCCATCAAGTCATTGTTGACTCTTAGTGACTACATAGATAGATTTTCTCCATGATGATTTGTCCCTAACCTGGTTTTTCAGGTCTTCCGCTGCTTCACCCATTGCCATTACAACTGAATGCATCCATCTTGTTGCCTGTCATCCTCTTCTTCTCTTTCCTTCCACCTTTCCCAGTATTAGAACTTTCTCCAGAAAGCTTCACATAATGTTTTTGAAGTAGGATAATTTGAGTCTGGTTATCTGTGTCTAGAGTGAGAATTCTGGGTTGATTTGTTCAGTGATTCATTTGTTTGTTTTCTTGGATGGATAGAAAAAAATATGCTCTTTATTTTCTGCTCTTTGTATAATCATCCACATGCAAAAAACTGTGTATGTAGATCCAGATCTATAACTTCATATGGTTACTCTTAACAAAAGTTTGCCTACTTCTAAGCTTCTTTTTTTTTCCCCTTGTATTGCACTGATTTCTTTTTCTTTTCCCTTTTTCACTAATAAAGCAAATTTGCTGTCACACAGCTTGCACAAACTCATGGAAAAGGATGCCACTAAGCATCCACCAAGATTAATATGCCGGACAGGAAAAAGAGACTGCATGTGGATGGATGGTAATTCATTATGGACCCTAACATAGGTTTTCCTGAAGCCTGAAAGGCTATGAATGCCTCTAGCTAAGGTTAGGCCCATTTTGGTTGCATGGAGTGTTCAGTTTCATGAAGTACTGGCAAAGTATTATCTCATGCAATGAGAGACAAAGTGACTATGGAGGAAGAAGAGTATTAAATATTTCATTGGATGAATTTAATGCTAAATATGCTTAAATATAATAAATGTCTATGGTTGCTAAGTGTTAAATAGAATTAAGAATGTGTTCCTGAGCCAAAAGGAAGCAAATATGAGCCTTACCAAGGATGTTTTTGGTTGCTTGGATATGACAGTCCTCAAAGCATTGAACAGTTATATAAGTGGGTCTACCACTGAGCACTCTCATTTCACTGTCAGGATGCCATGTGGATCAGGGTTCCTCAACCTTGGCAACTTTAAGACGGGTGGACTTCAACTCCCAGAATTCCCCAGCCAGCCCTGATGTAGATGATAAAAATGGTAGAATCATCTAACAAGCTACATCTGCTCAACCAGTCAAGAAAGGAATGGAAAACAGAGCAATCAGGGATTTATGTCATGGATAATTGGATGGCAGTGAAAATGAAAATAAGATGAAGTTTGATTGCTTTAAGAAATTTGTTCTAATATTGGAATGATAGACATTTATTTTTCCTATGTGCCATCAAGTCATTATCAGCTTTTAGTACCAGCTGGGTAGACCTTCTCCAGAATAATCTGCCCCCAACCTAGCCATTCAGGTCTTTCAACAGGCCACCCGTTTTTGCTTTGCTTGTGGATACTAAGTGCCCAATAGTTAATACTGTGACAAAATTCCAATGAATTTCCCCAAAGTTATCTTCCTATCATTCTCAGTATATTTTAGGATTTCTTCAAAATCTTGTTAGAAATTCTTTAGAACTCTTTTTTGTCAATATCTTTTTGCTGCAAACTTGCTGAAAGTGCAAGTTACACACTACCCCATCACTGAAATTTCTTCAGCTGCCCCAGCTTCCTGTTCTAAAAAAAAAAAAAAGTTATTTTTTTTCCTTTTAAAAGATCTCTAAATGACTGATAACTAAAATAATCCATAAACAGTATTCATCTAATAAAACAGAACAATAAGATCATTACAATAAATCAAATGCTAATATGACATTTTATAGCAATAAATATTGGAGGAGGGGGAAACACAACATCATTTTTTGTTAAGGGAAGAACAAAGAGACACATTTTCAATAAATGTCAAAAACATAACACAGAGGACCTTTGTGTTAGGACTTTTTTTCCTATTAGAGGAAAAGTGTTCTAATCATTGTGGCAAAAGCTAAAACTGCTTGCATGTGCTGTAACTTTCAGATCAGCTTCAAAGAAAATCTCACCTAGAACATATTCCTCTTTGGTCAATTATCTCTATCCAATGTAGGACACAGATGACATAAAATGGTAGTAGGTATTTCTTACCAAAGAGGTTACCTGAGTTTCTGTAGATAGTAATGAGTTTATGAGGGTAAGGAATGCTTACTACCACTTTGTGTCACTTTATGAGATTCAAGGGGAATGTGACCCTGTCTACAATAGATAAATTCTCTAACATGAAGACCTGAGAAGTATACATTAACTGAGTCTATGACTTATTAGGATTCAGCCTCAGTCATCTACGTTACTACTGCATCCAGGCACTGCTCAAGGGTAGGGATAATTCCTCCTGATTTAGATGTGCCAGAGAAATAGAGTTTAGTATCATCAATATGTTTATGACATCTTATGCAACTCCCTAATGAACATCGCTTCATAGAGATGTTAAATAGCCCTGAGGACAAAACTGTACTTTACAGCACTATTGCATTATCATTAAAGTGCAGATATATAGCTACCCAATTTTACTTTCTGAAATTAACCATATAAGTAGGAACAGACTAATAGCAAACCTCAGTAATCAATTGATGGAGATGTTTCAGGAGGCTAATGGTACCAAAGGGCATTGAGAGATTAAGCAGGAGAAATAGGGTTATATTCTTCTTTCCCAAGAGAGATCACCCATCCAGTAGTATTCCAAAACAAGGTCTGAATCCACAATGGAATGGATCAAAATAATCAGTGAACATTATAGTCAAAGAAAAATTGCATAAGATCTTTTATTGTTGGTATATTTCCCCAGTTTTGATTGCCAAAATAGGTAATTCATTTTCAAATTGCTGGAAATATAATGAGCAGGGGCGTTTGTGTGTGTGTGTGTGTGTGTGTGTGTGTGTAGTTTCACTAAGCCCTATATTCACTCAAAGAATACTGAATTAACTCTATATATGATAACCACTACATATTATATCCTTCTTATTGGAAAGTCATCTGATCCCTTCAATGGAAGAATGGTTAACCGAGCTTTAAGACTATGTAATGTCTAGAATAACGTTCTACCTTGAAAGTAAATCTGACACAGATTTCAGCTTAAACTGGGAACCTATTTTAGATTTTATTCTAAAACATGGATTGGTATCACATCCCAAATTTGGGTTTACTTATGCATAGAATCTATATTTCAGTTTTATGAGCTACCTAAATCAGAATAGATTTTTAGTAATATGGACTGAACTTGCTACAATTTCATTCAGTTTCTGTTGTGTGGATCCTGGTCTTTGCTACCCATTTTTACCTTAAGTTCGATAGTAATTCATTGTTCCTTAATGTGTTATATCTGTGATACATCTAATTAATAAAGCTAATGACATTTTACAAAGCTAAAGTGATATTTTTAAATCCCTGGTTTATTTATACATATTACAGTATTTTATTCTTTTTTATGTTCTTTCTTGTACTTGCTTATATATATTTATTCAAAGTAACTAAACAGAAGAAAAAAATAAAATAGGCTGGTTTTGTCCCTGTTTTTTCTCCTTTTTCATATGTGTATATGTAATTTTAAGAATGAAGAAATGGGATGGAAGATCTTCCAGCAAACTGTCCTCATTATCGCTGTTACTACTATTAAAAAAGCTGAAAAAAGGGTCAAAATCACACAAATGAAATTCAACCATTTTGTTGCTTAATTATTCCAAAGGGTTAGCCCATTGTAATGCCCTACAAACTACACTTTTGGAATGGAGATTCCATAAAATCCCATATAATAAATGCCTTTGTCACTATAGGTCAGGACACATTGAACAACCAGCCCTTGGACTTCTCGACTGTCACTTGTATTGAGATCTGCAACATAAATTTATTATACCTTCATTCACTCAACTTCCAGACCGTACAGATTTTTATGAAATCCCATTTGTCCACAACAAACAAACAAAGCCAATTTGCAGGGTAGGTTTTACTGGTACATTGCAAGCTATATCAGGAGTAGGGAACCCAAGCTTTTTATGTCTTCATGTATCTACTCACAAGTGCAAGAAAAGTAATTACATCTTTCTCTCCCTCTCCCCCACCCTTTCAAAGTATGACATTTCCATATCATACTGGTTTCTGAACCTGTCTATCCTTTGATGTCACTACTGGTTGTTTTTGTTTTTGTTTTTAAATCTGAAACTGGATCTGTTCAGCAATGGTATCACTAGTTGTGTTTTCTTCTTCGTTTTGCATTTCATCCGAAAAAGCACAAGGCATTTCATCTTTCTTTGGGTCCCTTTAATTTCTTTTAGACTTTTCTTTAGCCATTCATATAGAGTAAGATCTGGGAGTTTGATGTATTTCTACAACTTGGACAGGTCTCTGTATTCCACTGTGTCTGAGATATATGATTTCCCATAATTCTAGCTCCCCTATTTCAATTGTATGTATGTATGTATGTATGTATGTATGTATATATGTATATATATATATTTCTTGTGTCTTCTTCAGGCTTTCATAGACACCTCCTTGAACATCTTGTAATATGTGATATAACCTCCCAACATTGTCACTGCCTCTGCCGCTGCTCACCATGTCTGCATCCCACTTATAGACAGATGGGGAGACAGCCAGATATTCTGGGAGCATAAAAAATGCTGTGAAATAAATATCTAAATAGAAATAATAAATTTAAAAAAAATGAGTTCTTGGGAACTTGCATTGATAATAGAGTTAATAGGCTCAACTTCTGAGAGGTTGGAATAAAAGCCAATCATGCTCCATAAAGCAGCTGCACATGAGCCTTTGCTGATAAGAGTTTAATTGCAAGGAGGATAAACTGGGTACCCCACAAATGGTAAAAGCCCTGGATACTTGTTGCAAATTTAAATGTATTTTGTGTCACATAATTTCTATGGGCACACCTTCCCCCTGATAAATGGAAGTTTATCCCAGGGTGTCTAAAGCAGTTTACTTGTTCTAGACAGTGCTCAATTAATGACCAATTTAGTATCCTTAGCCTTCCTTTTACCAAACACCCTTATTTTTGTTTTGTCATAATTAATCTCTAAGCTGGAAGAAAGCGCACACAATGATCTTCTTAAATCTACTGTGTTTTGAGAGAGAATGATTACATCATCTGTGTAAAGGATGTAATAATTTGTTTGTTTACCTGTTTTGGTGACTGATACTCTAAATTATCTGCCAAGATTCATTTCTGCCTAAAAGTTGGAATTTCTTTGGTGAGTTGTCCTTGCCCACTGCAACAGACACTTAGATGTCAATTTCCATATAATTTTGACATTGGGAGAACTAGACAGCAATCAATTAATGCTGATGATAATTGATGCCAGAGTTTCTCTCTTGGTATCAGTTGAATGTAGTTCTAAAATCCACTAACACTGCATGTAGGACTAGATTAGATTTGGAGGTGTATTTTTCTATCAGCAATATAGAGGCTGAATGTAAAACAGAGCCAAAAGCCAAATTGTTGCTCTGCCAAATTGCTTTCAGAGTCCATCCAATCTACTAATCTTTCATACAGGTGTCTGGCACACAACTTGCTGACTATTTATTTATTTATTTATTTATTCGGCTTGTATGCCGCCCATCTCCCCCAACGGGTGACTCTGGGCAGCTCACAATAAAAACACAGCTCTCACCGAGATGGCTAAAAACTATAAATAATTAAAAACATATTAAAAAACCCTAAAAAACCTCCTCTGGTTTATGGCCCTAAAAAACCTGTAAAATGCTGGGGGGGGAGACAACCCATCATCCCACCAGCCATCTCCACAGGTGCGGGCCCCCCTCTGGCCCCCAGGCCTTCTGGCAGAGCCAGGATTTAATACCTTTCCTGAAGGCCATGAGGGAGGGGGCACACCGGACCTCAGGAGGCAGGATGTTCCATAGGGCGGGCGCTACAGCAGAAAAGGCTCTCTGCCTCGACCCCACCAATCGAAATTCCCTGACTGGTGGGGTGTGCAACCTGCCCCTTCTGCTGGACCGAGTGGGACGGGCTGAAGTGACCAGGGTGAGGCGGTTCCTCAGACTTAACCTACTTAACCAACTACTGGGTCTGTCGTTTGGGGATAGCCTGCTCTCAGTTTTTTGTTTTTGTTTTTGTATATTGGAATTATTATCGCTCCCATTTTAAGGACACAAACAGAGGGATCAATAAAAGAGGAAAGAGAAGCCAGAATTGGGGCTAACTATTCCAGTTTGTTCCTGTTACCTCTGATATTATATAATCATACCCAGGGGTTTTAGTAGGTCTGGGCTGCTTTGCCAGTGAATCTATTTTGGAGAGATTATCGATGGCCTTTCAGCGACTAGATATCGGAAGACTTTAATGTACTGTAGTCATGTCATAAACACCATTACACCACATTGGAAAGTTCCTCAGGTCTTTCTCAGTAGCTTATTATATGCTATCCAAGATGAGGGACCCATCGTCCAGCACAATATCAACAATATATTATCTATCCATGTGGTTTTCTTGGTAAAATGCAGGACTGGTTTATCCCTGCCTTGTCCCACATAGTATGAAATGATGCCTTTACCATTGTCATGAAGCACATCTGCTTCTGGCATCTTCCTGCTGCTCAGTATAGGTGCCTGCTTCTTTCATTTGGCAGCTGGGATGGCCTTCGCACCTTGGATGACTCTGCTGCTGTACAGTCCTGACATTGTTCATACATCCCTCCAGGGAACCCACCTCCTACCACAATGAGCTGCAGCAGGAGGGGGCCATTATGTATTCACAGTTGGAAAATCATCTACTGTGGCACCATTAAGGAGACATACATTTAATATTCCAGATAGTTGGGCCAAATACCATCCAGCATAATTTTGGCCTTAAATTGTTACAAAAGAAGTGTTTATTATTAAGTGAAACTTAGTTCTGAGTGAATTGCAATCCCTTCTCAGTCTCCAACAACCACTAAATGCACTTGTGGATAAGAACACTGCAGGAATTTTATATACATTTCATGTTTGGCCACACAGGTTTAATATGTGGACATTGACAAAGGGGAGGCATATAAACATTTATCAACTATGCATTAACAGTTTGGCTATTAAGGCCATCGCATAGTGCATGCAAGATGATGATTGTAATCCAGATTGGCATAGAGATAAGCAGAGCCAGACCACCACATAGACTACCTTCCCAATGCTTCAGCATGTTCGTAATGAGAATGCTACAAAACTATCCAGAAAAGGATCTTCAGACAGCCAAGTCTCTTGCAAAAACAGCAGATCATAATTAATCATTTCACTAACAATTAAATATCTTTAAATCTGGTTTTCCAAGCAGTAACATTTCATGAAAGGAGGCCAGAAGCAAGAATGTCAGTCTGCTTTCTGAAATTAAGAGGGTTGCCTGGTTGGAGTTTGTCAGGCTGGTGTCACTGGCGGCCACAGAAGTTTTCTAATATGTTGTGTGGTCTACGGCTCCTTGCAAGGCTGAATCAAGTGGGACATCCTTCTGAAATTGATGTACTTATGCAGGAAACAAGAAGAAGGAGAGGCACAGTGATCCATTTTCATGAGTTAATGGGGTATCATTGTTAGCGTTGGTGACATCTTCTGGATTATCCAAGTCTTTAAATATTATCAAATTTGCTGGAAATCTGGCAAGATTTTAACACAGTGTGCTGAGAGTATCTCTGCAACACATGTGAAGCAGAAAAACCATTCAGTTTGTTTGCTCTGTCTGTGAGTTCATGAATCAGCATTGCCTGTGAAGAGTCAGTGAAGTTGGCATTATCAAGGACTTAAATTATGTTCTCAAGCATTACTTTCTTACCTCCAGGCTTCTATGGAGGAGTTTCCTGAGGTTCAGGCTGAGCAGCTATTTTCTTTGCTAAATGCCTTCTTGGAGGAAGCAGGCAGTGTTGAAAAGCAAAGATTTAATAGAGAGTGAAGCAGTTGCTTCATTATCTAAGAGCAAATCTGACTCTAAAGCAGCATACTTATTAATCATTTCAAGGAAGTCCAATTTACTTATATTTTCAAGCATAGAAAAGTACTTGTCAGTTTTAGTTTCCACCTTTGTGGAAATATTTGAAGTCTAGTCAAATAATGTCTGATCTATAAGAGGTGGAATTGACAAAAGGTAAGCATTTATTTATTTAGATTGATTGATTGATTGATTGATTGATTGATTGTGGGTGATCTGATAGGAAAGGTATCATAATGAGATAACCCACTATTATGCAGAGGATAATGTAAAACTGAGATAAGGAGTGAAGTATGGTTTACTTGCTTCTCCAGCACCTCAAATTTAACCTGTTATTCACCACTGTAAGCAAATTCTGTGTAGACTGTGAAAAGATTCTTAGTCACTTATCTCTTGATCACTCACAATTCCAGCTTTGGTGTGGTAGGAGGACAGCCATGTTAGTTTATGGTGGAAAAAACATCAGGAAGAGTCTGGTATCACCTTTTCTGACTAAAAAAAAAGAAGAGTGTTATAAAGCATAAGCTTTTGTGAGCTGCAAGAGCCAGAGGATCAACTGAGGCAACCTGTTCCCCAGGCTGTCTGATTGTCTATGTCTGAGCAGTCTTCAAGGTGCAACTGTTACCTTTCCAGTTTTTCTGATTCCTCCTGCTAACATCCTCTAACCTTTTCACTGTATCCAGTTCCTCAGAAAATTGTTCTTTGTAAGATTGTTGTGACTGTTTGAGGACTAAGTAAAGAGTAACCAACAACTGTGTTTGCTGTTGGCTCAACAGGAAACACTGAGTTGACTTTTAAAGATTCCATAATCAAATTGAAAGAATGTGGATCATCCAAATTAATATCCAGATTTGCATCCAACGAAGAAGGCCCTGTTTGCATGATTTTTGGTTGGAATACAGTTACATTTACTGGAGAGTCATCAGAGTAACTAGCAGGTGCTTCATTATCTAAGAGCAAATCTGGCTCTAAAGCAGCATACTTATTAACCATTTCAAGGAAGTCCAACTTACTTATATTTTCAAGCATAGAAAAGTGCTTGTCAGTTTTAGGTTGCCTTAGCACTTTTTCTTTTTTCAAAACCATATTAGCAACCTGGACTATTCCTTACTCTTGTTTGCTTCTCAGGAGCAGGCCATAAATTCATATCTACTTTCATAGGTATGAAATTATGCATAAAATACTTAATAGTAGCTTATTATTATTACCACAAAATCATTGTTTGTATTTGTTTAAAATTCACACTATATCCAAAATGCAATGTATTGTCCTTGATCCCGTAAACTTTTGATAAGCAATGTGTTGTGGAAATAAAAGTGGACAAGACCAAATTTAAAACAACCCAGTGTGAGAGTTAAGACAATGCTGATATGCAGTCAAAACTACCCATGAATATAGGAAGATAAAAAGGAGAAAAGAAGATAGAATAAATGAGGAACTACATGCACCCAATGGTGTTGCTAAACCATATCAGCAAGAAAAACTAACCTACTTAAGACCATACTTTATACTATATCCTTCATACAGTATGGTGGATACATAGCGTGTGTATCCATCAGGGGAATTGTCATTAAGATAGGATTTAGCAGTTTGTTTATTTATAGAAGATAATAATGACAAACCATTTTTTACTCACTGAGCCATGTAAGCTCAGCAACAAATCCAAATGGCACAGTAAAAATGGTGCTTTCAATTCATAAATATAGCCATTGTGCAAGTGTATTGCCATTAAATGTCTGGGATAATAAGAAAGCATGTTCCTTATTGTGTTTTATCTGTCGTGCAGCTGCGTACTACAGTGGCACAGCAAATACTTGGCTCTGTCCTGGACTGCCATGCTCTGATTGAAATATATAATTGATAGTGATGCAGACTTTTATTTTTGTTTCTAGTTTGCAAACATTGATCACCTTTTGCATGATAAGATTTGATGCATATATGAGAAGTCAGCTTTTCTTTCTTTCTTTCTTCCCCCCCCCCAAAAAAAAAAAACCTCAAACATTTTGGTAAAAGTTTCAAAAGTAGGGTGCAGGATTCTTACACATGAAACATACTTAGTTAAAAAAAAGGAACATGTCTGTGTGCTATTTTCCACTCTCCCCAATTCCTCCTCTTCCACCTCCTCCAGGAGGTAGGAGAGCTTCCTTGTCAGTATATATTGGACAGCTTGGATGAGCAAGTGTTCCTGTCATAGCTTCCTTTACGAAGGACTGACAGATTGAACTATGATGCTTTTAAAATAGGTCTTACATATTACTTGGATTCCCATCTCCTTCTTCCTTCCTAGACTTATTTTTCTTCTTTTTTTTCCCCTTGTCATAATCATAGGTAAGGATGATCCCTAAGAAGAGTAGGGCAAAACATATACATATGTTTATTTCATTAAAATGTGTCATGAAATACAAAAGGGAAAAAAAATCCAGAATCTTGGATCCACTTTGCACCTGTCTTTCTAGCCTACCTCCTGTAGCTAATGATGAGAAGGAATCTTTCATGTCTTTAACCTTCTTCATCCACATCCATGTATCAAGCCTTTAGTACATAAACATTGGGTATTCTATTAAGTTCTGGGGAACGGCTGAGAAACATCAATTGATCAATTGTTACCCTGCAATAGAACTGTCAAAATTCTTTGGGAGTCCTTTCTTATAAAGGATTATGGAATTTTCAAAAATCCAAAAACTACATTTAGATACTTGTATAATAGATCTCCTTGAGGAAAATTACAATAAGAAATTAAGATATGGTCCTAAATTAATTATTAATTTTGTCATAAAAGTAGACTAAATGGACAAAATTACAAGTGAAGCAGTTATTCATTAGATTAGAAATGAAAAATACTCTCTCTCTCCCCCCCCTCTCCTCCCCTACATCCTATTTCAGGATTAGTAACAAAAATATATATCTTTTATAGTGAGAGAAAAGTTATTTCATTCTGAATCATAACATTTTTTTAATGTGATCTAGTTGCAAATATTTTAGTCTATTCAATTTAATTTAAAATATTATTTTTATCTTGTTATCTAGTTTCTCAGTGTGACGAAAAATATCTAGCCATGTTGCCAAAAAATGCACAACGAGTTTGAGAACTGAAGAAAATGGAGGAAAATCAAGAATGAAGGAATGTGCTGCTAAGGACCATAATGGAACTGGAGAAAAAAATCTGGGCCAAGATACGTAAGAGAGGATTCTCTCTTGATAGTGGCAGTAATAACCTATTCAAACAAAACCATGGGCAGACTGGTCTACTTCTTCAGAAGACATTGGCATCTTCCATGATATCTGAAAGCACAGGAGAAAGAAAATGAAAATGTAACAGCTTTGAATTGCCTATAAATGCCTTCCATATTTGAAAACCAAGTTACTTGTTGGAATTCTTGTGCTCTCACTTCAATATTTTCTTAATCATTCTTATTAAAATAAGCTGAGAGAAAACTTGTTTCTTGGCTGTTCTTCCCCAGTCCCAGTTTGTTACTGGGTGAACTGGTAAACTAGGTTCAGACCAAGACATTTTGGTATTTGAGGAGGAAAACAAAATGGCACACCACCATTCCATTAAAGTGTATTCCTATCAGTTGAATCAGACAATTCCATACAGTCAATTAAATCGTAGAAATAGGGCAGGTATATAGTACTTAGTTCTTTTCTCTACCACCTAGTTCCAGTTCTCCCATTTCTCATATGTGCTAACTGAGGCAGTTATTTCACTTTATTAATGATAGAGTCAACTTCGGCACAGTTCTAGGGAAATGAGCTCTCTATCTGAGAAATGCCTTTCTTCCAAGTAAACCCAGAGATTCATCAATATAGAAATTAACTGGAGGGGGAGCTGCTGTCTGTGCAGTGCAGTGTTTACTGCCCTCTGTTGTTATACATACATTGAATATAAACCATGATTTCAGAGATCCTTTGTACTTTTTCTACAAAGCACCTTGAAGTGTTCTACAAAATCTAAGATATACATAAAAATACATTAAAACAATATTAAAATTATATATAATAATGAGAAGGAAAAGGAAAACAAAAGCAGAAACAAAAAACATTCACCTTCATACTTTTCTTCAGTGGATGCTCAAACTATACTATAGGAGAAGATTCATAAACTTCCATTCCCAAGCGAGTATAAGACGGAACTCTGTGGTTCTAGGCATACACAGTAAGTCCTCTCCCACCATTTTCAGAGACCAATTTATTAGACATCATTAGAGGATGCAAGATTTTATAATTATTATTTTTTTAAACAGGAAGCAGTTTGCTGAGAAGCCTGGAGATTATTTTAGGAATATTCATTCAGGAATAAAACCTACATGAGGTGCAATGGAATTTACTCCTCAGTAAGTCTGCAGCAAGGGGGCGGGGGGAGGAAGCATAATTGTAGTGTGCTTTTTGTTAGCAGTCATATTATGAGAAAAGAAGTATAGATAACAGAGAAAGTGATGGATTTTAAAATGTCAAAATATGACAAGAGCATTTCAAATGTGAGAACATTTCACAAAAATTGTAATATGAGGTGAGGGGGCAAGAAAGGTGGAAAAATTCTTAATGAGCATAGTAGTAAAGTACTGCTTAACTTTAAGGAATCTGAATAGGCCTGAGGTACAATATTAAATTATTATTTTATAATTGTTTAACTTTCACTCTTTACTATCTGTTCACTTTCATCTCACTCCTACCAATTAAATTGACATTATTCTTAACTAGCTGCAAGTATAATATCCTAAATATGAATTCACTTAGGGAATTAGGGAGGCATCTGCCTAAGCCATGCCTATGTCATCTGTGACATTCATCTATGCAGCCTTCACCAAACCTAACTCTTACTTTAAAAAGTAGCTAAGCAGTTTATTCTTTCTAGATCAAGTCAGAGCTATGAGGAACTGTGGACACCAGAGTTCTGGATGGCAAGAGCAGGAGGTGAAAGCCACAAACTGCCTGAAAGGAGAGATGCCTATGGAGGAATATGTTGAGTTTTATAGGAAAATTCTGCAAGAGACATCAGTTCAGTCTAATTGTTCTACAGAGAAGAAACATAGGTCCTCAAGTATTATTCTAATAATTGATACATCTTCTCTGGTGGTCTATTAGAGTCTGGATGATGTGAAAATGACAAATTAATCTGAATGTCTAATTGGTGGAGGAGGACCTTCTAACCCTTAACTTAAATTGAGAGCCATAATCTAAGATCATATGATTGACTAAGCAAATGTACATTAAAAAAAAAAAAAGGTCTAGAAAGAGTTGTGCCATTTCCTGAGCTGTCAGAATATCTCTCTGCACCATCTTATACTAAAAAGAGTTACTTTTTCATGCTTCCCACTCTCCTAAGACAGAGTTGTCATTTTTCCCTTCCTTAACGTCTCATCCATTCCTTCAAGGTTATTTCCACAGTCCTTTAGATGACCACAAATTATTGTATTGTAGATTACTACAAATTATCAATTTGCATTTAGAATGCTAAGAAAGGAGCAAGCTAAGCTTCACCTTGAATATGAGCATAAAACATAAAAACACAAAATTTTAAAGCAAATGTAACTGTCTAATACAAAGGAGCTGTTAAGCATGAAACCCCGTTTAATGCATAGGCCAATACATTGATGATGGGGTATTCTACCCGCAAACTTACTTCTATGCCTTACTTCCTTTAAGAGTGAAGTAAGATTGCCCCTACCTCATTTATCCAGCCTGAATGTGGGACAAAGAAGCCCCTCTTTTTCAAGAAGTAAACAGTAAATCTCACTCCCTTCCCCCTTCCCCCTAAAAAGATTGATGACTGATAGAGGGTATTTGCCAACATAGGAACAATTAAGTATATCAGATATACTTAACTGTTCATATGTTGGCAAATAGGAACTCTCAGTTCAGAGTATCTCAGATTTCTGATCACAGAGGCACACTTTTGATTAGAATTAAAATCAGAGGCACACTTTATGGATTCTAAACTTCTGCTCCTTTCCATCCCCTCTTAAACATAAGGTCAGCTATAATATTATATGTAATATTAAAATCCCAGTTCTTGGGTTGAGCTCAAAAAGCCATATGCAGTACATGAAAATTTCCTCAAACTGGATCACAGCAAGATTATTTGCATAACAAATAGGCTTGTATGAATGCAGATTGCCAGTATGTACATGAATACCTGTGTGGAATGAACATTACTCCAGACATCAATCCAAATTGAGAATTTGCCCAGTGGAACCAATTTACTTTGTAATTACAGCAGCTAGACTGGAGTAGAAAGGATAGATAGATAGATATTTCTTGGTGGTTTTATTTAATTATTAAAAACAAAATACAAACCATACATGCATGGATATTGCTAAACTTCTCATGGCTTGATTACCTGATTTTGTGATCCATGAACAACATTCATCATTTTCTAAGAGCTGACATATGGTACAGTATGACACAAAGTATGCTTAATTGAGGATGACCCAGTCACCAATTTTGTCAACTTCTAGCTCTTATACATTACAGAAAATGGGTGAACCTAGCACACATTTCTGAATTCCTTATTCATTGGCAGGCCTGCTTGAGACTTCTCCCCAGTTTTCCACTTAAGAGACAGAAAATATGGCCAAGAGACTGGCCAGATGAACAGATCCTTGATGACTGATGCAGTGTTGAATGGTTCCATTAAATGATCACCAATGAAACTTCTGTGATACAGATAGTCTTTACTTACTGATGGTAATTGGGACCAGGAACTCCATCACTAAGCAACATGGTCATAAGGTGTGATATCATGTGACTGCACCAACTTATATTAGCAGTTCGACAGTCCCAGTTGTTGTTGTTAGGTGAATCATGTGTGATCAAGCATCCAGTAGTCATGTGATCGCCATTTGCTACATCCTGCCAGCCTCCCCATGACTTTGCTTGTCAAAAGTGGGCAGTGAAGGTTGAAAATGGTGATGTGATGGAATGGAATTATGAAGGCTGAGCTCAGGGAGATAAACATTTTCTTAGCTCACCAGAACCACGTCGGAGGAACAAGAGGATGAGACTGGCACCTCCCTGAGGAATTCACACTGTTGTGGCTGGAGGACTTTGGGAACTGGGCTTTTAGTCTGGGAAGATTCTTGCTAGACGTTGTAGCTAATAAACATAGCTGGACTGAATGTACATGGTCTCTTGGAATTCCTTGGGCTAGGCCTGACAGGTGACCATGTAACTGTGGGATGCTGCAATGGCTACAACTATGAGGACCCATCGTAAGTATCCTTTGTTCAGTGCCATCATAACCTTGAACAGTTGCTGAATGCATGGATGTTAAACGAAGACTACCTGTATTCAATTAATATTTTGCAAATGCAAATCCTCAGTAGGTGTTGCAGTGATCACTGGTAAATATGTATTCCTGAACAGAGCCTTATTGACATGCCTGATAAAACACCGTACTGCTATACTTGTTACTTTCTTTCTCAAGAGACAACAGTAAAAATAATTGGCTATTTTCATACAAATTGATTGCAGGTGATAAATAGTAAAACAAGAAACTGCTCTAACAAGTACCTTTGTTCCTCATTTGTGGGGAATTGTACAAATTAATGTGGGCAACTTTTTATACCACAATTAATTCAAGTCATTGCAACTGGAACACCAGTGAGGTGAAATAAATGATCAAGTTAATAGAATTGCCTAATGGCCACTTGCATTTTTAATTGTGCTGTGTGGTTCCAATTACATCCCAATTAATCAAGAAAATTGGAAGGCTTAAATGAAGGGAGGAGGGGTTTACAGGAATCAATTTGGCAAGACCTAAACAGCCAGTCTAAATTTATGCATGAGAAAGAAAAAGAAGTGGCCAAATTCATATTCACTCACATCTTCAGAGGCAATTTGAAAGAGAGGTTGCATACAGGCCTTTGCTTTTTGATGCCTAAACTAGTTTAATTGTGTATCACTCTTGCTCTCTGTGTGTGTGCTTCATTGCAGCATCCTTTGCTTCTTTAATCACAGATGTTCAGCTTTCAAAGCTTCTTCAAATTGCATAGTGGGATAACAGAAGTCATTATCATTTCCATGATTCAATCTCATACTCTGGTATTTGAAAGTTGAAGATAAGATACTTAGTATAGCTGAGTCAGGTAGAGCCTTTCAATAATTAGATACCCCAAACCCTAGCTCGTATTAGAGAACTAAGCATGGAAATGGCTAATATTAACAATTGACGATGGGAATTGTTAATTATTCTCATTCAATGTCCTTTTCTAATTACTGTATGCTCAGATGAATTGGATTGAAATAATAAACGTCAATATTATGACCTTAAATCTAACTGCTTTGTGACTATATATAAAATTATTTGTTCAAAGAATTGTGAACAAATGATCAACATGTAATTGCTAAAATGTATAAACTTTTATTGAGATTTGAAACAGAAAAAAAAAATAAGTGAAATAATGCATGAGAAAGTGGGTTAAAACTTTTGGTTATAATATACAGATGAAACAATGGGAAAATATGTGGTTGAAAGAATTGAAATTTACATTGTGTTATAATCTTAAAGATAATTTTTATAATATGATGTATTGTGGATATACGATACCAGATAAATTGTGTAGAATGTATAAAGGCACTTCAAATTTCTGTTTGAAATGTGAGCCACAAAAAATGACATTTTTATCATGCTTGGTGGACATGTAAAGAAGCTAGAAAATTTTGGTTTCAAATACATATACTGATTCAAAGCATTTTAAAGATTAAAATACAACTGAGACCATTCTTTTGGGACTGATGGACAAACAGTTGAAAAATAGTCATGGAACTTTGTTTTTGTATATGATAATGCAGCGAGATTATTTTATGGACAAAGATGGAAATATTCAGCAATACCTACAATGGAGGAATGGTTGCTGAAGATGATGGAACTTGCTGAGATGGCCAGATTGACTTCTTTGGTCAGAGAAAAGACAATAACTATGTTTGTTACTGATTGGAAACCCTTTATAGACTTGTTGCATAAAACAGGGGAAAAAATGAACTTATGATTTATGTTTTTGATGATTAGACAGGATAGATTATAGAAAGAAGGGAGTCATGATGAAACTTTGGAGAAAGACGTAAATTTATACTTGTACTTATAACTGCTATAAAGAAGATCAGAAGCCACTTCTTTATATCCTTTTTCTTTCTTTTCTATTTCTTTTTTACTTTTTTCTTTCTTTTTTGCACTTTTAGATTTCTCTCTGGTTTCTTTCTTTTTTCTTCCTTACTTTATATTAGCTTGTATTTGTTTTACCTTCATTTTTAAAACTTTTAATATAAAATACAATACCATACAATACCATACAATCCATAATAGATAATACTCTCAGACCAGTCACCATCAGCTCAGATCAAATGTTTGCTTAAAAACAAGTGGTTTCAGAGCTTTCTAGAATGTCAAGGGCAAAGGTCTTATCTCTGTGGGCAGTGTGTTTCACAGTATAAGGCAACCATGGAGAAGTCATGTTTTCTGGTCCATACCCTTTTCACTTCTCACAGTGAGAGAATCTTGAGCAAGTCCTCCCCTGAGGTTCTTACAGGGTAGGCATCTTGGGTAAGCTAGCAGTGTATTCCACCTGCTAGTAATCTTGCTTTTACATTCTGTTCCACTTGTAGCTTCTGAGATGCCTTCAAGGCAGCCCCACATATAGCATATTTCTGTAGTCACCAAATTTTGTGTTAAGAGTATAAGTTACCATTGCTGAGGCTTCCTAATCCATATAAGGCTGTAACTGACACACCAGCCAAAACTGAGTGAAGGATTTCTTGGCCATAACTTCCTCTTGCTGTTCTCGCAGGAGCCATGAGTCTAGGAATTCCACCATTACCCCTTCCTCAAGTCATATATTTGCTATTTCAGGGGAAACACAAACCCATCTGGAGCCAACACTGATACCAATGGTTTAGGAATGTTGGCTATGGTTTAATCTGAGCTTATTTCTCCCCACTCAGGTCCTCATAGCCTCCAGACAATGGCTCAAGATTTCCATAGCATCTCTGGCCCAGTTTGAGGTAATGTTACATCAGACGAAAGGATGATTTGTTCCAATGAATAGAAATACTAAAAAAAAAAAAAAGAGGGGGGGAGAGGACAGAGGCCTGTGGTATTCCTCACTGAAACAACTATAGACTGTATCAGCCCACTCAAATGGGTGTCATCAACCTCCAACCTTTGTAGTAATGCAGTAGCATTATTGGATTACTGTGGTGTATCAAAGGCAACAAAAAGGTTTAGGAAAGGTGCACAGCCCCATCCAGATCTCAGCAGTCATTTACCAGAGTGATCTGTGATGTTTACATCCCATGTCCAGTCCTGAATTTCGACTAGAAGGGATATGATAATGCACTTCCTCTAATATCCTCTGTAACATCTCAACAACCTTGCCTGAGAAGTGGAGATTGGAGACTTAGTGGAAGTTGTCCAATATTAATGTAATAAAGAGATGACCTCTTCAAGACAGAGCATTTCACATCTTTCAAGGCAGGTGACATCTCACCTTCCCTCAGAGAAATATTTAACACCTCATGAATTATCCCTCCCCATCAGATATGTTTTAGTTATTTTGGAAATGAACGAGAGCTGGACTAGATGACCTATGGAGCCTTATAGTTCCCAAGTTTATGTTATAGTGGTCTGATGGAGAGAAGAATTTAGCCTAGTTTTGTTTCATTTGGCCAATGTGCAGGATATATTATTTTTCGTATGTAAAATGAACCAACAATTTGCATTTTATGATACCTTGTGATGTTACATGTCAGATGTAACACAAGGTCATAACACTACATAAAATAGTATTGCATTATTATGTGTCATAGTGTCATAAGATGTGGCTTGCTGCTTGGATACTTACAAGACTGCCTCTTCCAGGTCCTGCTAATCTGGAAGTACTCCCAGTGATATTAGGGAAGTGGAGGCAAATTCATGCTGTTTGTCAGTATATGCTGTGTCTCTGGGGATATGAATGGTTCTCTCCCTATGGAGTTTAGAAAGATAATCAAAACAATCCTTTTCCAGAGACCTTGTAATCAGTAATGTTATGAATTTATGTAGATATGATTTACTGGGAGACTGGAGAGAGATTTAATGTTGCATTTTTCTTAAATTATTGGTTTTATGTGTACTCTTGTAAGCTGTTGAAAGTTCATATGGATTTTTTCTTCTTTTTTTCTTTTGCCTTCAAGTCAGTGTTGACTCCTGGCAACTGTTTGGACAAGTCCCTGCAGTTTTCTTGGAAAGAATTTTGGAAGTGCTTTGCCCTTGCCTCCATCTTCCTAGGGCTGAGAGAGGGTGACTGGCCCAAGGTCACCCAGCTGGCTTTGTGCATAAGGTGGGACTAGAACTCACAGTCTTCTGGTTTCTAGCCTGGTGCCTTAACTGCTACACCAAACTGACTCTAGTCATAAATGTGCAAAAGTGTATATAACTAGGAAAGAAAAGAAAAGAAAAGAAAAGAAAAGAAAAGAAAAGAAAAGAAAAGAAAGAAGGAAGGAAGGAAGGAAGGAAGGAAGGAAGAGAATAAATAAGAATTCCTGGCAATGTTATGTAACATAATATCATGTCATAACAGGCATGAGATTTCATTGTTATATCAATATAATATAACACAGTATCAAAATAAAACATTCCATGAGATCATAACATAATGTAACATGAGGTCATATTGTAACAGCATGGCATATTATCTTGCAATGATAATCAAACAGTCTTCAAATGCATTTCAGTTTTATATCATCTAATTATAATGGGAAGTGAGTCGCTCTTTTGTGACTTATCTCTACCCCTTTTGAAACTACAGAAACGTGGTATCAGTCAAAGGAGGAAGAATATGCATATGCAATAGAAGAGACATCATGCCTTTTTATAATGGAGGATCAAAGAAGCATAAGTTCTGTATGGATATATCTCTTCTAGTATATGAAGGAAAACTGAGAGAAACTATTTGTAAAATTCTTGTTATACTCTTACCATTAGAAAGTCAGAATCTAAAGATCCTTTTTAAATCATCACCAGATCAAAATTCAGTTACAATCTATTAATGAAAACTTCACTGTACAATTTGCAAAAATGATCAAGCTAACAATATTTTTGCTTTCCATTTTACCAGTGAGAAAAATAACTCAAAATCTAAAATGCCTGTGGTAGCAGACTGAAATAAATTAGGGCTGTTTCCAGAACAAACGAAGAGATCCCCTGAGGGCAAATGAGGTGGGTAGCGGAAATGGGAGGCCTACTATTCATCAGTGGACAAGTGTTTGTTCAACTTGAGTGATACTGACAATTTTGAGCCATACAAAGGGAAGGGAGTGATTTTTCAATATCCACCCCATCTTGGCATCTATGGAATCAAGCAATAAAGGAAACTGTTTTTAAAGGCTTCTTCGTGTTTGGGGGGGGGGGGGGAATGGAGCCTTTATCTTCTATTCATAAAGCATCCTGTCACTGCTTGAAACTCTTTTACCATGCCTCAGTGCAAGACAGACAGGGATTTTTAATTTATAGCACTTATGAGGAAGAGAATAAAAGTGAATCTTTGGAACCTTCTCTTCTCTTTGTACAAATTTGTTCTAAGTGAAGAGTCTGCTGACAAAAGAGCAGAAGAGGGAAGGAGAATGAAATTAATTATTATTTTGATTGAAATTCTGAGCAGGAATAGTTCATATATACCATATGAAGACATAATTTTAAACTGTGATGCATCTTTCTCAAGCCTGGTTGAGAACTGCATTTAAATACTAAGCTAAGTTAAACAGTTTACCACATAGAAGGTTGGATGCTGAAGAAGCTGAAGTTGACTGGTTCTATGAAGACCTACAACACCTTCTAGAACTAGCAACAAAAAAAGATGTCCTTTTCATCATAGGGGATTGGAATGCTAAAGCAGAAAGTCAAGAAATAATCAGAATAACAGGCAAGTTTGGCCTTGGAGTACAAAATGAAGCAGGGCAAAGGCTAATAGACTTCTGTCAAGAGAACAAGCTGGTCATAGCAAACACTCTTTTCCAACCACACAAGAGACGACTCTACACATGGACATCACCAGATGGTCAATACCAAAACCAGATTGACTACATACTTTGCAGCCAAAGATGGAGAAGCTCTATACAGATGGCAAAAACAAGACCAATAGCTGACTGTGGCTCAGATCATGAGCTTCTTACTGCAAAATGTAGGCTTAAATTGAAGAATGTAAGGAAAACCACTAGACCACTCAGGTATGACTTAGATCATACTCCTTGTGAGTACACAGTGAAGGTGATGAATAGATTTAGGGGATTAGATTTGGTAGACAGAGTGCCTGAAGAACTATGCACAGAGGTCTGTAACATTATACAGGAGGCAGCAACTAAAACCATCCCAAAGAAAAAGAAATGCAAGAAAGCAAAATGGCTGTCTGATGAGGCTTTACAAATAGCTGTGGAAAGAAGGAATGTGAAAAGTAAGGGTGAAAGGGAAAGATATAAGCAACTGAATGCAGATTTCCAGAGAATAGCAAGGAGAGATAAGAAGGCCTTCTTAAATGAACAAAGCAAAGAAATTGAGGAAAACAATACAATGAGGAAGACTAGAGATCTTTTCAAGAAAATTGGAGATATCAAATGAACGTTTAGTGCAAAGATGGGCATGATAAAGGACAAAAAGGCAGGGACCTAACAGAAGCAGAAGAGATTCAGAAGAGGTGGCAAGAATACACAGAAGAACTATACAAGAAAGATCTTAATGTCCCTGATGTCCATGCTGGTGTGGTCACTGACCTTGAGCTGGACATCCTAGAGAGCGAAGTCAAGTGGGCCTTAGGAAGCATTACTAACAACAATGCTAGCAGAGATGACATTATTCCAGCTGAGATATTTAAAATACTAAAAGATGATGGTGTTAAAGGGTTGAACTCAATATGCCAACAAGTTTGGAAAATGCAACAGTGGCCATGGGATTGGAAAAGGTCAGTTTATGTTCCAATTCCAAAGAAGGGCAATGCCAAAGAATGCTCAAACTATCGCACCATTGCGCTCATTTCACATGCTAGCAAGGTTATGTTCAAAATCCTACAAGCTAGGCTTCAGCAGTACGTGAACTGAGGACTACCGGATGTACAAGCTGGGTTTCGAAGAGGCAGAGGAACTAGAGATCAAATTGCCAACATTCACTGGTTCATGGAGAAAGCACGAGAGTTCCAGAAAAACATCTACTTCTGCTTCAATGACGATGCAAAAGCCTTTGATTGTGTGGATCACAACAAATTGTGGCAAATTCTTAATGAGACAGGAGTACCAGACCACCTTACCTGTCTCCTGAGAAATCTGTAGGCAGGCCAAGAAGCAACAGTTAGAACCGGTCACAAAACAACCAATTGGTTCAAAATAGGGAAAGGAATACGACAAGGCTGTATACTGTCACCTTTCTTATTTAATTTATATGCAGAGTACATCATGAGAAATGCCAGGCTGGAAGAATCACAAGCTGGAATTAAGATTGCAGGGAGAAACATCAACAACCTCAGATATGCAGATGATACCACCCTAATGACAGAAAGTAAAGAACTAAAGAGCCTCTTGATGAGGGTAAAAGAGGAGAGTGCAAAAGCTGGCTTGAAACTCAACATAAAAAAAACAACAACAACCCAAGATCATGGCATCTGGACCCATTAACTCCTGGCAAATAGAAGTGGTATAAATGGAAACAATAACAGACTTCATTTATTTGGGCTCCAAGATCACTGCAGATGGAGACTGCAGCCATGAAATTAAAAGACGCTTGCTCCTTGGGAGGATAGCTATGGCAACCTAGACAGCATATTAAAAAGCAGAGACATCACCTTGCCGACAAAGATCTGCATAATTAAAGCTATGGTTTTTCCAGTAGTAATGTATGGCTGTGAGAGCTGGACCATAAAGAAGGCTGAGTGTTGAAGAATTGATGCCTTTGAACTGTGGTGCTGGAGAAGACTCTTAAGAGTCCCTTGGACTACTAGGAGGTCAAACCAGTCAATCTTAAAGGAAATCAACCCTGACTGCTCATTGGAAGGATTGATAATGAAGCTCAAGCTCAGATATTTTGGTCACCTAATGCGAAGAGAGGACTTTTTGGAAAAGACCCTGTTGCTGGGAAAGATTGAAGGCAAAAGGAGAAGGAGATGGCAGAGGATGAGATGGTTAGATAGCATCACTGAAGCAACGAGCATTAAACTGAGCAAACTCAGGGAGGCAGTGAAGGACAGGAAGGCCTGGCACAATATGGTTCATGGGGTCACAAAGAGTCGGACACAACTTAACGACTGAACAACAACAACAACAACAACTATATAATAAAATCCATGGACAGAAGGGAAATCCTTTGTGGGGCTGGAGGAATGGAACTCAAATCTTCAGGATTTGAGCTGAGTTCCTGCACACCACTGAGAGGTTTCCCTCCATCCTCTGTGCTTGCAACCCTCCCTGCATTGACTTTCTGGGGAAGTTGGCAAAGAAGATTGCAAATTGTGATTACATGATCACAGGGACGTAGTAACCAGTTATAAATGCGAGCTGGTTACCAAGCGCCCAAAATATGGCCATGTGACTGCGGGGGGGGGGGGATTTTTAGGATGGCCAGAAGTGCTTTATGAGCCATAAAACACCCTTTTCAAGGCTGTTGTAACTTTGAACCAATATCAAACAAACAGTCATTAAATGAGGACTACCTGTAGCTGTCAACGGTTTTCCAATTTACAGTTATCAGAAAGATTCAAAGTAGACAAAATAATTTATGGTACTGAATATCCTAAGACTGACTTTAAAATGGAATTGTGTACAAATTATGAACATGTGATTGCTAAAATGTATACACTTTTATTGAAAGTTTATTGAAAGAAGAACAAGTGAAAGAATGTATGATAAAGTGGGCTAAATTTTTTGGTTATAATATACAGATGGAACAATGGGAAACTATGTGATTGAAAGGATTGAAATATATACTATGTTATAATCTTAAAGAGAACTTTTATAAAATGATGTACCATTGGTATATGACACAAGAAAAATTATCTAGAATATATAAAGGTACTTCAAATCTATGTTGGAAATGTGAACAGCAAGAAAGGTAATTTTATCATGCTTGGTAGATATGCAAAAAGCTGAAAGGTTTTCGGTTCAAATGCATATAATGATTCAGAGGATTTTATAGATTCATATACAACTTAAGAACTATTCCTTTTGGGCATGATGGATAAACAGCTGGAAAAAAAGTAATGAAACTTTGTTTTTGTATTTGATAGCTGCAGTGAGATTATTGTACATACAAAGATGGAAAGAATGGGCAATACCTACAATGGAGGAATGGTTGGTAAATATCATAGAACTTGCTGAGATGGTCAGATTGACCTGTTTGATTAGAGAAAATACAATATCTACATTTATTGCTGACTGGAAATCCCTTATGGATTTTTTTGCATAAAACGGAAAAAAAAAGAACTTATGGTTTTGATGTTTAGATTATAGAAAGAAGAGAGTCATGATGTAATTTTAGAGAAAGTGGTACATTTACAATTGTATTTATAACTGCTGTAAAGAAGATCAGAAGCCACTTCTTTGCACTTTTCTTTTCTATTTTTCTTTTTCTTTTTTCTTTTCTTTTTGTACGCTAGCTTTCTCTTTTATTTCTCTTTTATTTATTTTTCTTTATTTCTTTCTTATTCTATTTTAATTTGTAATAATGTTGACTCGTTTTTAAAACTTTAAAAGATAGATTAGATAGATAGATAGACAGACAGACAGACAGACAGACAGATTCTCTCCACATTGTGGACTATTGATTTAAAATGTAAGACCTTGTGGTTTGAGAAGGAACACTACGACATAGTTTCTTCCCCACTGCTTCCTAGAAAACATTGTTTCTGAGAACATTGGGGGTGGAACTGATTCCCTTTAAATCTGAAGGTCACCGAGAGCTGGTGTAGCAAAGTGACTAATTATATGAGCAGGGAAATCCTCTTTTGAGAATGCTATTGTAATAAGGAAGACATCTATGTCCTATATATCTCCTTGTGGGTGGAGGTGGGGCACATGAACAGATCTTCAGAATGAGAAATACCTGTATAGGACACAAGTGCTTTGCTTCTTCCCAGCCTGTCCCTCTATAGTTTGTTATATGCAAAGGCAGCTTCAGTTCCCATGTCTTTGAAGCAAATGAAGTATCAGGAGTAAAACCAGCTCACATCCAAGCTTTCCAAATACCTTGATTCATAGCATAATTGAACATCTGAGCACTCTATATGGTTGGACCTACTGACAGCTGGTCATCTGCTTCCCTTCTCCATTCATTTTACCTTCAGTGGTTCAAGGGTTCTAAATCAAAGGGTGCAATACTAAATCGATGCTTCTTGTCATGATACTTGATATGCCTTTGTAAATACACCAGCAAGTGCTTTACTTGCACGGTAAAAGGTTGTCATCAAATTATGGTTCTATCTTTTCAGTCTGCTAATGATCCTAACTGAGTAGGAAATATGCCTGTCATTCAAAAAAATATCAATGCTGTGGATGTTTATTATTTGCATTTCTAATCTGAAGGGAAAATGTTTGTGTATGTAGATGTTTGTATATGTAAAATTGTATAACGTGCTTTAGCAGGAAAATAATTATCAATCAACATTTATTTGCATGAAGTTTTGTTACAGTCTTGGATTTAATGCAGTGGGGCATGAAATAATACCTGGAACTTACATCTTCCTTATTTTAACAGAGTAAAACCAGTATGGGGGGAAAAATGAACCTTGACCCTCCAAATACTTGTTGCAGTTAGGGGACTTAATGGTCAAAGACAAACTAGATTCAGTTCCATAGGGCCAAAAGCAGCCAAAACAACCCAGAAATCTTGGATACTCACTACAGCTGCTCCAAAAGTTGAACCAAGCTGTGCATTTTAGTGTGTGTGTGTGTGTGTATGAGAGAGAGAGAGTTAATACATGCATGGGAAGTGAAGTGTTGGTTGTTTTACCAGAACATTGGTGAGGAGGAATGGATAGTAGTACAATATGTACCTCTAAAGAAAGACACCTTTCCCCCAAAAAGGAAGGAAGGAAGGAAGGAAGGAAGGAAGGAAGGAAGGAAGGAAGGAAGGAAGGAAGGAAGGAAGGAAGGAAGGAAGGAAGGAAGGAAGGAAGGAAGGAAGATTGTATATTCCTGGTATAGACAATTGTAAGAATTAGCCCTCAGAGGGTTACAAGCAAGTAGCCTGATACTGAACTAGTCCATTACCAAGGCAAAAGCTTGTTACACTATGAAGGTTGGATTGGGTGGCACTGGAACTTACCACAGTTTGTGATCCACAAAACAAACACATTCCAGATGAATATATGGTGTTGCTGTAATGCTATGTGGGAATGACCCACCTGCTATGTGGGAATGACCAACAGGAGGAAGACCCACAGCCTAGGCAACAGTCTGATAAAAGGCAGCTCAGTCCACAGGTGGAGGGGAAGCATGGGAGGAATTTCAGATAGGAACCTTCCAGTTTTCTGGAACCTAAAAAGAGAGGAGGGGAGAAATACCTTCAGCCTTGCAAGATTCTGTTAATGTAACCTTACAATAAAGTAGGATTAGTTCATATGGGTGTATTTCTTGTGTGGACTACCTTGCAAGGCTGACAGTGGCTGACAACAAAAGCTAATACTTCTTTTGTTTACAGCCTGCAGAATTGCAAACAAATAAGCAAGGAAATCACAAGCCCACAAATAAACTATAGAAATTTGAGTTGAAATATTTGCATCCTTTTGATATTAATTTAATCTGGGGTGCACAATCTTTCTCTGGCCAAGAGTTACATTTGGTCTTCAGACTGCAAGCAAAATGTCCAACTGATTGTTCAGAACCAAAATTTCTTTTCTCCTCTTTTCATCATATTAAAATTTATATTTCATAATTTGTTGGCAGCTTTTGGAAAGGTTTTAGAGGCTGTATCCATAGGCTTTCAGGGTCTGTTGTGTATCTCTGACATAATCATTCACTTTTTAAAATATACATGCTTTTTTATTGATGTTTGCATACCCAGAGGACTATGAGCCAGGTCAAGCTTGACATAGAATACACACACACACACACACACACACACACAGGTTTCTTCAACCAGGAATCTCATAATGCTCGCAAGTAGGCTCAACACCAAGATTATAAAATCCTTACCCAAATATGAAAGTTTGGTTCATAAATGGTTAATACAACCAAACCACAATGCAACTGTTATACCTTTCTTCATTTCTTTATAATTTTCCTGGACAATCTTCTTCCTAACTTTTAGCAAGCAAAACAAAATCTCTGTTGGACTTGGCAAATAAGAGAGAAATATTCTTGAGGTTGGATAGCTTATTTATTTAATAATTTTTTAAAAAAATAATAATAAAATAAGTAAATGATCATGCCATAAAATGACAAGCAAGTTGCCACTTGGTGTAATTCCAAACTCTCAGATTCTGACTTTTTTAATGCTTAAATATGTATATCCCAGGGAGAGAGAGACTATTACTATTAGTCTCATTTAATTACTAATCTCTTCAGTCAGCATTCATATCCTTAGCACCCTGTTTGGAATTCACAGAGAATTGGATGCAATTAAACACTATTACTTTAAGCTTGTTTCACTGTAATCCAATTACAGCATTTAACAATTACAGTCTTTAACATTTGTTATTTCAAGCCAAATCTAGAGAAGAGATGAATGCCCTTAACTCCGATTAACTTCAACAATTCAGAAAATGCATTTGATGACCTACAAACACATGCTATCCTAATCTTCATTCTTTCAAAGTCAATGGGAACAGCTATTCTGATTTTATCTGAATCCTAATCTCATTAAAGTGAACTGCAATTTTTTAAATTGTTGGATGCCTCCCAGAGTTGCTTTGTGTGAGATGGGCAGCTATATAAATACAATAAATAAATAAATAAATAAATAAAATAAAATAAAATAAAATAAAATAAAATAAAATAAAATAAAATAAAATAAAATAAAATAATAAAAACTGCACAAGACAACGGAGCCAAGAGATCCAGGTTACAATGAGCAGCTGGGTCTAAGAGTTAGTGTTACATTATCATAGTCCACAGTGCCTTATACATATCTAAAGAGGGTGAGATATGTTTCTATATAGGGACAGTTACAAATTCATCTGGGATTGGTAGTGTCAGCCCTTTGAGTTAGATCAGCTCAGGAAAAGGGGCACGTATTAGAGGATGCTACTTTATTGTTGTAGGACATAATATCAGAATCTTGAAAGACTGCCATGGTTTCCCTCTGCCTCATTTTATACCACATAGACTCAAGGTGGATTTATTTTGAGGGTTTTTTTTTTTCCCCCTCAGACTTTCTCCTTTCTGAGGACTGACTTGTCACTTATTTTGCCTTAACTGTCCTTGTATTCTTCAAAATTATCTATGCAAACCTCTACAGGCAGCATCCATCCATGAACATTAGCATACATTAATTTTGGGAATATCCTTGTAAAATGTAATTTTCCATCTCTTTGTCTCTTTGTGCCCTGTCATCCATCCATCCATCCATCCATCCATCCATCCATCCATCCATCCATCCTCCTCTTCCTCCTCCTCCTCCTCCTCCTCCTCCTCCTCCTCCTCCTCCTCCTCCTCCTCCTCCTCCTCTTCTTCTTCTTCTTCTTCTTCTTCTTCTTCTTCTTCTTCTTCTTCTTCTTCTTCTTCTTCTTCTTCTTCTTCTTCTTCTTCTTCTTCTTCTTCTTCTTCTTCTTCTTCCATGTTTAACGTATTCTAAAACATGCTCTGAAGAAGGAAGGATTTGGACATCAAGATAGAATTTGGAGATTTGCTCAACAACTTATTTACTTTTTTTATTGCTGTTAATTAAAGGTAGTTTATTTACAAGTAGTTCTGAAGAATACAAAAACAGCACTTTTTACATACATATATATTTCTTCCAATAGAATTATGATAATGTTGGAAAGCATATTTGATACTTGGTTAATCACTTAGAATGGGGCAGGCTGTTCACTGTTCAAGAATGGTTGTCATGGTAAGCAGCACCAGTCTCAGATCTCTATATACTAGAAAGCAAAATTTAATGTTACTTTTCAAGCATACTACCCATATCTCCCAAGGATATTCCTTACCCTCCACATCTTATCTTTGTCTTTGTTTCTGAGCAAGTTAGACTGGGCTCTTTACAAAGCACTGAGCTACAAGTCCACTTTTTTTTTTTTAATCATTATCATTATCATTGTTTTATTTTCTTAGATTACAATTGGATCAATCTGGAGCTTAAAAATATAATGCTCAGAAAGTTATATGACCTTCCCTTCCCCTTCTAAATTAAAATTATCTCTACCAAATTAAAAGGATACACTGATATAGGTCACCATAGATCACCAAAGGATACATTGATATCCCCAGACATTGTGTTTGGGACCCTGTGAACAATATATACATATATGCGTGCACGCATGTGCACACGCAATCAGTTTTGGTTTGGTTTGCAGTATCAGTTTGGTTTGCAGCTTGTAGCATATGACATTCTTCCTATGCTATAAGCTGAAACACAGAATCCTCTTATGACATGCTTCCACACAGAATTCTCTTATGACATGCTTCCCATAGCATGGAGACTACCAGTTCTTCTATTTGTTTCCATAAACCTACCAATCTCACAAGGCAAGAGTCTACCAAAAAAATATTAAATGGAATATAACTGTTCTTTAGAATTGCCTGCACCAATGAACTTCTCTTTTTTAAGTAAACCTTTCCCAGTCCCCTCCCCCTTCTTCCACTGCTTCTCTTAAAAACAAGCATGCTGTTGATCTAAATCAGGAAAGCAGACTAACAGAAGGGATCAATTTCCCTGCAAAAGCCATTATAGAACCCTGGGTTAACAAAGAACAATGGACAATCAGAGCAGACATATCGTTTCTGGAGTCAATCATTTGCTGCACACCCTGCTGGCTTGGCTCTACTTCATTCTTGCTCTGGTTTTACTTCCATGTAAATTGATTGATTTCAGCCAAGCTCCATCTGCAATGTTCATGCTGAATTTATACCTCCAAGAGAAGGATATATGACCTGCTGACTCCCGTATATTTGCCATGTGTATTATCCAAGTCTCTCAGCTGAAAGCTTCTATTTTCTAACAGTCTATAGCTTGACTTACAATACCCCTTTTGCATATAAACCTGACACATTCACCATGTGGTCACAAGTTAGTTGCTTCTTTTGTTCACAGTCAATATACTCCCTGTAGACCTAATTAAATTACCTCACTGAGGTGAATCTATATTTTTTAGAGTATAGAAACACATTTTAGAGAAGACAAATTTCTTTCTGGGTGTCCTTGGACTTGGAACATTATCTGTGGGCACTTGTTACCTGTTTAAACATTTCTGTTTACATAAAGTTCCATTTCCATGTTTGCTTGCTTTGAAGCCCATTTTAGGTAAGTACAGTGGTACCTCAAGATATGAATTTAATCCGTTCTGTGACTCTGATCGCAAGTCGAATTGGTCGCATCCTGAAGCAAATTTTCCCATAAGGTTCAATGTGTTGCACGGCTAGGAAATTCCCCAGGCGCGCTTTAATCAGTTTCACCACTCGAGCCCTAGCGCAGAAAGAGGAAGTGATAATGAAAGGGCCACCTGGCGCCTCTTCACTAATCTGAGCGCGCGGGGGAAAGGCTTTTGTCGCCCACACCACGCCAAGGGCTATGGACAAAGGAAAGAGTGCGGAGTTGAGGAAGAGGAATCACTGGGGCGGGGGGGAAGCTCCCGCTCCCAGCTGTGCATGCCACAAAAGCCTTTCCCCCGCGCACTGATTGCTTTCACTGGGCTTTTGTCGGTGCACCACGCCAAGGGCTATGGACAAAGGAAAGAGCACGGAGTTGAGGAAGAGGAATCAGTGCGAGGGGGGGAAGCTCCCACTCCCGGCTGTGCGTGCCACAAAAGCCTTTCCCCCTTGGTGCACTGACAAAAGCCCAGTGAAAGCAATCAGCGCACGGGGGAAAGGCTTTTGTCATGCACACAGCCGGGAGCGGGAGCTTTCCCCCGCACTGATTCCTCTTCCTCAACTCCGCGCTCTTTCCTTTGTCCATAGCCCTTGGCGTGGTGCACCGACAAAAGCCCAGTGAAAGCAATCAGCGTGCGGGGGAAAGGCTTTTGTGGCGCACACAGCCGGGAGCGGGAGCTTCCCCCCTCCCTGCACTGATTCCTCTTCCTCAACTCCGCACTCTTTCCTTTGTCCATAGCCCTTGGCGTGGTGCGCGCAAGGAAAGCCTTTCCCCCGCGCGCTCAGATTAGTGAAGAGGCGCCAGGTGGCCCTTTCATTAGCACTTCCTCTTTCTGCACTAGCGCTCGAGCGGTGAAACTGACTAAAGCGCGCCTGGGGAATTTCCTAGCCGTGCAATGCCGGCTGACACATTAAACCTTATGGGGAAATTTGCCTCGTGGAGCAAGCCACCTTGCTACCGCGATCTCGCCCACAGGAAGCCGTGACCACGTGGCAGCAGGGCAAATGGCCGCGGATCCGGTTCGTAGCTTCACAGTCATTGTCAGAGAGTTCAGTAGACCTAGAAGGTGTCTGAGGAACATGAGGGTGATCATAGTTGAGTGGAATGTAAAGCCAGACACGCATGGATGGAGGCAACAATAGAAACAAGGAGACACAATAATCCTAAAGACTCACTGACTGCTGGGGCTCTTTTAGGCCATCCAGTCCAGTCCCCTGCAGGACTCATTCTCCAATAGTTGAGGCAGGCAAAACTCATATGGACCTCGTGTCCATTTTTTTGCCACCACCAATGATCTCTCAGAATCATGCTGCTGGAATGTAGTGTCTTCCAGTGAAAAATACAACATGACAAAACAATCATGCTTTTGGAGCATGATTTAATTTTTTTTTCCTTAAGGGCTACAATAGGTGCATTAAGCTTTAGCTAGGCTTAAAGCACTCCTTCAGCCTTGAAACCAAACTATATTAAAAGCATCCTGAAAATGTTGACTCTGCTTCTAGTCAAGATATCATTGCATTACTACCATACTCCTCTTGGCCCTTGGAGAACCCCTCAAAGGCTAAAGAAATAATCATGCTTCCAAAAACAAAAAAAAACAAAACAAAAATCCCTATTTCTGCTCTATTCACTGCAGATGCAGAAATACACAAAGGAAGAATTGCAGACAACTAATGATATAATGAGCTACTATGGTGTAGATTGGGGTATAATTTTCTTTCTTTCTTTCTTTCTTTCTTTCTTTCTTTCTTTCTTTCTTTCTTTCTTTCTTTCTTTCTTCCTTCCTTCCTTCCTTCCTTCCTTCCTTCCTTCCTTCCTTCCTTCCTTTCTTTCTTTCTTTCTTTCTTTCTTTCTTTCTTTCTTTCTTTCTTTCTTTCTCTCTCTCTCTCTCTCTCTCTCTCTCCCTCTTTCCTTTTCCTTTTCCTTTTCCCTGACAGAAAACACATCTATATCTACATCTATGGATATTAATGGAGCTATTTAATAGTACATATGTCACACATTCCTCCCCAGTATCAGGCCTGGTATAGGTTACCATATCTCTCCACTGAAAGCAGTTCCTCTTCCCCACACATAGATACATGAATCTGAAATATGAATAGCAAAGACGTTCTGATTGGCTAAAGAGTTTGATTTCAAGATTTTTTGTGTAGCCTTGAGCCCTTTAATAGGACTGTCACAGTAAAATATAAACACAGTGTGGGTTTTCACTGCCAGCTGCTTTGAGTATTAAGTCGACGTGAACATCCCTATCTTTGGGTTGAAATATTCAAAACTGGATCATTTGTTGTTGGCAAGGAATATTAAATATCATATTTCAGACTGAGATCCCTGGTATTAAGATATCAAGCTATGGGTGTTCATGTGGAGGCAAGAGGGGGGCAATTGATGTTGCACATATGATGAATTAATATAGCATATGCCACATCTTATGAACTTGTGTCAAATATGTACACAATTGTAATTTTCCTGATTACATCATCAGATACATTTGTTGCAGACATTGCTCTATCTAGCTTATAACTGAAAATCTTTTATTTGCAATCATGCTTCATTTATTACAATAATCAATGACTTGAACTATACTAATTATTTCAGAAAGATGGTTTGTTTTTGTTTTTTTGGTCACAATAGCAAATTAATGGGCTATAAAATGTACATGCATGTTGACTCTTGTTTTGCCTGTAGGACAACCTGGATATTTACATTCAGTAATATAAATTGCATCATATAATTTGTTGTCATTGTTGTTTTGTATAGAAAGTTCTTCCACTCTGGGTGCTCTTAAAGGTGATGGACTGTCATGGATAAACACTGGGAGGTATCACTTGGAATCATAAGGATGTCTAAGATATTGAATGATGGGTTGACCACAGCTCTTATTAGTAATCTTCATGGTGGCTGGCACAACTGGAAGTTTAGCAGTGACTTCAGCAGAGGGCAAGTTTTATGAATAGTCATTTCTGATTATTTGGTGACAAGCGATGCTTTTGTTTTTTAAAGTCTTTCTTTGTATTTCCAGATGCCTCTGATTTTTATAGCCAAACTGTACATGATATTCTTTAGGTGTTTGAGAAGTAGCATTTTCAGTCTAGGTATGTGTCAGCTTCAGAGATGGGCTGATGAAGACATCACAAAAGTTATACAGATTTCAGCAAATCATATAAATCTGTCCATGCATGCTATAATTGTTCTGGGATTGTCATATTACACTAAGTGGTAATTTTTTTGTTTATTTTTGGTTTAGCGAACACTGGGATTAGTAAACTTTTATCTATAGCTTAGTGTGTTATGTACTCTTAGCCAGTTCTGTCTTATAGATCATAATTAAACAAAACATGCTTTAGTGTGATATATCAATCCATGTGATTGGTTTGTAGGGACATAAAAATAGTAACTAAGAGAATTATTGGAAATTGAGATGTATCACATCCCATGGCTATATGAACCAAGGGAATTAGATGGAAAATACAGGTCTTAAGAACAATAACAAGTTCCTATACAATGAATTGCTTTCCCTCATTAATCCAATGCCAATCCTTCTTTTTAATCTTATTTTTTCTACCCAGTTTACAAAGCATGTTTATCTTCTTTCTTCCATCATTAACCTGTACCAACTACCAAGAAATGCAGACAAAATGTTATTACATTGCCTCTCATCATAGCCTTTTTTCCATATCATGTTTGCAGACATCTCATCATCGCCCAGAGTCCCCTATTGTGGGGGAGATGGGCGGCGGAGAAATCCAAATAAATAAATAAATAAATAAATAAATCTTCAGTTGCAGAAGAATCTGTAGGTTTACCTTTTGCTAACAACAGATCATGACTTCAGTATAAGTACTTTCCTCTTGCTTGTAAATGTTCTACCTGGATTTTTTCCCTTCCTCTCATGCCCCCCCCACCAAAAATGGCAATAATGGAATAAGAACAATCAACTAGAACAAGTGGCATTAAAATATCTCAAAAGACAGTCATTCCCACTCTCAGAAGTGAGAAGAAAATGTTCCACCAGAATCTATAGCAAAATTTTTGTTAGGTTATGTATGATAGACAACCAAAATGTCCTAAGGTTAAGTGAACAGTCTTAATAGACCATGTCTGCTACAGTATTCCCCTGCCATTTTCTTTTTATTTGTTTTCAAACATGTTCTGGGTGAATGAAACTTCTTTTATCTTACCAGATCTCATTTCAGTTGAGTTATGATGTTGAACATTTTCATGCAGAAATATCTTAAATTTCAGTCAGTTCAATTTAAAAAGAAAACATTGGTGCATTTCATTGATTCAGAGAAGACTTCTCTTTATGGAACCCTAGACATTGACTGTTGGAAAAATAAATTGCGGGGGTGTGTGTGTTCAATAATGGAAGAGAAATAGGAAATTGGAGAAAGAGTAGTAGAAGAAAAGCTGGATAAAATATAGAAATATTGCATACAAAAGTACCAAATTTCTAGTGAAGTCTTAGTTTGAAGTATAACCTTGGAAAGAAATTATGTAAAAACAAAAACAAATGATTTAGGACTTAAATTATGACTTATGAGTAGGACTTATGAGTCTCTACAGGCACTGAACAAGATTGTTGCATGCTTTAGTTAGCTGTTTACAGTGAGGGCAAGGGGTTGCAAGTGACAATATGTTATAACAGCCCCCCCCCCCCAATACATGCGTAATGTTGGGATGAAAAAGCAGAGTGTGCAATATGATGTCACAACACATGTTTTGGCATGTTGGCATCATCATGGTTAGCAATGAATAAAATATCTTAGACCAGGTAATATGCAGTCTTTCTATCAATGACTTCTATCAGCTTTTCCCAGCCTGGCATCCTTGCCATGAGTTAGATTTCAATGGTCTTGCTCACATGGCATCCCCATTAGTACTCTCTTTCATGCCAAGAGTCGTATTTTGACTAGATCTTAATCAGAAATGAGATCCGAGAGATTAACTATTCCTGGTGGTTGAAAGACTCTCCTGAATGTGTATGAAACCAGGAAATCTATGGGATTCGAAGAACTATACGTAAGGTGCTGATCAGTGATATTGTGCTGCAGTATATCAGATGGTCTCTAAGTATGCTGTCTAAGCACAGTAAATAAGAAAGACATGGGCTATAATAGATGAATGTATGGGCTATAAAAAGACCTTAAGAAAGGCCAGAAACACTTTTCTGAATTTGAGGGTTTTGTTTTTGTTTTTGTTTTTCCCCCATACATGAATTGAAAGAGGTTGAACTCAGATACTACTACTACTACATAAGTTTATTTGAAGAGCTGTCAAAGGACAACGTTTTCTTTCAAGGGACAATTCAAAATCTCTAAGAATTATGAGTCTTGATGTTTTCCTCAAAAGGTGGCATCTGGATAGCCAATTGAACAAGCATACAAGTAAATTGGCGAGTCATTTTCATTATGAGATGGAATGCATTTCTATCTGAATGATGCTAAATAAATGTAAGTTTACCTCTGTACATTGAAATTATTATACATAGAAATGCAAATACATGCCTTCCTCATTTTCTTCTTCCTTCTTCTTCTCCTTGGGATATATGGAAATACCTTTATCATCTACATCTACAGTATATCTATATCACATTAAATGACCATTTAGCTTCATCTACATCTACAGTATATCTATATCACATTAAATTACCATTTCATCAGCTGAAAAACACTTTGGCTTTAATCCAAATTGTGCTCCATATAGAACAGCACGCTGATTACAAGCATCTCTAGATTGTCTCCATACATTAAATGAATACCTCTAGCACATTCATCTGTCAGGGCATCAGTGTCTCCCACGCTCAAAAGGAAATAGCAAAGTAGAATTATTCAAATAAAGTTAGCTTGTTATCTAAAAATAAGTTAAAGCTGAAAAATAATAGATAGACAAAAATCCATCTTTATCAGACAAGTGAGGCCCTATAAGAGTAAATTTCTTCTCCAGAAATGTTCTTTTGCAGCATTTTGTATCACTTAGGCTGAGGCTTTAATCTCATTTTAATAACATAGCTTTTTGGAAGCTTTAGGTCTTTTGAAAAAGACTTAATTCAGTGCTTTTAGTCTTTAGGTCCTTTCTAAGAGAACTTTTAAAAAGTGTGGATGTTTGGTTTGTTATCTGATAAAAAGTTTTAAAAAGCCAGAAGATGGAACGATCACATAGGAAGGGTTTATAAGAAATATAATCATGTACTGTTATTTTTTAGGTGTATCTCATACATCTTAATGCTAAAATATCAGTTTTGACCAGGAGAAATATTAAGCAAATTTGGGATGAGCCAGGGAGAAAAAAAAAGGTTGAAATAATCCTTTACTGATGTCTAAAATCAATTAAATTATTCGGTGTAACATTAAATATGCAAAGGATGGGAATTCTGGAAGTTATAAAACTTTCTCTGATTAGTAATTGCAATTTTTATTTACGGTCAATCCAGAGCCCCAATGTGGAAAAACAAAACAAAATCCCAAACTCTCTCTGTTCATGGAACAGTGCCACTATTGGTAAATATATTGTTTATACTCATTAATAACATAACCTCTATTTCATGTTTACTGTACATATGACATCCTTTGAAACTCAGAATTTCTGTGCTATTTGGGACACAAAAGGCACAGTGCACCAACAGAGGCTACTCAGTATCCTGGATTATCTCTTGTTTGGGACATAATTTCCAGTTTCTCTTTACATGTGAGTGCCAGCTAGTCTTTGCTCAGGTTCCTATCTGCAATAAGATGTGCTTTCATATCTTCGGCACCTCATTTTCCTTAGCTACATCCATGACTGTTATTTTACAAACGGTTTAATCAGAACAGCTCCTAAGGAACACAGTCCTTTCCTTTTCCACTAGCGGTTTTCCACAAAAGTGCTTTAGAATCTGCAAAGATCAAAACTTATTAGGAATTTAGAAGTGCAATAAGTAAATTCATGTTATGTTCCTCTTTCTGAATCAAGACTTACCATGTCTTATTTTGCAACTTATTATTGCCTTCTTGTCTAGGGTTGCCTGTCCCAGGGCTATTTCAGTTTTGCCTGCCAATGCAAAAATCCCAGACTCATAGGTGGCGGTGTTGGTGGTGTTGGTGGTGGTATTATTATTATTATTATTATTATTATTATTATTATTATTATTTTCTTGCAAGAGCTGGAGTATAGCACCAGTTCATTATGGTTATTGTGTTGGAGATGCTTAAAAAAAATTCATCATAATCCTTGGGCTGGGTTGGGTTGGGTTGGATTGTACTAAGATCTACCATTGTAAATGAAATATTCTTTGCTAGAAACATTTGCTAAAAAATTTCAAAGCTGAATTTAAAAAATGGAAAGTGGTATTCCTCCCTTTTAAAATGTTTATTTCCAATTAACCGTAGCATATTAATAAAAGTCATATGGGAGGAAAATTATTGGACATAGTGGCTTAGAAGAAATGTATATGAGGGGTACTTGTTAAAGAAGAGAAGAGAAGAGAAGAGCAGAGCAGAGCAGAGCAGAGCTTATGGGAGTATATGCATTAAAGTATGCACACTGGAGGATAAAAAACCTGTGTTCAGATCTGCACAGCAGCAACTAGGGATTTCAGGATGTTTAATAATTCACTTTGAAATTTGATAGAACAGGGCATTATGCAGAATTCACAGAAGTAAATTGTTCTATATGTGTGTACGCATGCATATTTGCATGTGCCTATCTGTGTGTATTTGTTTCTATGCATATATACTATGTGATGCTAAGGAAGATTTTTAGATGAAAAGAGTTGAAATATGGAGTAAATTATTGTGCTTCAAAGGTATGTGGATTCACTCAAGTTCACTAATGGCTTGAAACTGGTCTTTTATTTGCTTATATTATAGAAATAATTAGATTTATTTTTTAGGTTAAGCAGGCTATTTGGGGAAGATTGCCAAATAAAAATATGTAGATGTAATAAGTAATTTAAGTAAAGATATTATGAAATTCCTTGGAAATTTCAAACACTTGTGATGAGAGCTTGAAGAGATTAAAACAACCCCTTATTTCTCTCTACTTCCAAGTGTATCTGTCTAGTAGAGGAGGTCACTTAGCATGATTATATGCATGAGCAAATTTGGCAATGAGAAGAAGAGGAAGAGGAAGAGGAAGAAGTAAGCTATGTAAAATTTCCTCTTCATTCCATACCCTGTTGGGAAAGAATGGGGTAGATAGTCTTACAACCCCTTGCAACAGTTCAGTTAGAATTCATTCCCATTTTGATTCCATGTTGATAGGACCAAATGAAACACTAGAGCAATATCTTGTGAAGTTATGAGAGATTTATTCTTGTGGTCTCTGAAGAAGTGGGCTCTCAACAGAGTACATTCTGTCACATGCTTCTCCCTTGTCCCACCTGGATCCCTCAGGCAGCTATTGGTGGAGTGAGCAGCTGAGTTCAAGAAGTTCTTAATGCTTCTTTGAAGAAGACGGGGGGGGGGGGTTGTATCTACAGACTTGAAAGAGGTAGTATTACATTACTGCTTGAAAAAGCATTGAATGACTTCCAATCTCTAACCCTCCATTTTTATGAAAGATTTGGGGGAAAATTTAGGACTAGAGTGCTAAAAAATCCTGTATGAACTGGACTACCTGGATCCTTTTCAGATAGGTTTCAGATCTGGGTATAGAATAGAAACTACACTGATCAGACTTGTGGATCTCATTTGTCAAGATTTGGATGGAGGGAGTGCAGGTCTCCTGGTCATATCTGACCTCTTATCAACATGGAATAATATCAGCAATGTGACTTTCTGGATCACCTGTAAGGGAAGGGGAGCAGAAAAAGGCTGTCACACTTTAAGTATTTCAGAAAGCAGTGGAAATATGTTTTTCATAATTCTCCATTAGGATAGGGGAGGCTGTTCAGAATATTAATAAAGAATGCCTGAATTTTTTACTCCTTCCATTAATTTTGTTCTGGAGATTTCATTTTTCTTTTATGGGTTCTCATATACTTTTGAATTGTGGTTGAATAGCAGTGGTTTCTAAATTAACAGGAGGATTACCAACATGTATATTGCAGATTTTTATGGTCACAGATGACAAAAAATGACTCTGTTAGGGACTGGAAGAAAACCCATTCACCATTAATAACCCTTTTAAAGGGGTTTTGCTACATTCCTCTTTAAAGATGGATTGCTACATTCTTGATCTAACCCTTCATCCCCCCTTTCTCAAGCTTCCTAAAGGAGCCAGCTGAGTGATGGATCTAGCCTACATGTGGCAGAACTCATATCATAGATTTCTCCACCCATTCCTTCAGAGTCAAACAGCTGAAACAAATGCTAGATAATCTTCAAACCGCTTCTTCCAATTTTGTCCATGTGGCATCCAGGCCAGTGGAAATGAAAACAACTTTATCCACAAAATGCTGTCCCAAAATCTCACTGCACTCTTCCCACCCTCAAGAAGGGTACATATTACTCTAAATAAAGAAGGGCACATATGATTCTAAAAAGCACAATTTTCAGATGCAACAACGTTGATGAAATACTTCAGCGAGAGTCAAGGATGACAACTCACCTGACCCTGGGGGCAAAAAACCCAAAACAACTTTGTCTTGCCAGAGTTGAGTTTAAGCTAGTTAAAAATGCATTGCATAACCACCTGAACAACATCACCTACCCAGCAGGGGGTGGTGATGTATAACTAATTATCATGATGACATCACAACCTACACCATTGAATGGCCTTATTCAGCAGCCTTATTTAGATGTTAAATAGGAGAGGGCAGACAGCAGAGCCCTGAGAAGAAGGGACCTCCCCTTCTCAGCCTTTCAATGTAATCCAGGCCAAAACCAAGAATATTAATACTACCCTGTCCTGCAAGAAGGTATTGTCTGCTGCTTGGTGCCCAACTGCATGTAACCTCCCAGGAAGCTTTGACCAACCAGGAACAGCATGGGTCCAAAATACAGGTGGCAGAGCTCACAAAGACAAGGACCTTATCCACTCCTTAGGATCAGCCAACTCAAAGTCCTCTCAAATAACTGGTCTAAGACATCCCTTGGGCACCATCATAGGATCTGCCCAGCTGGAGTCCAACTCAGAGAGAAGCTGAGCAATTTTGCCTGATAGATGCTTAGAATAGTTTTCACAGTGGCCCTGCCTTAACCAGAAGGGACCAGTCACCTGAAAGATGGTTTGCTGGTCAGCTATCTGCAGATACAATAAGATTGGAGAAGTAAGCTTTATTTTCCACTCTTACTGCCACAAGATAAGACCTACAAAGGCTCCAACCCCTGCTCAGTTGGATTCACTCCAGTCTTCCTCCAGCTAGGCATCTATTGCTTCATCTCCCAGATCTGCTCTGTAAACCAGGATCAGTGATCACACAGGTGAGTCCAGGTGTGATCTGGTCCAAGCCCATCAGTGCATGCGCATTCCAAGCCACAACCAAGACCTCAGCTGGACCATGCACTTGTCAATAACTCCAAGTTCCCTCTGAAACACTATGGGTCTGTCAGTCACCTGACATGTAGGACAATCAAACAGGCCCCAACTTTAGGGCCAAGAGGGAGTGATTTTTCCATAGCAAAGGAGTGATGTTAACATCCCCCAACCCCAGATTACTTTGTCGTTGTGCCCAGGAACTGCCACTGGACCTGGACTCCAACCACTGTGTTCAAACAGGCATGCTCCTGAACACAGGCAGAGTGCTGAAGGAATACTGAGTAATGAAGGGACAGATCATCCCATTAAAAAGAAAAAAAAAAGAAAAAAACTATAATAAGATTGTCTTGGATGTAAAGTGGACTCCCTCATGTCTCAATATATAACAAGATGTAGAAATACTTTGTGAACACCCCTTCCCTTGTCTATCTCCTGTTACTTGGCCAACTGGTAATGTGCATGCAATTATCAACAAAGGATGTGTGACATTTGGAGCTAAGGGCTGCCCTTGTCCTCTGAATAACAGGTTTGGGCTTGGACATCAAAGATTAGATTTAATTTAATTTTAATGTTAGGTTAATAAATCTAGATAACTACTGTATTATGCTTGCTCCCTATGTATTTAGTGATTCACATTAATTAAACATTACAATTCAGAACTATGATTTGGAGGTCATCCAGGGTAACAATGAAAGTTTTAGGACTAAGACTATAAACCCCTTTTTATTGGGTGGAGGCCACCACAATATAGATATTATTAATAAGTTTATGAAATATTTTACTGTGCTTTGTGATAACTGCTTTTGTGGATAGCTTCCATTATTTTGATTGGAAATGGTATAACTACACTTTTTATACTTAAAACAACATTAGCATAGAAGTTTTGGCAAAGTCACTGTTATATTAATATCCTTGCAATGATGTGACAATGGATTAATGACAAATACTGTATACTTATATTCTTACTTGGGAGGACTTTTTAAAGTCACCTTTAAACCAATTCTAAAAATCTTAACATTACATCTGAATGAGAAATCTCAGCTATACCCTATTTTGAATTACAAGATCTATTTTTATCATGCACTTTGATAGATTTTAGTGAATCATCTTAAAGTGGAACAAGTTACATGAAATGAAAGGGAAAACATTTTGTTATTACAAAAAAAAAGCATTTTTTTTTCTTTCATAGCAAACTTTGTCACTTATTCTTTTATTTGATTAACTAGCTTTTTCCTTAACATTTTTCTTCTACTTATCTTTATTATAGTCGTCATTCCTTTGCTTTATTCTCTCTCTTTCAACTCTTCATTCTTACAGTATATGATAAATCAGTGGTGGTTTGTTTGCTTTTTCATTCTTATTATTTAGACTCCTTTGTCCTTTATAACAGCTTTGTCTCCATCTTCTATTCTCTGTTCTCTTTTCCTTGTGTACCTTTGAATAACCTCTCTATGTATTATTATTTAAAAAAAAAGACTATAACAAACTTTTAAATGGATGCCTTGTATCTTTTTCTAAATAAGTATATTTGTAACATCCATTTTAAATATTTAAAACCAGAGTCATTGTCACCATCATCATCATCACCACCAGCAGCAGCAGCAGCAACTCATTTCTTCCCAACTAACAATAGCTCAATGACTGGATGAGAAGATCCACTTAGTGTCTTACTCTCAGTGCCTGAACTACTCTGGTCATGACTGTCAAAACCCTTCCATGCCACACAGACAGAAAGTAAAATAAAGTGTGATCCATTCCATGTTTTTAAGTATTGTGGGCACTTGTCCAGGAATTTTCAGTAAAAATAAAATAAATACAAATCTGAGAGGTGGTTATGATGAAAAGCTATTGAAGTATAGGTCAGTGGTAAAAATTGTAAAAAAAGGTACTTGAAATCCCCCAAAGTATTCCCAGTTGCCTTTCTGCCATTCCTCTTTTGCAGTAAAAAGGCTCTGAGAATTTTGAATATGAAATAAAAACATACCAGCAATTTTGCAATCAGACACTTTTCCCATTATATTTATGGTGAGAGAATAATTTCTAAAAAGAGACAAGATCTGAGAAGTGGATGCTGAACTTCCATGAAGGAGAGGAGAGAAAGCAATACTTAACATGAGTAAGATGATCAAGAGAGGCAAGATGAACAAGATTTCCCACCAATAGGAAAGAACTGCTCAGGAGAAATACAGAACTTCACCCTTAACTAATCAGCTTTGCTGAAATTTCAAATAAACCAGAGCAGAAATGAATGAGCTTTCTTTCCTAAAAAAGTGGTAGTCTGGAATCAATTCCATAGTGGTATGAATCATTGGTATACTGCCCTCAAAAAATAAGAATCCAAGATTGTTTACTACTATGTTACTCTTTTTAAAAATACTATAGGATCCATCATCCAACAGAAATTAATTTACTTTCTTTGTCTAGTTCTATTTTGCTAACTAAACAGCAGTGCCAGTTCTTCTACTTGACTTATCTACAGGTTGATACTATCGATTATTCTCAGTATTTTTTTTTTCCTTCTTTGCACAATTTTATGTTTCTGTTTCATTTTTCTTCACTTTTATTTCTAGTCATTTTGGTGTCTTTTTCTGAATACTATTTCCTCTCCCCCCCGCTTCATTATAGTTAAATACCATTGAGTCACATTTGCACCTGGTGACTAAGTGAACAAATGTTCTCTATCTTGAACTGTCTTTCGAAATAAGTTCTTCCAAGGATATTTTAGTAATTCCTTTGATTTTGATCACCCACCTTCTGTTCTGTCTTCCCCTTCAACTTCCCCCAGTGATGCTATCATAAACATTTTTTCTAATCCATCATCTGTTTACATCACATTGCTAAATAATGTGAATTCCTATTTCCTAGACAAATCTTTTATCTTTCACCTATTCTGTTTATTATAAATGTTCTCTTAAAATTAATTCTTTAAGTCCTAAATTAGTGTTTATTAATTAACATCCCTATAATGGTGATATTGCTATTGTGATTTTCTAAAGATACAAATCAAATCATCATTAACATAGTAAAAAAATCGTCAAATAAATAAACTTATTCCATACCAATGAATGTATGAACCAATACATCTAAGGCAAAGTGTTTACCAATCAAACAATTATAATTAAAGAAGAGCACTAGGATTGCTTGAAAAAAAGCTGGGTTGAGAGATAATGATAGCTTACAGGCCGAATTAAAAATCCAATATATTCTTTTTAGAGCTCCTTGGAGAAAGGGAAGAATTATATAAGGATTATATAAGATAGCTAAATAAAAATAGACTTTATCAACTGGCACAAAGATAGAAAGCAATATTCCATTTATGTATGGTCTTATATACATAAATGTGTGTAGTGATTGAGGAATCATATTCTACAAGTGACATGGGATGTGTCCTATAACAAGAGAATTTTAATATGTTTTAAATGTTGCCCAAAACTTACATAATAGACATGAATATAGTTGATAGGCAAAAAAAAAAAAAAATACTTATAACACTAGGAAAGGCATTTGGGTTGATGTAAAAGAAGACATTTGAAATTTCTGACATGAATAACTCAGTGTTTTGTATTGGCCTACTGTGCTTTGCTTTCAGCAGTTGCTGAAAAAAAATCCCTGGACTAATCACCAGTGGAAGCTACAGACTACCGCATGTAAAAGTTCCCCTTCCTTCAGTGAAGGACTATATTAAGTAAGTGAGGAGGAGTATTATAAACACGAAGGGTGTTCATAATGTGTGTTAGCAATAGCCTCTGGCCCACCGCAGTCCTTGTAGTTTGAAAGAGCTAGTGCTGCATAGCAGAGTTTGGTCAGCAGCTTTAACAGTTTGTTCACAAAGAATGGTTACATTTAGGCCTTGGTATGTTAATTCTATTATTCTTCATCAGTACAGCACTTGATAGATCAGGGAAGTTAAAATATGCTGATCTGCCCCTTCTGCTGGACCGAGTGGGGCAGGCACAATAAAATTAGTATATTTTATACTTGGGCTCACATTTCTCCATATCAAGGGCTGGAGCAATTATCTCCGTGCTCTCCTTCCCTTTAAAAGAGCTCTGCTCCTGAGAGAAAGAAGTAAGAGCTCTCCATACTGTGATGAAGAAGTTAAGGTAGCTGGTATTAGTAACAAATATATCCATCCACCTAGCTAACTCCAAGCAAAATTCCAAGAGAAAAAGAAAATACACAATAAGCTAAATACAGAGGAAAAGCACATGTTCCACACATCTCTAGCCTGCTCCATCCACAGCTTTCTTTGTAACAGAAATGGTCATTAAATCAGCTAAAATTTAAGCACAGCTCCAAATCCCAAGTTGATTCACCAATAATTTAAGGGGGGGGGGGGGGACTCCCAAGCAGATATCTTCCCAAGTAGCTGAAACTCCAGCAAATCTGTTGATGGAAGAGTAGACATAGTATAAATTCTAGATAGGATTTCAATTTTCTTTAAAGGCTTACCTAGTCTTACAACCAAGGGCCAACTTTGTACCTGGGCCATCTTTTACCTCATATGTACAGCTTTCACCTCATTTGGTGCAAGCCATGAATCATACTAATCATGGGCATGGATGGTGATGAAAAATATAATTCTTTATCAGTAATTTACTCAGTCTTTTCTATTTATCAAGAGACAGCAAGCTTTGAATTCCATATACATGCACGCCTCTCTCTCTCTGGATTACCACAAAAAGACAAACAAAACATGACACTTTTTCCATCGTTCCTCCTAATCTGCTGATACAGAATCATTTTTTGTAGAATACCAAACAACACCAACAGTACTATTTCTGTTTACACATCTGTTCAGCTAAAGAAGTGCCCGTGGCATCGTTTTTCCTTCACCATCTCCCTACCACCCCCGCCCCCCACACATACCCACGTACCACAGAGGAGGTGAGAGTTTAATGTTAATGGCCATCCAACAGTCACTTTCACAGTATGCATTTATGAAGATGAAAGCTCTTTGAAGTCTTCCCACCCCCACTTTCCTTTCTTTTCTATTTATTCTAGGACTGAAAATATGATGATCTCATTTAAAATGATGCATCACCTGCTGTATTATGCTCATTTATTCTTCAGTATAATCGTTTCTCTGGAGCCGAATTTAAAGCAGATGCAAACTGAAAGAGCCAAGTGGTAACATAAATCCTCTTTTTAAAAAGTCACTCCAGAAAAACATCCCAGACAGCTATCTTCACATTAGCACTGGCTGGCACAACCAAGGGGGATGGATTTTGAAATAAATTTTATGGACACTGAGATAGTGATGTGGCAGCAATTCTTTCAGGTCATGATAAGTTATTACCTAGAGCTGTTTCACTAAATTAATGACACTGATACTGTTACCCAGAAGATTATTTTCCAAATCTGAACATCAGGAAGCTCCAAAATGTAACAGAATACTGAATGTTTGCATGTTAAAGAAATAATTGTCCTCTGCTCCAAGCTAAGAACTGATCGGTCCTGCAGCATTATAAGGAAGGGTGCCTATTATAGGAGAAGGTTATTAAATAAACATAATAGTTAAAACCTAATTTTCTACATAATGTCGCTCATATTTTATTCTATTCCAGAAAATCTGGATTCTGAACTTGGGCATTGATGGAAGCAACTGTCTTTTTACATTAGTGAGTGTAGATGTAATCAAGATTAAAGTGGCTTTATGGCTCTTTTGAAGTCAGGATAGAAAATTGAAAATGGTCAGTGATTTACAACTCAACCACACTATGATGCTACCTGATTATCATGCAAATCTCAACAGTCTGATGATTTATTCTTGACATTGAAGTGCTATAGATATTAGGATTGGGGAAAAGATATATTGCAGAAATCATTGCCACTGGTTTTAACTGTTTCACTTAAATGATGATGATGATTGATGATGATGATGATGTTGAGGGTTGACAGCCAAACTGGGAGACTGTGAGTTCTAGTCCTACCTTAGGCACAAAGCCAGCTGGGTGATCTTAGGCCAGTCACTCTCACCCAGCCCTACAAAGAAAACAATGGCAAATGTCTTCCAAAAATCTTGCCAAGAAAACTGCAGGGATTAGTCCAGGCAACATTAACCCAAAGTAACCAAAAAGAGAGAGAGGGAGTGGGGGGGGGGGGGGGAAGAGACAGAGAGGGAGAGAAGGTTATCACTATACATGTACTTTCAGGCACACTGTTATAATCACAAAGCCATATGGAGAATCGATCTCTCTCTCTCTCTCTCTCTCTCTCTTCCTCTCTCTCTCTAAATATAGCATTCTGATTTTCCAACTGCTGAAGAATTCAGTAGTCTATATCACAGTGATAAGGCTAGCCCACATAATTAGATGTGATTTGTACTTGGAAATGTGCATATTACCTATTTTTCTTATTTTGCAACTGTAAATACTTGAACATAAATGTAAATATTCATACAAATTTCCAGAAAGATGACATATTTAACTTTGTACCATATAGAGTTTGTATCAGTTTCTAATTACTTAGGGACTCACTGAAACAAACAGTATTACCACCAGGGCCTAAATTTTTGCATGCAGCTGAGAACTGTCCTTCATAATCAACTCTTCACTTAATCTTCTCTTACTGAATAATCACATTAAACCTAACTTTTTTCAACTATTATCTTCATATTTCAGGATGCCCTGCTGAACCTGCTTGTATGTTATCATTAGGACGTTCTCAGCATGGGGAAATTCATCTATCAAGCCAGCCATCAGAAGGAGAAACTCCAGGGACAGCTATGGCATACGGTTTGCAGGTAGTCCTCACTTAGCAAGGGTAATTGGGATCAGAATTTCCACTGCTAAGTGATGTGGTCATAAAGCATGATATCACATGACCTAGCAATGGCAGTTCCAGCACTTCTGGCATTTCTGGCTGCCATTGTTAAGTGAAGCCCATGCCATTGGTAAACACAAGATCATGTGGTTGCCGTTTGTGATCTCCTGATTACCTCCCCATTGACTTTGCCTGTCAGAAGCTGGCAGTGAAAGTCGCAAATGGTGATCACATGACCACAGGACACTGCGATGTTGTAATTGTGAGCCATTCACCAAGCACCTGGATCATGAACAGGTGACTGTGGGGACACTGCAATGTCTACAACTATAAGGACTGGTTGAAAATACCACTTGTTCAGCACCATCATAAATCTGAATGGTCAACAAATGAGTGGTCTTTAAGCGAGGACTACCTGTTCTAGCTAAGGTCTGATCCACATGGTCTACTGAACTTTTTTGGAGGTCAGGAACCCATGATATTGTCTTCTACACAGCACCAGCTGACTGGAAGGGAACCTTCCTGTTTTTGTTTTTTCTGCTACACATCAAAAATAATGTAAAAAGCAGGTGAATCCACAAATCAGGAGCCATGGTAAATACAACTGGTACAATCAGGCCATCATAATGACTAAACCAGTGAAAGGGTTGAAATCAGGAAGGATTTCTCAAGACAGCTTCCTTTCCAGATAGTTTATGCTGGGGAGCATGGCAGTTTAAAGCTGCAGGGCAGAAAAGCCCTAAGATACGTCACTGTTCTTATTCCTACAGCATATTTTGTTTGGCCTTTAACTATCCACATTTTAGAATTTCTGAACTTTGTCAACATATATAAATAAGTACCTCACAAACTCATATTTATCTGCAAATGACATGAAAATCTGGTTGTAATTCAAATAAAGTCTTAGTCTGTACTATCTTGTCTCCCTTTGCTTCTTCAACATGTAGCTTCTGAGCAGCGCTCAGGCAATACCGCATACTCCTTAAAGCTTGAGAAAGGCTTTAAGACATATGCAGTATGCCAGAAATACTGAGGCATGTTCAGTCAAAGAAAACTTGGCAGAAAAATTGGTATTTAAAACGATATATAACCTTTTAAAGGTCAGCCATTCATTGCTTCATTCTTTTATGTCTTTTGACTAAAACAAATGTCTCCATAATTCCAATGATGGGTCTCTATGTGTGCACATGTGTGTGTTTGTCTCTGAGTCTTTTTTTTTTTTCCCCATGTGTGAACATGTCATCAGAAGGGAAGAACTTATGCTTAGATCATGGAGCTAAAATTCCCTACTAAATTTCATCCAGCTCTCATATTCTGAGTGACCTTTATTAAAATCCAAAGGACTAAATATAATTACACTAAAAGTCAAATTGTTAGTAGAAGTGATAAGTCTCCAAATTCACAAAGAATTATGGACATGATCTAGCAAAAAACTAAAGACTTGAACTCAAGTAGACAAATGTACATTGGAATGGCTGTGATGTGGACAAAAGTAGACAAGAACTAAAGGAAGAGTGATATTCTGGTTACTTGTTTTGTTCAATGAATTGTTGAATTAAGCATTAATAAATATAGTTAAGTGTACTCATTGAGAAATAAGAGAAAGAATGATGCTATGGAAGTAGAGCTTATCTGGAAATTAATCAATGATCTTAGCAGTTTATATGCCATAAAAAAGTGAACATGACAGTTTTCTAAGAACTAATTTATATATGCATGATTATCACTCCTTGATTAGGGACATTTTTGTATGGAACCATTTACACTCTCCAAACCTTCAAAGCCATTTTGAAGCTGTCATGTGATCATCTTCAATTCTGCCTAGCTCTGAGCACTGAAAAAACACAGAGATCTTCAGGAGCAAATCAAAGCAAACAGGACAAACAATTGACATTCAGCCTCTACCCCCAGAGCTAGCACAGACTTGAGATAGCAAAAGTCTCCTTTCCCTCAACTCCATATAAAAAAAGAAAAGAAAAAAGAAAAAGAAAAATTCTAGCATGCCCCCACCCCTGTCACTGTGATGGACCATAATGAAACAGCCATGACTTAGGTTTACGAGGAAGACAGTTGTAGAGCTATCCTGCCATCACTCCTTTGTTGCATTTTAAAGCTTCTGAACATTAAAATGACGTCATATCAGCTTAAGCCTGAGAAATGGAAAATTGGGCAAGGTAAAGCAAGAGTTCCCACCAATAAAAGTGGAACCTCAAACTCCATTCAATTGCATTAAAAGTCCATATTTGTCCCCATTTTCAATAAATTTATTCAGAAGAAACAATAAATACCAATTCAGCTTTCCAAACAAATCTTCAAACAAGCCCAATAATTGGACAGATTTAGAGTCTTATTCCAGTTAGATCAACATCACTATGCTGATATCGTCTATACATCCATCATGGGTTGTAACAGGCAGGACATCAGACACAATACAGACAGTCCCTGGGTTAAGAATGTCAGACTTACAGATAACTCATACTTACGAATGGGCTTCCTATTACTAAAAATGGTGGACAGTGTTCTCCTTCCTCAAGCGAACAAACTGCTGAAGCTGTATAATGTTTTCTCGAACCGCTGAAGCCACACATTTTTAATATACAGCCTATTTTCAACAGTTCATGAAAATGTGTGCCTTCTGCAGTTTGTCGGCTCGAGGAAGGAAAACGCCGTCTGCCATTTTTTAATAGTAGCCCATTCATAAGTATGAGTTCTGACTTACATACAAATTCAGGTTAAAGGCAGACTTAGGAACAGAATTTGTTCTTAACCTGGGGACTGCCTGTATTTGCTAATGGAAACTTAATACACATGTGAGAACTAATGTGGTGCAATGGTTAAGGTATTGGAATAAGACTGTGGACACACAGATTCTAATATACCTTCAGCTATGGAAGCCCAGTGGGTGACTTTGGGCTAATCATTCTCTCTCTCTTAGCCAATCTACTTCACAGGGTTACTGTGCCAGGTAGAAAATGAGGGAAATATCCCCTATAAGGGCCTTGAGTTTCTGGGAAAAAGAAGGTGGGATATCAATTAATTAAACAAACAAATGAAATAATTAAAAACCTAGCAATGCATGTATAGATGTGACCTAACTAAAACTTAGCTTTATTTATTGAAAACATGCAATTTCATTTTCTGTCTGACACAGAGTTGGTGAAACTGTATAATAGAGTAAGCCTGTGGCAAATTTGTGATTACTTTCAAAATTCAAATTCTGTATCACTGCCATTGTTAGAGCAGAAACTATTTATTTATTTATTTATTTACTTATTTGTTTATCATATTTCTATAGCCACCCAACTTGCACAAGGTGACTCTGGGAGGCGTACTTCAACTGCTATTAAGACATAGTGGTTGAGGTAATATTCATAATCTGCTAGAATCAGAATCAGAATCAAAATCAAAAGCATGTCCTGAAAAGAATCTGTTCAGAATGATTCTGCTGGAGAATCTAATTCCTGGGTTATGAAGAGCTGGATTTCTTTCTACATTCTTCAGAGTAAATATAATCCACTTTCTACATCCTAATTCTAAAAGTGCCTCATTTGGGGGAACATCTATGATCCTCCAGATATTTCTGGATTAAAATCTGGGAACTTCAATCATCATGACCATTGGTGAGGGATGTTGGGAATAAGAGTTCAGCAGTACTGAAGAACCACCAGGATCAAAGGCCATCATTTGTTAGATTGCTGGTATGTTGGATTTTCTCTTTAAATATTTTATTAGCCGATTGAGCCTTTTCCTTAATAACAGAATAGACTCTTAAATGCACGCTCAGAGGGCAATTAACTACATACTCTATCGATGTTAGCAGGAGGGGAGCAAGTAAGCACAACATCACAATGTTGTGACAAAAATTCTATTTCTTACATACTTGTGTGTGACATTATGATTCAATTGAAAAGAGCAGAGCTTATGTTGGAACATCACAGCTCACATTTCATCATTCTGGCATAATTGTGGTTAGGAATGGATGCTTATGCTGCTAGAAGTTTAAAAGTAGCAGGTTGGATTTAGTAGAGAGATTCTGCATTTTTATTTGACTATGGTTGTTTTGGTTGCATGGGACAAAATATGAAGGTAACTAGAGGAAGAACAGCAATAGCTTTTTTCTCCATACTGTAGTAAAAGCAAGCTGATAAATATATCTGCATGCTGTCAGAAAGGATACTTGATTATAATGCTGACTATTGCTGTGACCACATTTTCTGCAATATTCAAGACTGTAACTTCCAGAGAATTGATACAAATAGGGTCAACAATATCTGTCATGCATTTTTTTTACCACTTGGCCAAAAGAGCCATGTGTCATTTGCTGAATGCTGCTTGCTAAACAACCAAATTCACCATTTGGAGAAAGGCACCTTGACCATCTCCATCACTGATTGTCACTCACATGCATTTGCTTTGTGAATCCAGCTAAACTGCAGCCAGAGCAGAAAGAGGAAACCAAAAAGCTGTAAACACAGAGCAGTACATACAAAGACGTGCACTTTGGGGGGGGGGGGGGGGGAATTACATAATGCCCTCATGGCCAGCTCTGGCTTTTCACTTCCTAAATTTTACAAGATAAGAACAGAGATTTAATTCTTCAAAGGTTCAACTGAACAGCCTGGAAGTTTGTCCAAGTCAGAAAAGACTGAATTTACATTTTAAATGCAAATTTACCACATACAGCATCCTTTGAATGGATCTGAATGATATCAGGATTATTCCTAATCTATCTGGGATTTAGATTAGAGAGAGAGAGAGAGAGAGAGAAAGAGAGAGGGAGGCAGAGACACAGAGAGAAACATTCACTCTATCTCTTTATTTTTCTCTCCACAGTTTTAAGAGATTATTATAATCAGAGGAAGTTGAAGAAATCTTTGTTGAGAGATATAATCTAGAATGGCTATATTATTTATCATTTGATAAAATCAAATTATTTATGTGGGAAATGCAGTTCTTTTTGGGATGGAGCTGATTATATACTGTAGATTTGTATTTAGTTTCATGCCCACATCATGCTACTGGTGTGGGTTTCTGCATGTACAGACATTAATAACTCAGGAAAAACACATATGAATAATGATGGATATAAATACTACAAAATAAGCTTCATAACTGTGCAGAATTCAACAACTTTTCATTGTCTTGCAGTGACATATCACACATCATGGGGGAAGTTCTTACCTTGTATTCTCACACCCCCTTCTACATTTTTTTCTCTTCCTTCTCCTTCCTTTTGTTCTTCCACTTGTTAAAACATGTTGTTAGAAATGTGAGACATCAGGTTTGAGAGTTTTGCAGTTTAAAGGAATTCTTGGTGATGTTGTCCTTGGATCTCCTCATCCTGTATATAAACTCCCTCCCTCCCTCCCTCCCTCACTCTTTCATACACACACACACTCATGGAGGATGTGATGGATTACTACTACTACTCTGGTACTACTTTGGATTTAATTCTGCTTTCACTTTTGTAAACACCAGGAACCTATGCAGATTATGGCATTTTAAACATCTGCCTGAAAATGTGCAGTTTATTTAATAGCCTGTGCCCTTTCACATCTGTTCGGGGTTCATCCAATAATAGTTCTTATAGTGAGATGTTCTTGCTACTACTCCCTTTGATAAGGACATTTTTCTGGTAGCCGTGTCTCCCAACAGCTTTTTTCTTCATTTTGAGTGCTGTCAGCCTTACATATGACAGATATATAATCATCACCAAAAGTCAAGCTCTGAGCTATTTGATCTTTGTGTCATAGATTGTCTGCTTCTGAACAAGCTTAATGTTCCTAGTCTGTTTCATCTCCTGGATGAAATAATGGAAGAAATGGACACCCCAGACCTCAAACTCTACTGGCAAGGCTTTGATTTGATATTACATTTAAACTGTGTGAGACCCTTTTAAGGACTTGGAATGATATCTGACAGGGTAGACAATCTTTAGCTCCCTGGTTCCATGTGGCTCTAAGACCCCTTTTTGGAGCCTTCAAAACCTTCCCATTTTCAGTCTGTAACAAGAACAATCCTGACACATTTTATAGAGCTGCTTAAAATTGCCAAGTTTACATTTTGGATTATTCACGGCATTGTAGCTTTTAGGTTTCCCTCTTCAAACATCAAGTTTCCTAACAACCCAACTTGCCCCCATGAGGCTGGTGGCCTTTCTAGAGTAGCATTCCATAAAACATATCCTTTTATAAATATGTAAAGTGTGTGTGTGTATATATATATTATAGTCAATATTTTATAACTGGAAATTAATATAGCATGATTTTTAATTTATCTATTTTATTGTTTTGCATAAGCATACCAGTAATTAAAAGGTGGAAAAGTAATGTAAGCACAAAGGAGAGTAATGCATTTATTGATTTGTTTGTTTATCATAATGAAGGCAATGGAAAAAGCAATTGTCATAAAACATGTCCACAAACAACGTATTAGGATTATACAGAAGCAGCAGTCAAATTATTTAAGAGTAAAAACGTTCAACCAGAACACCTCATGAAATTAAGCTATATGTCAACAGGTTGAGTGTGGTGATAGGCTATGAATATTGATTTTAAATATCTTCAATAGATATTTGCCTTATGTAGGCATGCTTTTGTTCTGTGAGGTTGTCCAGAAAGCTAATTTTTCCTGGCTTTGATAACATTGATTAATAACTGGTTTATACCGATTTTTCCAGTTTTACAACATTTCTAGCTTTCTAGTTAAAGAGGTAGAACTTACTAGGAACTTTCTTGCACCCAGGTAATCTTAACAAAATCTACTTTTTGATCAAATAGGATGTGTCCATTTAAGATGTTAATAACTCATGATAAATGGGTTTCTATTTGTTTTCAGCTGTACACATTCACACACTCCATGTACATTCAGCGTATATCACCATGTTTGTTTAAATTTCCTTTTTAGCAACATTGGAAGGGCTCTGTGCATGCCCGTACATGTGTGTGTGTACATATATACTGTATATATATGAAATTATTCTTCCTAGATTATCAATTCCATTTCATCAGATATTTTCTTGAAGGGGGGGGGATTTCCCCAATAGTTTGAAGAGGAAGGATTCAAATTGCTACCAAAATTTTGAGAAAATTATCCTCATAAAAATTATTAATACTAAATTAGTAATTTTTAGTTTATACTAATGAGTAAAAAAAAAAAGCATTGTGGCAAGACATGAGGATTGAGAGGTGCAGGAGATAAAAACATTGCTGGTTCTACAATGTTGGATCCATGTGTGTATGCAGAATTCTCCACTTTATTTACAGAACATCAAACTGAACATTTCTCCTATTGTAGAGACTGAATTCACTATTTATTTATTTAGGTCATTGACTAAAATAAGATTTCTCAGCAGCATTTTCTCATAAATGTTAGTCCAATTCTAGTTTAAACTTGTTTGCATGATGGATTCACTCTGTGTCACATCAAGTGATAATTTGCTTTCATGAATGACCTCTCAGAGATCAAGTGCCACAGAAGCAATTTTCACACCAATTCAATGAAGTTAAATGGAATTGGGTCACACTCTCAGATTCAAAGCAAGCTCTACCTAGGCATTCACCTTGTTTATATAAGCTGCATCTTCAAAATAACAATACTTCCATTCAATGGAAAGATCTGCTCGTTTGTTTGATGTCCATACTGTGTATTTATGAATTAGTGTTGAAGTACTAGAAAGGCATTTTTAGTGACCCTTTGGGGGCTTTAATGTTATCTGAAAGAAAACACATAAGGGGTAATAACCTTCTAAAATGGGTTATTAACAAGTGTGAGGGGAAAATTTTAGTAGCTTTTTGTATGTTTTAATGTTGGCTTTGATTGCATTTAATAAAGCCACGTTAGCTGAAAAATGACCTGTAGGGCAATGACAGGAAATGTCAGATGCAAAACTAAGCAACCTTGTTGAGGGGAAAAGACGTGACAAGGGAAGTATGGTAACATTTGGTAAAGTGTGATAAAATTAGCACTGAGGAAGTTATGATAAAATTAGCACCGAGGAAGTTATGATTTTTCCCTGACACAAGATAGGCTAAACTGTGGAGTCTTTGGTGTTCACTGAGCTTGGTTGCTTTCTTGCAGTTGTTTCATTACCTGACATTTCCAGTAGCACTGAAGATGTTACCTAGCTGGATAATGAAATGTCTGCAAGAAAACAACCAAGCTCAGAGAACACCAAGGACTCCACAGTTCAACCCTGAGCTATATATATTCTCTTCTATTGAGAATATACAGAAGAGGAATTAGTATAGAATAGTATAGTATAGAATTAGTAGTATAGTATAACTTTCTACACCAATTCCTGGTTATTCTGTTATCCTTCATGGGATCCTAATAGCATTGTAAACTAAATAGTGATAGAAAACCTTATCGTTATGATTATTGTTATGATTCTGCTGTGAAAAATCAAGATTTTTTTCCTCTAAAATAGTAATTTCTTTTATAAATATCACCTATTTATTTACTCCTTCATCTTTGTCAAGATTTTCAGTGCTTCTTTAAAAATATATGACTTAAGAATCATTCCATGTACAATGAAGCCTGGCAATATGGAAATGTGTTCATTGAAACAAAACAACTATTATTGTTGTTAATATTAGAAGCATGCACCAGATTTGACCAAACCTTCCATACTGAGGTGGAACATAATAATTTTCCTCAACTGACAGATGGTCTGAAACTTTTGCTTTCTGATTCTTGGCTGAAGTTCTAGTGATAAGGTTCTCCTGACAATTTGTCCAGGATTTTGCAAAGTGTGTCACTGGGCAATCATACCAAGAAGAGATAAAACTGTTTCCTCATTTATTAAAAATGCCATGATGGAGTAAGGATAAGAAGTATGAAAAGAAGTGGATTGACAGACATATACACATATATGTACATCTATGTATGTATACATATGCACACATACATAAACACATGCATATACACATATAACATACATACTTCATAGATCTTGGCCCTCAAAATATTAACCCACTGGGGGTAGAAAAATTATGGGACTTGGTGAGTTCCCTTATTTTACAGTTCACTTGCCTCTGTTTTACTATCTCTCATTTCTTATCTGTATTGAATATGGAATAGTATTTCATGAGCTTCTTTTCACAAACCCTTCCATCCTATGTCTCTGAACAAATTTCTTCACCTTATGGACTACTCTCACTATAAAATTCATCAGGTTATATAACCTTGTTTTAAAGTGATTAATGTTACAATGATAGAACAAGCTGACATGATTTTACAGTAAACAGGGACAAAGTACATACTGTACAGTAGGGTTTCCTCCTCCACTCCCAGCCCCCAAAATGATTGAGGCATATTTCTATGTCAGGCCCATTTCCAGAAGGTCTATCTGCCTCACCTACTTTTGCCCCTACAAGCTTGGGTGATATAAGCATAGGCCTAGAACTTTACTAGGAACATAGGTTGTGAATAGTTTTAGAGCAACTGCAGCTGGCAATGCAGCAGTTAAGCATTTATTTCCTCTATCCTTCTTAAATTCAAAATGGCCCTTCCTGAGGGCACATTGCAAGCAAGGAAGAGCCACTGGGACTTTCATTACTTACAGCTGTAGCATAATGTGCAGTTTGGTCCCCTAGGAAGCATTATGAGTCGAAGAGAGAGTTGAATGTGAAAGCAGCAAGATTTCTTGTGTGTCTTTTACTACTGGTGTCGAACACTAACACTATTCACTTAATCTTCCCCCACAGGGAAGAATGCAGGATTTCTGAATTAATGATGTTAAACCTGAACCTTTATATTACAGCAGTGACCTTAAAGGGTTTGGTTTCAGGCAAACTCCCAACTGTCATAAGATTCCTTTCCTTTCCTTTCCTTTCCTTTCCTTTCCTTTCCTTTCCTTTCCTTTCCTTTCCTTTCCTTTCCTTTCCTTTCCTTTCCTTTCCTTTCCTTTCCTTTCCTTTCCTTTCCTTTCCTTCCTTCACCATAGCACTTACCAGCCTCACATGTGTCATACTCTCATTAATAGTTGATACTTCAAGATATACCCAAGATTCAATTAAGGCAAAACTGTGATTCCAGTCCCAGTATAATTTCTCCTCCCTTGGTTAGCACTGTTCGTCTTTTATGTTCTGTCCTTGGAAATGTATATCTATATAGATTTCTGACCCATCAAATGTAGAGGGCATGGAGTTGCAAAATAAGCACTACAAATCTGTACCATCATCACTGCAGTTAGTCTTGAAACCAAGTTAAGCTGATCCAATTTTAGGATTCTTAAAACCAACTTTTAATGTGTTTTATATAATTGAAATATATAACAAAAAACCAACCAAACAAAACCCTACATCACAACAGAGGATAAAAGAGTATTTATATAGTGAACATACAGAATATGTGTGTGTATTCATCGTATAAACTCTCTCATCTATCTATCTATCTATCATCTATCTATCTATCATCACAAACATGACTAGTATAGAAAATTAATTCAGTTTTTAAGCTTATCATTAAATCTAGACCATACAGCAACCTATTATGCCATCTCGTCATTTTTAGAATGTAGACACTTTTCAAAAATGAATAGAAAAACCTGGATCCATTCCTTAAAATCAGGAAAGTAAGTTTATTTCTGATTTTTAAACCAATATGAAGTAAAAAAGCAAAGCACCAGCTTAATTGACAAGAGTACCTTTGGGGTCCATTTTAGGTCTGAGAAGCATTCTTTAAAAAAGAAAATGATGGGTGGCTACAGTCAAATGCTTTGTTGAAAAGTTTGCTTATCTGAACAGAAAGAGGCAAAGGAGAGCTGGAGTGATTGAGACCATCACTTGGGTATGCGCAGAAGAAGTAACAGGGAACATCCCGACTGGGTTGGTTTTTGATAGATGGAGTTGGTTGACAGACCATGCCCACCATGTTAGCCATGTAATTTGTAGACAAACTTCCTAAAATAATAAAAGGCTTAGTGTGTGATTTTAGAGAAAGGAGGTTGAATGTGGGAATGCAGAATGTGATGGCTGCATGTTAAAAATGCTGCCCACTATATTTTTAACAGTCCTGATTAACATTATTTTAGCTCCCATTGTTCTTTTGATCAAAGGACCAAACATGGACAGCTGTGTGATCCTTGGAAAAGACACCACTGCTCTAAGACATTTGTTTGCTTATTAGAGTTATGTTTCATCTTTTATTCAGGAGCTCAAGACATTGTACAAAGTGCTTCCTCCTCCCATTTTCCCCTATAACAATAAACTTTTGATCTAGATTAGGTTGAGTGGCCCAAAGTCCCCCACTAAGCTTCTGTGTTTGAGGGTCGACTTGAACCTGGGGCTTTAAACACCTTATACCAACCACTTTATAAGTAATATACAGGTACCACTGTGCATTCTGAAACACCTTTCAATCTAAATGGCTTTACAGTCCTATTATAGTGGGAAACCACTAAACATGTCTGTTTCAATGTATTTCATTCTCTTCCAATATTAATGGGGTGACATGAATAACTAGAGCAAGGGAAGACAAGGTACTACATCTTGTGGCAAATCAGTGGCAGCCATTTTATGACAGCAATCCAAACATATTCTCAAAATCCCAATGTTTTTATCTGCCAAGCCAATTTCTGTGCTTATGTCAATCATGGTTTGAATCACCTATTACCTTTACAGGTACTGGGTGATTATCCTTTTATTTCACATGTTCTTAAAAGATGTGAAATGCATTGTTCCCCAATGCAATCCCTGAAGTTTCACAGAGTTTGTGGAAAAGCACCTGTTGGAATGCAAGTATTCTTCAAAAAAGAAATATACTAACATCTCATATTTTAAATATTTTAGAAGGCATCTAGGGACATGCTTGGTGAAAAAAAAGAAGAAGAAATCACTGGGGATGTTATAAAAACATTTCAATTTAATGAGGCAAAACAATTCAATAATTCAGTATAATGATATATGCTGACACAGCCAGGTATGATGTATCACACATAGGGAAACTTCATAAAGATGCATCATTTTGCACAACTGCTAAAAAGTCTTGGAATACAAGAAAAGTCATACTAATTAATCATATTGATTTTGAATTATCTGGTGTGTTAACTGTAAAGTGGAGAATCAAGACTGCATGTCCAAACTCTCACTGGTTTACCTGCAATAATAATTAAACACTCACATACATACATACACACACATAACCGTATCATTAAAATGGTCCATACATACTGAATGAAATAAAATATGAACAATTTGGGAATGACTTTGATATGAACTTAACTGTTCACTGATAGAAAAATTATACTCATATATATGAGTACTCATCATATATGGTATGTGTGTGTGTGTGTGTGTTTGTGTGTATCCCCTCTCACCCCTATGGGTGGTATGTATCTTCCTCAATCTTGGGTCCTCTACCAGAGGGTTCTGTGCAGTATCTTAGCTGTTCCTAGCACTGCACTCTTCTGGACAGAGAGCTCTGATGTTGTTCCTGGGATCTTTGGAGCCACTCTTCCAACTTAGGAGTCACAGACCCGAGTGCTCCTACCACTATTATGTCATTCATATAGAGGAAGTGGCTGATGGTAGTTCCACTCTTGAACTTCAGTCCTTGTGATTATCTGGCTGAGGGGGTTCACGTTGATGCAGAACAGCAGTGGGGACACTGCATCACTTTAGTATGTGCCACACTTGATGGACACTTGTGTGAGCTGTTTTGAGTTGACTTCCAGTGTTGTCCTCCACAGTCCCATTGCTGTGGTCTGCTCTCAGGTCCTGCAGCCACTTTACACTGGTATTATGTGTCTTCTCTTTTTCCATATGTTCTTCCAGTACTGTTCACTTTCTGCTGTTGGTAGCTCTGTTGTTACTGTGTTGTTGCACTGCAGTTGGGAGTACACCTTGGATGGTGCTTTGGAAAACAGGACATTTATCTTCTTGGCCTCTGCTTCTCCAGGGTGTCTCCTTAGCCTTAGGAGAACCACTTCTGTATTTCTACCAGCTGACAAACTTCTCTCCATGTTGCCTTGATCTTAGCTTCCAACCTCATTTTCTAATTGGGGGGGGGGGGGGGGAGGGTATGTACTGCTGTTCTTCTTGATTATGTAGCCAAGCATATCCAGGATTACAGCGGCTGTAGTGTATACCAGTTCATTGGTTTGAGTTATGTGGTAGTAAGAATTGTCATGAGGGCTGTATTGGCATCTTTTAGCACACTATCTGATGGTATTTCTCCACTGAGCCTTGGTAATTGGTGTCAACGGTTAACTATAGCTAGTTTATCCATGATCTTATGCCTCATATCAGCTGCTGTGCTCTGTAATGGACGGGGAGGCAGTGACATTCCAGCTTCAGGTGTTGGCTGCACATCCAGTTGTTCTTCTAAGTCTGCTTGAGTCCGGGTTGTAATGTATAGTTGGGCTATCTCAAGTTGTAAGAGCAGCTTCCTCTTCACTATGTTGAAGCGTTGGGCAACAAGCTGTTTCTCAGTTAGTGTAAACATAGGTCTTCTATCCATTCATAGTTTCCTCATATGTTTCATATATCCCCTCTCATTAGGTCTACTGTTGTAGTAGCATTCCATCCATTCCAGGTTCTCTTGTCTCATCCATGTATGGTTTATTTCAATAGCTCACTTATCATCAGATTGTCCTGATTTCCGAACATCTGGCATGGACCTTGTTAACCCGGGTGACATCTGAGCCAGCATGACTCTCTTAGTTCATGTCACTCTCACTTCTGAGATAGTCAGGTGAAGTGTTAGGGGGTCTTTGCCCAAGGACCGCTACTGGTAAGGTAGGTACCAGATGGGTTTTAAACCCAGTCTCCCACATCAAAGTCCGGCATTCTAACCACTATGCAATCCAGCCGTTTCACTTACACACACACACACATACACACACAACCATTGCATGTACGAAAATCTTACCTTGACTGAGACTATCCCTTTTTCAATAAATCCATATAACTCCACATAAGTCAAAGATCTTGCAAAAATAGTAAGGGTTATTTGAATTGATAAATTAAATTGTTTTGACTGAGTATACAATAAGCCAGAATGCACCATCCAAACTTGTGAAGTATGACAAAGTTCAGTAGGATCCAGCTTGCTTTGTTTCACTCTGAGGAAACCAAAGCTAACTAGGGATCGAGATCAGATGCTCAGCTCCCCCATGATTTAGGATGGGGAAAACATAATGGAATATATATAATTTTATTTGTCTCTGTGTTTTAATAGACATGGAAGAAAAGCTTGAATAGTAAAATGAGAGGAAATCTACCAAATTTCATTCAGGGTTTCTAAGTATGCTCTTTTAAGTTGTGATTATATATGTATGTATGTATGTATGTATGTATGTATGTATGTTGAGGTTATATATATATATATATATATATATATATATATATATATATATATATATAAATCCCTTCTCACCCCTATGAGTGGTACGTGTCTTCCTCAATCTCAGGTCCTCTACCAGAGGCCTGGGAGTTTGAGGGTTCTGTGCAGTATCTTAGCTGTTCCTAGCACTGCACTCTTCTGCACAGAGAGCTCTGATGTTGTTCCTGGGATCTGTTTGAGCCATTCTCCCAGCTTAGGAGTCACGGCCCCGCGTGCTCTTACCACCACTGGGACCACTTTGGCCTTGACTTTCCACATCCTCTCTATTTCCTCCTTCAGGCCCTGGTACTTCTCCAGCTTCTCATGCTCCTTCTTCCTGATGTTGCTGTCACTTGGCACTGCTACATCTATCACTACCGCTGTCTTCTGGTCTTTGTCTACTACCATGATGTCTGGTTGATTGGCCAGTACCTGCCTGTCCGTCTGGATCTAGAAGTCCCACAGGATCTTAGCCCTTTTATTCTCCACAACCTTCTGTGGAATCTCTCATCTGGACTTGGGGGGGTCTAGCTCATATGCTGTGCAGATGTTCCTGTACACAATGCCAGCTACTTGGTTGTGCCATTCAGTGTATGCTGTTCCTGCCTGCATCTTACACCGCCACTATGTGTTGGACTGTCTCTGAGGCCTCTTTGCACAATCTGCACCTTGGGTCCTGTCTAGGGTGGTAGACCCCTGCTTCTATGGATCTGGTGCTTAGTGCCTGTTCTTGTGCTGCTATGATCAGTGCGTCAGTGCTGTCTTTTAGTTGGGCCCTTTCCAGCCACTGATAGGATTTCCCAATGTCAGCCACCTCAGCTATCTGTTGATGGTACATTCCATGCAGGGGCTTGTCTTGCCATTGTATTTCCTCCACTTGAACATCTTCCCATGTCTCCTGCTGCCTGAAGCATTCTCTCAGCAGCTCATCTTTGGGTGCCATCTTACTGATGTACTCCTGGATACTCGGGGTTTCATCCAGGACAGTGGCTTTGATACTTATCAGACCCTGCCCGCCCTCTTGGCAGCTGGTGTACAGTCTCTGGGTGTTGGACTTGGGGTGGAAACCTCCGTACATTGTGAGGACCTTCCGGGTCTTCACATCGGCAGCCACCATGTCTTCCTTTGGCCAGCTCACTATACCGGCAGGGTATCTGATGACTGGCAGGGCATACATGTTGATGGCATGGATCTTGTTCTTCCCATTAAGCTGGCTCTTCAGGACCTGTCTTATCCTTTGGTGGTACTTGGATGTTGCTGTCTTCCTTGCCTCCTCCTCATGGTTCCCATGTGACTGTGGGACACCAAGGTATTTATAGCTGGTTTCTATGTCTGCTATGTGGCCCACTGGTAGTTCCACTCCATTGGTCTTAACTACCTTCCCTCTCTTTACTATCATCCTGCCACACTTCTCCAGTCTGAATGACATCCCAATGTCCTCACTGTAGATCCGTATCAGGTGGATCAGTGAGTCACTGTCTCGTTCACTCTTAGCATACAGCTTGATGTCATCCATGTAGAGGAGGTGGCTGATGGTGACTCCACTCTTGAACTTGTACCCATATCCACACCTTGTGATTATCTGGCTGAGGGGTTTTAAGCCTATGCAGAACAGCAGTGGGGACAGTGCATCACCTTGGTATATGCCGCACTTGATGGCCACTTGTGCCAGATGTCCTGAGTTGACTTCCAGTGTTTTCTTCCACAGTCCCATTGAGTTCTTGAGGAAGGTGCTTAGTGTCCTGTTGACTTTGTATAGTGCCAGGCATTCACAGATCCATGTGTGTGGCATTGAGTCATAGGCTTTCCTGTAGTCAATCCAGGCTGTGCTCAGATTGGTCTGCCTAGACCTTGAGTCTCGGGCAACTGCTCTATATATGAGTAACTGGTGTTTTGAGCCTCTGGTCTTGTTCCCAATGCCCTTCTGAGCTGTGCTCATGTACTGGCCCATATGGTCTTGTAGCTTGGCAGCTATGATGCCTGATAGAACTTTCCATGTTGTGGGGAGGCAGGTTATTGGCCGGTAGTTGGATGGTGCTGTTCCTTTGTGAGGGTCTTTCATGATCAGCACTGTCCTTCCTTGTGTTAGCCAGTCCGGGTGGGAGCCTGCTGCTAGCAGTTGGTTCATCTGTGCTGGTAGGCGTTCATGCACTGCTGTTAGTTTCTTTAGCCAGTAGGTGTGGATCATGTCCGGGCCAGGTGCTGTCCAGCTTTTCATGTTCTTGACCCGCTGTTGGATGTCTGCTACTGTGATGGTGACTGGTTCCTGTTCTGGGAGATTGCTGTGGTCTGCTTTCAGGTCCTGCAGCCACTTTGCACTGGTGTTATGTGTCTTCTCTTTCTCCCATATGTTCTTTCAGTACTGTTCAGTTTCCGCTGCTGGTGGCTCAGCTGTTACTGTGTGGTTGCACTGCAGTTGGGAGTACACTTTGGATGGTTCTTTGGAGAACAGGGCATTTATCTTCTTGGCCTCTGCTTCTCTGTTGTATCTCCTTAGCCTGGCAGCCAGTGCTGTGAGCCTTTCTTTAGCAGTCTCTAGGGGTTCAGATGGAGTCAGACCCATATATTTTTTCAGTAGCCGATTCTTATCCTTAATCTCCACATGCTTCTGTAGTTCCACCAGCTGACTGACTTCTCTCCGAGTTGCCTTGATCTTAGCCTCCAATCTCATTTTCCAGGGTGGGTATGTACTGCTGTTCTTCTTGATCATGTAGCCAAGCGTTTCCAGGATTACAGCGGCTGTAGCATATACCAATTCATTGGTTTCGGTTATGGTGGTAGTAGGAATTGTCTGGAGGGCTCTGTTGGCATCTTCTAGCATACTATCTGAAGGTACTTCTCCACTGAGCCTTGGTAATTGGACTCGAGGGTTGACTGTAGCTAGTTTATCCATGACCATATGCCTCATATCAGCTGCTGTGCTCTGTAATGGAAGGGGTGGCAGTGACATTCCAGCTTCAGGTGTTGGCTGCCCATCTACTTGTTCTTCTAGGTCTGCTTGAGTCCGGGTTGTAATGTGGAGTTGGTCTATTTCAAGTTATGAGAGCAGCTTCCTCTTCACTATGTTGAAGCGCTGGGTAACTAGTTGTTTCTCAGTTAGTGTGGATGTAGGCCTTCTGTCTATCCATAGTTCCCTCATACGTTTCATATATCCCCTCTCATTAGGTCTGCTGTTGTAGTAGCATTCCATCAATTCCAAGTTCTCTTGTCTCGTCCATGTATGGCTTGTTCCAGTAGCCCACTTAACATCAGATTGTCCTGGTTCCCCAACACCTGACGTGGACCTTGTTAATCCGGGCGACGTCCGAACTGGCATGACTCTCTTAGTTCGTGTCACTCTCATATTTGAGGTAGGCAGGTGAAGCGTTAGGGGGTCTTTGCCCAAGGACCCCTACTGGTAAGGTAAGTACCAGCCGGGATTTGAATCCTGGTCTCCTGCATCAAAGGCGGTGTTCTAACCACTACGCTAACCAACCGCTTATAGATATAGATATAGATATAGATATAGATGATATAGATATAGATATAGATATAGATATAGATATAGATATAGATATAGATATATATAAAAGTTGTGGGTATATATATATAAAAGTTGTGGGTGTGTGTACATGCACACACACACATATACACTACTTTCAACTTTTTTTTTTTTTTTTGAGGGCAAATATAATTAAATTGTAGAAAACATGGAATCTATAAGGAATATATATGCAAAATTCAGCCCATACTTAAGGAGGGTTTGTGCAAAGGTCTATATCTCTATCTCTATCTCTATCTCTATCTCCATCTCTATCTCTATCATATATTGACTCCACTGACTTATGTACAAAATATAGCTTTAGTGAAAAATGGAAGATTGACTGGGTGCTTGGTTGTTTTTTTCCTTTTAGTTGCAAACATGAAGCTTCTAACAGTTGTAAATAATGCTAAACTTAAGAAGGTACCTGCCCTAATCTTGGAATTATAATATTACGAAGTTTCATCTTCTTTTATTTTAGTATATTACTATTTTTTCTTATATTTATATTGCTTTATTGTTTTTTGTACAATTTCTCCTGACTCTGGTTTTAGATCTTAATTTTTATGTTTTATATACCTATTGCACTGGCTTTTCGATATTTGGACTTTCCTTCAGAATATATGTGTGTGTGTATGTATGTATGTATTTGTGTGTGTGTGTGTGTGTGTGTGTGTGTGTGTGTATTTGTGTGTGTGTGTGTATGTGTGTGATATATATAGTCATTGTGTATATATGTGTGTATATATATAGTATGTGTGTATATATATAGTCATTGACCATAGTTAAATAAGTCTCTCTCTCTCTCTCTCTCTCTCTCTCTCTCTCTCTCTATATATATATATATATATATATATATAGACAGACTTATTTAACTATGGTCAATGACTATATATATAGTCATTGACCATAGTTAAATAAGTCTAAATAAGTCTGTACATTTGTACATTATACAAATAACATCTTTAGGATTAGAAGACTAACGGATTGGCAATAACTGAGTCACTGTTTCCAAGAGATTCCATTCGAGCTCTGCTTCAAAGAAGTATTCAGAAGTGCACATGCTCACTTATATATCTGGTCTAAAAACCGTCAGATTCGGGAAAATCTCAGCTTTGGATTGCTTAAAAAAAAAAGCAGCTGGACAATCTACTGTTATTAAGGTAGCGGAAAATAAATTCTCAGCTAGGGAAAAGTGGGTGATTATGTAATCAGTTTAGAGTGTTATTTTATGTAATCAGTTTAGAGTGTTATTTTAAACAAAGAACAGGAATTGAAAACTCTTTCTACTTTGCATGCTTTTGACTGTATGCATTTTGCAATTTGCATGAAACCAAAGCTTTCTAAATCTGCAAAGCAAATGCCCTCAGACAATGTTAATAGCCTATCAAGTACAAGGTATGCTTTTCTCTTATTCTTTTATTAGAATATATTTTTAAGATGCCGCTAGAGCAGAAATGATGCTGTAAGATATTCTAATTTCTTGGAAACTTATTAATGATTTCAGAAATCAACTAAGTCTTATGTCCCTATGTTTAAAAAATCAGCCATTTTTCTCCTCTTGCAATGCATATGAGTATCAGATGTTCATGGAAAATACTATCACAAGAAAACTTTACTGAATAGTATTGATACAATTGTGTGTAATAAAAGGCTTGATCATTCTTCACTGATCCCATTGCTTGCCTATAGTCAAGGCAGAATAACTGATATATCTCGTCAAGGGAGCCTAACGATGAGAAGATATTCGCTTGAAGAAGCAATTTAGCTGTAAGGTAGAACTCGAGGCTGCATGCACATTAAAGGTGTGCAAGAAACAGATATGTACTGCTGCAGAAACTGTTCCAGTAGTTTAGAGAGTGGCTGTTTCTCTCTGGATCTGATTTTGAGGTTTGCTTTGTTAAGATGATGAGGCTTTGTCCATGGAATCACTATGAGTTAAGTCTGACTGATGCAAGCAATGTAACTACTCTGTAGAGGGGAAATCCAAAAAACAGTGCTCTCTAAAAGGTTCTGTTTTCCAGAACTGAATAATGTTTGCAAACAGTAGTTCCTTTAAATACAGGCTGCAGGACAGCACTGATAAATAGTCCACTCTGCCCTAATCTGCATATTGTTACCCCTTTCTTTATAAACAGGATACGCAAAAACTGTCCTGATGCTATTCTGATCTTTGCTATTGAATGTACTCAAAGCTTCATGGGCCTTATTGTTATATCAAGGGAGTTTGAATAAACAAATAATGCTAAAGTTTGTGTCTGTGACACGGGTGTATAGTACAGTATATGTAGCTTAAGTAACAACAAGGCTTATAGTTGCTATAGAAGCTACAGCAACATTATAAAATATTAAGACATCATAAAATATTAAAAGCAACAACAGAACCTGCTCCCCTCAAGTGCTTTAAAAAGGCAAATTAAAAATATGTGTCTTAACTCCCTTTCTAAAGCAGAAAGAAAAGGGATCCCCAGTAGCTGTAAATGAAATGTATTTCTCAGTCTGTGAGACACTATCATCTTCTGCAAATGATGGTATCAGGACATTTTTCATGTATCCTGGTTTTAAAGAAAGAGGTGGGTCTTTAGATTTCTGAACTCTTTAAATGTTTTGGAACAATATCACATTCTCTCTTAATTCACTGACTTGTCTTTGAAATGAAATGAAAACAAGGGTAGTCTCCTAGTTTAAATTATAGATATAGAGAGATAGAGACATAGAGATAGAGATAATAGAGATAGACACACACGCGTGCACGTGCACACACACACAAATAAACAGTACATATTGAATAGGTTAAAAGGGAAAAAAATAAAAGAAACAGATTTAAAAAATCCAACAAGAGAGAAAAGTCAAAAAATGAGAAAGGCACAGAATAATAGACAAGAGTTTTACATGCATCACAAGATTAAGTAAATTAAGTAATTTAGTTCTACATATTGGAATACCTAATTTTATTTGAAAACTGTTAAAATCAAGTTCATGTATGAGTATCAATGTTATTAATCAGCACAGTGTAAGTTAAAATGAAAAATTAGAGTCTTATCTAGTCAATGGGAAATCTATCCCTATTTAACGAATCATTCATGACTTAAATGTTTTTTGTTTTTTTAAAAATTAAATTAAATTAAATTTAAGTTCCAAGGCCAACTTTTTAAAACATAATACAACAGTATATCAATTGTAACACAGCAATAGGGTTGTTGTTTTTTTTTTTCAATGAAACAATTAGTACTGTGTGGCACCAAGTACCTTCTACATGCCATGGCTTTTGCTAAAAATTTGTCAACCTTTCTGAATACGGCTGAAATTTGGTCTCCTAAAAACAACAGCAACAACCAGTGACCTCCTGCTCAGAAGAACAACTGGGATTTCCAACAATTGGTGTTATAAATATTGTCCTCTAATAAGACTATAAAGGGAACTCTAATGATATATGAGACACAGATTTAACTGCTATGTCAGAACAGATGCTGATGTATTTGCCAGTTGTCACCCTAATAGGTCACTTATCAACGTGGGCCAGGGTGAAAGCAAAATATGTAAAATGTTTAAAAAGTAACAGGGAATGAACCAAGGAGAGGTAGTTATTGTGCTGTAATACAAGTGGGAAACTGTGGTTCTTTATAGAGGTGAAACTCGAAAAATTAGAATATCATGCAAATGTTCATTTATGTCAGTATGGCAACTCAAAAGGTGAAACCAAAATATGAGATAGACGCATTACATGCAAAGCGAGATATGTCAAGCCTTACTTTGGTATAATTGTGATGATTATGGCGTACAGCTTATGAAAACCCCAAATTCACAATCTCAGAAAATTAGAAGAGTGTGAAAAGGTTCAATATTCTAGGCTCAAAGTGTCCCACTTTAAGCAGCTAATGAATCCATAACACCTGCAAAGGGTTCCTGAGCCTTTCAGTGGTCTCTCAGGCTGGTTCAGTAGGAATCACAAGCATGGGAAAGACTGCTGACCTGACAGTTGTGCAGAAAACCATCATTGACACCCTCCATAAGGAGGGAAATCCCCAAAAGGTAATTGCAAAAGAAGTGGGATGTTCCCAAAGTGCTGTATCAAAGCACATCAATAGAAGGTTATGTGGAAGGGAAAACTGTGGTAGAAAAAGGTGCACAAGCAGCAGGGATGACTGCAGCCTGGAGAGGATTGTCAGGAAAAGGCCATTCAAAAGTGTTGGGGACCTTCACAAGGAGTGGACTGAGGCTGGAGTTAGTGCATCAAGAGCCACCACACACAGACGGATCCTGGACATGGGCTTCAAATGTCGTATTTCTCTTGTCAAGCCGCTCCTGAACAACAAACAACGTCAGAAGCGTCTTACCTGGGCTACAGAAAAAAAGAACTGGTCTATTGCCCAGTGGTCCAAAGTCCTCTTTTCTGATGAGAGCAACTTTTGCATCTCATTTGGGAACCAAGGACCCAGAGTCTGGAGGAAGAATGGAGAGGCACACAATGCACGATGCTTGAAGTCCAGTGTGAAGTTTCCACAGTCAGTGTTGATTTGGGGAGCCATGTCATCTGCTGGTGTTGGTCCACTGTGCTTCATTAGGTCCAGGGTCAATGCAGCCGTCTACCAGGAGATTTTGGAGCACTTCATGCTTCCTTCCGCAGACGAGCTTTATGGGGATGCTGACTTCATTTTCCAGCAGGACTTGGCACCTGCCCACACTGCCAAAAGTACCAAAACCTGGTTCAGTGACCATGGGATTACTGTGCTTGATTGGCCAGCAAACTCGCCTGACCTGAACCCCATAGAGAATCTATGGGGCATTGCCAAGAGAAAGATGAGGGACATGAGACCGAACAATGCAGCGGAGCTGAAGGCCGCTATTGAAGCATCCTGGTCTTCCATAATACCTCAGCAGTGCCACAGGCTGATAGCATCCATGCCACGCCGCATTGCGGCAGTCATTGCTGCAAAAGGGGCCCAAACCAAGTACTGAGTACATATGCATGCTTATACTTTGCAGAGGTCCGATATTGTTCTATTTCCAATCCTTGTCTTATTGATGTCATGTAATATTCTAATTTTCTGAGATTGTGAATTTGGGGTTTTTATAAGCTGTACGCCATAATCATCACAATTATACCAAAGTAAGGCTTGACAAAGCTCGCTTTGCATGTAATGCGTCTATCTCATATATTGGTTTCACCTTTTGAGTTGCCATACTGATATAAATGAACATTTGCACGATATTCTAATTTTTCGAGTTTCACCAATACATATTCCATTATGAATTCTAAATAATCCTTTGGATGAGTAACAATACAAACTACATCATCAGAATATAATTTCATTTAGTGTTCTTGGTTTGCTAATTTAATTCTTGAAATGTCTTTTTTTTTTATTGTATGTGCTTTGCCAATGGCTCTAACCCCAGAAAAAAAAATGTGTTGAGCTTGATTCTGATTGAACTCATGGACACTTCCATGCAACTGCCTTGGTAATATTACAAAAATGGTTTACTACCACCTTCTCCTGTAATGTATTTAAGCCCCCAGCTCTACAGCTCTTTCCATTTTGTTGAGTTTATTCCTTATGTGATATGATGATGTTGTTGTTTGATGATGATTTTATTTATTGTTAGATGAACTAGAGTTGTGTAATTATATGATTGGACAACCATATAAATCTATATAATATATATAAAACAACATAAATAAAATACAATTCTTATTTTTTTCAGCTCCCAGTCTAGTGTATAGCCTTTCCCTTCAGTGGCCCCCGCCCCCCCGCCACACACACAATCAGGTCCTAACCAGAACTAGTCCTGCTTAGCTATTTGAGATCAACCAAGTCAAATACTTTTATTTAACTAGTCCCTAACAGAATATTTCACATCAAAAGTGAGAATATTGTAGACTAAGTATGGGCAAAAGCTCCTTTTTGTGGTTCTCTGTTGAACCACATGGGTCATCTAGATTTGAGGTCTCCTATCAAATACCAGGTAAAGATTTTATGAAGTCAGACTCCTTGATTACTACATGCATATTTTCTTGGCAGTAATCTGTAGCTACTGTACATTAGTAATATTGGATTTTGACAAACTCACTATTCCTTGGTGTCATGGCTTCCAATTCTTCTGTATTTTGCCCTATATCTTCTGTTCCTTCACACATTCCAGGTGGCATTTTCTGAAGCAAGTTTCAATTTTATTACCCTTTTCATTCATTCATATGTGTTTTATTCACTTTTGTCTCTCAGACCTGAAGAGGACAAATAAGATCTACGCAGCCACTCATTTAAAAAAAAAAAAAAAAATGCATTCAACAGAATAAAACTGAATTCTCAGTTGGCAGTGAAGGGAGGGGAGAAGAAAATGTGTTACTACGTTATCTTGGAATCCTGGACTTTTCACCTAAGCCTCCCTTCTGCCTCTATGACATGGGCTTGACAGGAATCCTAAAGATAAATGTCTACCTATTATATCATGTTATCATGAGAAAGTGAGCAAAGGAAAAAGAAAAGAAAAGCCAAGTGTAATTTAGCACTTAATCTTCAAAGCAGCATATGACCTCTTGATCAATGGTAGCTCAAAGCAAGAACATTCTAAATCATAGCTTGATGCTTTCAGTTTTCTCTCTTCCTCCCTTCCTTGTGACAGATGCTATTTACACCCTGGCTGTCATCATCATGATATGGTTTATATGACATGGCAGTCTTTCCATAAAGGACAACCCATTTATATTGCGATTTTATTTATTTCTTTTAAATATTTTGCAGCTTATACTGTTATTTTAAAATGTTTTGTAAAAGGCTCAGGGATTTGTTTGTTTTGCTTCGAAAGAAAGAAAGAAAGTGTTTACCTTTTTAAAACAAATATATTAAACAGGTAAATATTTATTATCACACCTAGATTACATTAAGATAAGATCTTGCTATTCTTCTCTGAGGCTATATATTTATTATAGTTGGGGGGGGGGGAGGAAAAACAAAGCTGAAATTTCAACACTTCCTTACTCTTTCTGGTGAGAAATAGTGGAACAAGTGAATGATGGATTTCCTATCCTATGAGGACTCTAGGCAAAACAGAGTAGTCACTAGCTGGAATATTAAATGCTTAAGCTATTTTTGCTTTTCTATATTCTGTTTTTGTTTTTGTTTGATATTATCCTATCTAGCTAAGTAATAATTGCAGAAGCACTTGTACTTAATAAACAACAACAAATCAGCCTTTGCACAAAATATTCCAATGTTTCTTGATAGAATTATGTGTTTTGCCATAATTGATGATTCTTATCACACTATCTGCAGTTTTGATTTGACCCTGATGTTTGGGAACTGAGCAGAAAACATTGATGATTTTCTTGATTATTTCTTTTAAAGTGTGCATTGTTGTGTGCATTTTCCCCCCTACTGTGAACACTTTTTGAAAATGTTTTCAAATGTTTTCTCCCCCCCATAGGAAAAAGAAAAGTGTGGTGTGTATGTGTTCATTTTTGTAACACACAATTTTTGTATTAGGTTCCTCTCATGTGCACATTTGTGCATATTTCTGAATTGCCGTATGAATGTATATGACATAATCTGGGTCATTTCAAAGGTACAACATGACTTTTTGATGCTATTTAGATTAGTTATAGTATTTTAATAGAGTTAAACTTTAGCTTAAAAATAAAGCATACAAATATACATTTTAAAATGGAAAGGTTAACGGTGGAGGCAGGTGATATAACTATTTCATAAACTTTGTGTAACTCCATGGTCTAGGCGTCATAGCATTAATGGTGCAGATTCCATTTGATTACAGATAAGGCTGATTCCAGTGGTCTGAATATTATTCATTTCTAATTTTCTCTGGGCCGTTTCTCAAAGTAACAATCCAATTATTTCAGTTTTGTTTTTCACATGGGCATGAGGAACTTAAAATGATCCAAAGAAGTTTTCAGTTAAATGCATGTGGCTACTGCTGAAATAGGAAAAAAAAAAACAAAACTTGTGCAAACCACCATTATATACATATACATATTCATATAAATCTATCTGGACCACATTATGTCAGACTTAACAAAATGGTCACTTTAATTAATCAGGGGACCAGAATTGGGAACATCGTCTTCAAATCCTTGTGAAAGCAGATTCCCAGAGGAAAAACCGAATCTGGTCTTTTCTGGAGATGTCTCCATCATTTAAATGAATGCAGTTATTTTCCAGTGGGGACATGCTGTTTTGGTCTGTAGGTGGCAGCAGCTAGCTACAGTAATAGCCTCTAGATTCTTTCTCAGAAAAGTGGGGAACTTTTAAGATTTGGACTATAGCTACGATGAATTATTCATACTGATCCATTGATAGACTTTTGCAGAGCTAATTGTAAAATATTTCACTTTCCATTGGCCTGAAGGGACTAAAGAGACCTATAATGTAGGGGTTAGAACAGGAATTTCACTATTCAGAATTACACAAATGTAATGCAAACTAAATAACAACTGAAGCTCCAAAGCAAGACTCAGAAACACACTTCTTAAACAGCATACTTAAAAAAATATAAAGTCAGAATCTGATAAGCTTGTGTAGTATCCATTCTGCTTGTTCTATTTTATTCAAGGTTTTTTATCATACTTTTCTGATAAACACTCAATCTTTAAGTAAGTAAGTAAGTAAATAAGTAAACTCATTTTCAATTGATCTTGACCAATGGTGCCTTACATGCAGTTTGCTTGGCATGATAAGGTATTCAGAACTGGTTTACCATTGCCTTCTTCTTCTTCTTCTTCTTCTTCTTCTTCTTCTTCTTCTTCTTCTTCTTCTTCTTCTTCTTCTTCTGACAGCCTAGCCTGGATTTCTCGTGTGGTCCCTCTTCTGTGTATTAACCAGGGCTGATCCAGCTTAGCTTCTGAGATCAGCTTAGGTCAGTCACCAGGACTTAAGCTTTAACTTCAAAGATACTTTATTTTATTAACACTGACCTGGGACTTAAAAAAGAATAAACAGTTCCATGCGGTTTATGTCTGAGTAGACATTTACAGGACTGCCTAGAATATATAAAAATAACAGACACTAACATTCAATTACAAAACCAAAAACATTTATCTTAATGCTACATGGATAAAACTCAATGGCATATTGATGAATCTTTATTCTTCTCCTAAATGCACAGATGATGCTTCTGAAACTGTGTAGGAAATATAGGATGATGATGATAATGATGATGATGATGATGATGATGATGATGATGATGATGATGATGAATTGTTTTGTGTTTTAGGTGATGTTTTCCACATTCACTGTTCCCATTCCCAAATTACTGAAAAACAGTTTGAAATGAATTTGCTAATCATCTACACTCCTGCCAATCTCAGTATGCGAAGAACACATGAGAATGTAAAGAGCCAATCAGTGTTGCTCTTCCAATTGATTTAATAGAAGTCTGCAAAACAAAACAAAAATGTAAATAAGTAATTAAGTCAGTGCTAGTCCTGGAGGAAGTTAAAAAAAAAAATCAACACATATACACTTGTGAAATAAATTGCAAATATTGTAGGATTATAGAGTTCTGGATGAGTTGACTTTTCAGCTGGTATAACATCTTATATAGTCTAACTCCCTACCAAGAAGAAACATGAAAAGGTGCCTACTTTGGTGACTTAAGGCTAATATAAACATGTCTCACTATCTTCTTAAAACAGTTTTAGACTGAAAAGGTGATGATGTTTTTGTTTTTGTTTTTTTTACATGAAGTAAATGTAGGGAAGCAATAAGGGGACTTTATTAGAATGGTCTATATGTCACAGGTACTCTTCTCCTCCTTATTAACCATTTCCATGCTACCATGGATGAATCAGAAATACACCTTAAAATGTTCTGTTTAGCTCTTCTGATGACCTTAGTGAACAGGAAGATGCAGTAATTTGTTCCAGTCTAGTGATGGTTCAATAACATCTAGCTATCTCTGTGTCTGTGTGTGTGTGTGCACCTTTGAGTCAGTTTTTGATTCCTGGCAACTGCTTGTACTAGTCCCTGCAGTTATCTTGCTAAGATTTTCAGGAGTGATTTACCTTTTTCTCCTTCCTAGGGCTGAAAGTGACTGGCCACAGGTCACCCGGCTGGCTTTGTGGCTAAGGTGGGACTAAAACTCACCGTCTCCTGTTTTCTAGCCTGGTGCCTTAACCACTACACCAAACTGGCTCTCAGCTATCTGTCTAACCCCAGTTAAAACAGACCAGAACTGGCAAGCCAATGCAAAATGGTATCAACAGAGTTTTATGTTATTTGTACCTAGCACTTAATGAAAAAAAAATCTGCTGCTGCACTATATCAATGAGAACTTCCAATCTTTTTTTAGAAGCAACACACATAAATGAAATTGTAATACTCAATCTGTACTATTGCTGAGACATGGACAATATAATAAGATGCCAGTGTTTCAGGAAAATGCAGTGAATAGAAAAAGAAATTGCTTACCATCGGTGTCTATGGACATTCAACAACAGACTTGAGCTTAGAAAATCCTCCAGAGGAGTGTGAACTTTTATTTTTTTAATCTGTTTCCAATGTTAAACAGCATTTTTGGTTAACGTTCTCCATGATAATAATTTCTTTTCTTGCATTCATATTGAACAATGTAACATAAAATTTCAAAATGCTGCTTCGATGATGTAATTTCTGTTCCTAGAACTGTGGAAAATGCAGTGCCAGGATGACATTGTCACTTCACTAATGACTTTGTATTCCACTGTTCTAGGTAATGTCCCTGGACAAACAGTTGCATAAGAAAATAATCACAGAAGACAGCAGTACAGAGTTAATAAAACTATATTAAAAAATATAGTTTATATGTACAGCTGCTCTCTCTCTCTCTCTCTCTCTCTCTCTCTCTCTCTCTATCTATCTATCTTTTACAGCCCAGTTGTTTGTATAGGCAGCATGTCTGCTACAAAATTATTTAAAATGATTTACTTGAAAGACTATAATATAAATCCACCAAATAATTATTTAATAAAAAGAAAGAAAATAAAATTTTATCGCTCTCTTTACTACTTCCAATGAGAGGTATAACCCACATAATCTTACATCCAGTCCCTCTGCTCCATCATATGACACATTAAAGTTTTTTGCAACTTCTCCAAAGTTCTAAACTTTCACTGGACACAAAGTTCCACCTAACTATGACCTTTAAAAAAAAAATTGTTTTGGCCAGGGGATATACTGCATTCAGAGAAGTATGACCTTGTAAGAAACATGGTTTGAGTAGAGTGTGAAAACTGCATTTCAGAGCTAAGCATCTCATCGTTCTCTCTGAATTCAGTCTTGCACTGTTGATCTGTAAAGCCCCTGAAATAAACTTTATTTATATAGTGCGGTTGTTCTGATATGTTCACATCTCTCTGGAAATATTTTCCTTTTCCTATCTGAGAAAAGAATTGTTCAACAGCTCTCCAGCTTCTGAATTTAGATCACATTAGCATATTTGTTAAAAGCAAAACAACTGGCTTGTTTTCAAATGTTGCTGTTATATGCAAGTGCTAATTCAAGGATACACACACACACACACACAAAATGATTAGAGGAATATATATATATATATATATATATATATATATATATATATATAGCTACTGGAACAACCCATAAATGGACAAGACAAGAGAACTTGGAATTGATGGAATGCTACTACAACAGCAGACCTAATGAGAGGGGATATATGAAACATATGAGGGAACTATGGATAGACAGAAGAGCTACATCCATACTAACTGAGAAACAGCTAGTTACCCAGCACTTCAACAGTGAAGAGGAAGCTGCCCTCACAACTAGAGATAGACCACCTCCACATTACAACCCGGACTCAAGTAGACTTGGAAGAACAACTGGATGGGTAGCCAACACCTGAAGCTGGAATGTCACTGCCACCCCCTCCATTACAGTGCACAGCAGCTGATATGAGGCATGAGATCATGGATAAACTAGCTACAGTCAACCCTCAAGACCGATTTCCAGGGCTCAGTGGAGAAGTACCATTGGATAGTATGCTAGAAGATGCCAATAGAGCCTTCCAGACAATGCCTACTACTACCATAACTCAAACCAATGTATACACTACAGCTGTTGGAATGCTGGAAATGATTGACTACATGATCAAGAAGAACAGCAGTACATAATCCCCCTGGAAAATGAGGTTGGAAACTAAGATCAAGAAAACTTGGAGAGATGTTAGTCAGGTGGTAGAAATACAGAAGGGTGTGGAGATTAAAGATAAGACTAAGCTACTGAAAAAATATATGGGCCTGATTCCATCTGAAGCCCTAGAGACTGCTAAACAAAGGCTCACAGCACTGGCTGCCAGGCTAAGGAGATTCATTAGAGAAGCAGAGGCCAAGAAAATAAATGCCCTGTTCTCCAAAGAACCATCCAAGGTGTACTCCCAACTGCAGTGCAACCACACAGTAACAGCTGAGCCATCAGCAGTGGAAACTGAACAGTACTGAAAGAACATATGGGAGAAAGAGAAGACACATAACACCAGTGCAAAGTGGCTGCAGGACCTGAAAGCAGACCACAGCAATCTCCCAGAACAGGAACCAGTCACCATCACAGTAGCAGACATCCAACAGCGGGTCAAGAACATAAAAAGCTGGACAGCACCTGGCCCGGACATGATCCACACCTATTGCCTAAAGAAACCAACAGCAGTGTATGAACCCCTAGCAGGAAAGATGAACCAGCTGTTAGCAGCAGTCTCCCACCCAGACTGACTAACACAAAGAAGGACAGTGCTGATCATGAAAGACCTTCACAAGGGGACAGCACCATCCAACTACCGGTCAATAACCTGCCTCCCCACAACATGGAAAGTTCTATCAGGCATCATAGCTGCCAAGCTACAGGACCATATGGGCCAGTACATGAGCACAGCTCAGAAGGGCATTGGGAACAACACCAGAGGCTCAAAACACCAGTTGCTCATTGATAGAGCAGTCGCCCGAGACTCAAGGTCTAGGCAGACCAATCTGAACACAGCCTGGATTGACTACAGGAAAGACTATGACTCAGTGCCACACACATGGATCTATGATTGCCTGCACTATACAAAGTCAACAGGACACTAAGGACCTTCCTCATGAACTCAGTGGGACTGTGGAAGACAACACTGGAAGTGAACTCAAGACAGCTCGTACAAGTGCCCATCAAGCGCAGCATATACCAAAGTGATGCACTGTCCCCACTGCTGTTCTGCATAGGCTTAAACCCTCTCAGCCAAATAATCACAAGGTCTGGATATGGGTACAAGTTCAAGAGTGGAATCATCATCAGCCACCTCCTCTACATGGATGACATCAAGCTGTATGCTAAGAGTGAATGAGACATCGACTCACTGATCCACCTGACATGGATCTACAGCAAGGACATTGGGATGTCATTCAGACTGGAGAAGTATGGCAGGATGATAGTAAAGAGAGGGAAGGTAGTTAAGACCAATGGAGTGGAACTACCAGTGGCCACATATCAGACATATAGACCAGCAATAAATACCTTGGTGTCCCACAGTCATACGGGAACCATGAGGAGGAGGCAAGGAAGACAGCAACATCCAAGTACCACCAAAGGATAAGACAGGTCCTGGAGAGCCAGCTCAGTGGGAAGAACAAAGTCCATGCCATCAACACTTATGCCCTGCCAGTCATCAGATACCCTGCCGGTATAGTGAGCTGGCCAAAGGAGGACATGGAGGCTGCTGATGTGAAGACCCAGAAGCTCCTCACAATGTACGGAGGTTTTCACCCCAAGTCCAACACCCAGAGATTGTATACCAGCCACAAAGAGGACGGGCGGGTTCTGATAAGTGTCAAAGCCACTGTCCTAGAAGAAACCCAGAGCATCCAGGATTACATCAGTAAGATGGCACCCAAAGATAAGCTGCTGAGAGAATGCCTGAGGCAGCAGCAGACATAGGAGGAAGTCCAAGTGGAGGAAGTACCATAGCAAGTCAAGCCCCTGTATGGGATGTACCATCAACAGATAGCTGAGGTGGCTGACATTGGGAAATCCTATCAGTGGCTGGAAAGGGCTGGACTAAAAGACAGCACTGAGGCACTGATCATAGCAGTACAAGAACAGGCACTAAATGCCAGATCCATAGAAGCAGGGCTCTACGACATTAGACAGGACCCAAGGTGCAGATTGTGCAAAGAGGCCTCAGAGACAGTCCAACACATAGTGGCAGGGTGTAAGATGCAGATAGGAAGAGCATATACTGAATGGCACAACCAAGTAGCTGCCATTGTGTACAGGAACATCTGCACAGTGTATGGGCTAGACCCACCCAAGTCCAGATGGGAGATTCCACAGAAGGTTGTAGAGAATAACAGGGCTAAGTTCCTGTGGGAGTTCCAGATCCATGCAGACAGGCAGATACTGGCCAATCAACCAGACATTGTGCTAGTAGACAAAGACCAGAAGACAGCATTAGTGATAGATGTAGCAGTGCCAAGTGACAGCAACATCAGGAAGAAGGAGCATGAGAAGCTGGAGAAGTACCAGGGCCTGAAGGAGGAAATCGAGAGGATGTGGAAAGAAAAGGCCAAAGTAGTCCCAGTGGTGGTAGGAGCACTTGGGACTGTGACTCCTAAGCTGGAAGAATGGCTTCAACAGATCCCAGGAACAACATCAGAGCTCTCTGTGCAGAAGAGTGCAGTGCTAGGAACAGCTGAGATACTGCACAGAACCCTCAAACTCCCAGGCCTCTGGTAGAGGAACCGAGACTGAGGAAGATACATACCACCCATAGGGGTGAGAGGGGAATTTTTTTTATTCCTCATCCTTTTGAAAAGACTGTCTTGGAAATATTCTGCTGTGAGTTTAACTACTCTGACAAACTATAAATGAGTAATATGGGCCATAAAAGAATCTTTACAATCCTAAAAGAGAGGGAGATAAATATTTCTGCATTATGGTTTGAAATATTTGGATGGTGTGAAATCAATCTGTTAGAAGATGAGTCTCTCTAACCTTGAAAAACAGGAAAAGGCTGGAGGGAGATTTTAGTTTACCACCAGAAAAGATTAATCCATATAATAATTTCATGTGTTCAGATAATATGCTTTTCAAAATTTGTTTTAGAAACCATATGGAAATTTCTGGGCATTTGGCCTGCATGAGGCAAAGGAGGAACCTAACTCTTAACCTTGATATGAACTCAATAAATCACCTTTCCCAAAACAATGATTATTTTCACTGGAATGAAACCTTAATGTTGGTACCACTGGAATCTTCCCTCCCGCTGTAAAGAATGGCAAAAGAAAAACAGTGCTTATTGCTATGGCAACATTAACTTCTCACGTTTTGTTGCACCCAATTGATGCTGTGGCTCCTCCAGAACTGTATTACATAATAGAAATGGGCCCATCATAGAACTTTTAGCTGTTTAAGGAAGATGTGTATAAATACGTGTTTCTGCAAATTTGTAAGATGTATTTTAATAAATCATACTCACCAGGACTGGAGTCATTTTTAGGCTGTCCACTTAATTTTATATCATGACTTAAAAAAAAAAAAGTGGGGGGAGACCATAATTGGGAAAAAGTCATACCGAATCCAGTAGAAATAGTCTTTAGAAAGCAAGTAAAGAACTGGAGACTAAGTCAATAGAATGGGCATAAATAAGTTATTACACCAGTATGTAAATTTCCTTGTAGCTTTCCCAGTCTGGCTGATGTACAACTCCTAGAATTATCCAGTCAACATGGCCACTGCTGAAAATTCTGGGAACTGTACTTCACATCTGGAAAGAACTCAAGCTGTGAAAGTCTTGGTTAACTTAAGCTATAACTGCAGCAGCAGCAGAAGTTCAGATTGATGCCTTGATGAACTTAGTTTTGTTTTGTTTGTAGCAGTGGGGTAAAAACAGGCCTTTTTTTAGCAATTGCCAAAAGTTGAGGGTTTGAAAGTGGTTAGAGGAAGTGGCTGATAATGATGTTCTTAGTCTCTCTCCCCTCCACAAATTCAGTAAGAAGTCTGAAGGAGGAGTGCACTAGTCATTTTTCTCTAAATGAATTGGGATGCTAAAAAAGCAGAGTCCTGGGCTGCACACAGAGTTGTACTCTTATTCAAGCAAATGTGAGTAAAATTTTCCAGCTGAATGCTAAGGATAGATCTAACTATCCACCTATTTGGAACCCTGATGTATTTGGAGGAATGCCTCAAGAGGATTCAGGTCAATAAAGACAGGTACAAAACAATATTTAGGCATAAACATAAGGAGAGAGAGGGAAGGGGAGGGGAGGGGAGGGGAGGGGAGGGGAGGGATATATGCAATAAGGTTTCATTTCCCATCTTTTCCTGCACTTAATTCTCATAGAGCTTTTGTTTGTTGCTGTTGTTTAATTAAATGTTTTAATTCTTTTTAAATCCATCCTTTACTGCATTTGTAACTAGTTTAGCATTCTTTGCAATGAGAAACAGTGTTGAAAGCACAATTAATCAATAAGACATTTATTAATTTCTTCTTAATTCAATTGATTCTGAGCATGAAGTAAATATTGTTGTAAATTGTGACATAAAGATATGATCCTAGCATTTTCCACAATCAATGTAATTTTGTAATTGAGTGGAATCTGTGTGCTGAAAATCGGTTCTTCTAGGCTAGGAAGACAGACATTTTTTTTTTTTTTTTACTCTCCAGATGTTGTGAGAGGATATCAGCTCCACTAATTAAATTATACCAATTCCTGGTGTGTATATGTGCTAGAGTCTCAATTACAGAACTCTACATGTCTTCCAATATAATGACAGGAATTCTTCAGAAATACTACATTTTCTGGCACATGTTTCTTTTTATTTCAAGTTTCTCCAGTTCTGTATGTGACAACTTATTGTGTATGCTTAATTTCCCCAAAGGGAAAGGCGTCAATCACTTATCTAATCTCATTTAGTTTTAAGCCATTTTAGTTAATTCCTATGTCTTAGTAAAGGCAGAAAAAACAAACAAAACCCCAATATGCTGATGCATTTCTTGAAGGCTTCATTTACATTTGACGAAGCTTGACTTCAATAAGTGACACTGGGAATATACAGGTTGTCAATGTCAGGTATTTAAATAATGTAAATGTTTTCCTTACTCAGTCAGATCCCTTGATCAGGAAGACATTTCAGACCTCTGCTGGAGTTCTGCCTATAAATTCAAAGCAATTAAAAAAGAAAAATGTGATAAAGAACCAGGATAAGAATGCTAATACAAACCTTTCTTTCAGTGGAATTGCCACTGGTGGCCACACTGAGCATCAAGACTCACAGAAACATTATGAATGCATTTGGATAAATATGCTTCCAACTTTCCCCCTCTTCCTTTGATTTATCAGCTTTATCAAGATTCCAATCACATAAAAAATATATAAGGGCATTACTCTCACTTAATGTGTATGCATGAAGATATACAGAGAAGCTGGGAAGATATGGGCAGGGCTTATATGTATGCATTTGCCCCCACCATACTTTTTAACTCTCCAGTGTACAGATTGAATATCTGCAGATATCTATCCTCTGTACCTTTTCTGTTTTCCAGTTCACATTTGCCATATAAAACAAAATAACTTCATAATAATAATATGGCTGGGCTGGAACTCAAAGGGTCACCAATATAATCACTTAAATGGATGCAAACTTTGTTCAGGAATTATTATGGAAATATTACCAATTCATATCTGTATATATGTTTGTGCATATTTCTTCTTGAGTGTTTGTATGCATTATTTCCTGAGTGGGCACTTCTTGCAAGGGCTTTTTCGTTTCCTTCAAGCTGGATTTTGTACCATTCTGCAGACATTTATATATTTATTTTCATACATTTCTGAGAGGTGAACTGTGCCACAACACCCTCCAAATGCAATGTGTATATTTCAAGCTCTTCTATTTATTCAGAAAGCCTGAAATTTATTCACATAACTGCTCGATAGGTAGAAATTTAAACACTAATTCCTAAATCATAACACTGACATTGGATTCTATGCATTGGCCTGTTCATTGAACTAAACATCTAAATCAGGATCCCAAAGTCTATTTTACTGAAAGCACACTTTAATATGCATTCAGTGAAAGAAAATCCTTCTGTGCCATATCACAAACTTCTCTTCAGTTTCAGGGTTTTTCTGCAATGTAGGCTTTGGCTGCAGGAGTCCCGTGTGTAAACAGGTTGGAAATGAAACCAGTTTAAGAAATCCCCCCTTTTTTAATTTTTTTATTTCAGCTTCTTCCTCCACTTTGGCCATGGAGATTACCTGTTCTGTCTGAATTGTATTTGCCCCAGCCCTTAATTAATAGTTTCTCCTTGTTCTTTATCCTTCCTGGATTGGCAAAAGAAAGCATCACAATTTCACCATTTTTCTTGTCCCTTGATCTAGAAGAGGCAAGTGGCACAATTCTTGTCAATTTCAGCTGATTAAAAACAACAGCAGGCCCATCCTTTCATTGAGCCTGTTCCATCAGTGAACTTTTACAAAAGGTAGGTCAACTATTTCATCAGTGAATCTGGACAGACAGACAGACAGACAGAGAGAAAAAGTATTTTTTCACCATTCTACTTGTGAGTTTATAAAAACAATGGTCATTAGTAACCAATAATTGTAAAGGAGGGAACATTTTAGAAAACACTGCTTTTAACACATGGCAGAAAAAGAAAGGTGGCAATTGCCTTTCTCATGGGCTGAGGACAAAGAGAGGACAGCATCATGCTTGATGCCCTCCAGAAATGGTGACTGGCCTGTATTTTCACAAGGTGGCCATGATGATCAGACCTCAGTTTCAATTTCAAGAGACAATTTGTATGGTGTTTGGTGGAATACTGTATGAGAAATTTGTCTAAATTTCTCTTAGGGGCATGGCTTCACATTTAATCTGATCATTATCTAGATTCCAAAATGACAGGCATAATCCAAAATAAGTGATATGATTTTTTCTCCAGAGTGTATCATAAGGGGTACTTAGACATTACATCTAATACATGTTCAGTGAATACACTAATACAGTTTGTCTTACTTAATCTTAAACATGTATACAGTTTTCATATATTGTGGACAAAATTGATCTCTATACAGATCAATTGCTGCCACCTGAATTGATGTATATACAGTGTGAATGTATGTGTCCTGTAACATTTAAGCACAATATTATTTTGCTTTTGTATAAGTTTTTTTTTGGAATCATAAAATGCATGCAAAATAGAAGCAAAATAGAAGCATTTCTGGATTGCAGCCACTGAACATTCAATAAATTTAAAGAATGCTACAAAACCTAAGATTATGTATGGATTCTGTCTCTGTGTCTATTTATTTCACTCCCAATAAGGTGGTAGCTCAGGGATAGAAGGCTAAATCTTCTTCTAATCTTGGAAACCATGGCAATAGATTATAATTTCTAATCTAGTCAACTCACTGAGCTCAGTTCAATAAAATATTGTAATGATCTGAGATGTATTTCAAGAATTTATGTATTCTTCCACAGTGTCAGTTGGAACCAGGCATATTATTATAGATAGACTACCTTAGAATATCAGGTTTAAATCCAGATCACATAGGAGCTGATGAGCCAGCCAGCATATATTTAAGAGTCTCTGGGTTTCTATAGCAGGAGCTGTCATAGTTGGAAGCTTTGGGCATTTTTATTGAAAGCCTTGAAAACTCTTCTGCTATTAAGTGCCACTGCTCATTTGGTCATTCTGCTAACAGCAGAGAAGAATATGGAAGTTAAAATAAACAGAAGTCACCAAACTTCTTACTTTTCCCTATTTTTAGAAGAAATCAGTCATTATTGTATAGAGAATTAGTGCATGAAGGAACATCAGTTAAACCCAGAGAACTTTCTGCACTTTCAGAAATTATTGTATTTGACAGGTCATCCAGAGCTTCTGCCTAGTTCACAGCCTTTGTGAACTAACTTTTAGTCCTAGTCATGAAAACTGAACATTTTTTTTTTCTTACTATTTTTCCCACTGGATTGATAATTTCAGAATTTAAACTATTTTCCCAATCTTAAATTTCAGAAGCAAAGCAGATCACTGCATGCCATAGTTCTATGAAAAAGAATTTGCCCCCCACTGGATTTTCTGAATTTTTAATTATCCATGCCTTGAGAAGATATGAAAGTCTCTTATGTGTCCTGTTGGTACATAAAGGGAACCTGAGTGAACAAATAACACCAATGTTTGGTGTTCGTTTCATTAATGTTATAAACAAACTCATCCAATATACAATGAACCACTGAAAAAGTTAATCAACACTCTTGTTCCATCAGCCCAGCTAAAGAGATAACTAAGGGCAGTTGTAGCCTTAGCACTTCATTAAAAAAAAAAAAAAAAAAAACAATCAGGACTGATTTAAGCCATCCCTGCCTATATACATCTCATAAACTCTACCTTTACCTCATCACAGTCAAGTTCTTACCACATAGATTCTAGAAGCACATCATGTCCTGCTCAAAAAATTTTTTTCTGAAGACAATCATGAATCATAAATCAGTCATAAATATCCATTACCTGGAAAAGCTCTGCACTTTGATGTCCATTTCTAAACTCAATTAATCCACAATCAGAGACATAGCTTTAAAATGGGGAAGGTTTGGGACAATAGTGATTCTTCCCAAGTGTATCTACCCTGTCACTTTCAATCCAAGGATTACAGTATAGAATTATCAGAGATGTCAAAAAGAACCACAGAACAACCTCTAGGGATCTGCAAACTTCTCTTACCTTTCCTAAAGTCACTATTCATGGCTCTACCATAAGAAAGACATTAGATAAATTAGATTCATGACAGGGTCATTCAGGTGGAAGCCATGGCTCACTAATACTTGCTTTTGCCAATTTTACTAGAAAGCACCTGGATGGTTCTCCAGACTTCTGAAGAAATGTCTAATGGGTAGATAAGTCAAAAGTGAATATTTTGGGGTTATGTGCATGCTGTCTTGTGTAATAGTAACCAAACATTGCATTACACAATAAACATTTAATACAAAGGTCAAGCATGGAGGTTGGAATATCATGTTTTGGAAATGCTTTAATGACTTCAGAACTTGAACCCCCCACCCCACCCCCACCCCACACACATTGAAAGAAGCATGAATTCTGTTCTGTATCAGAACCTTCTACAGGATACTATAAAGTAATCTGTGTTGTGGAAGCTGAAGTTCAATGTATAATCCAGTAAGACAGTGATCCCAGACTTACAAAAAAATATACAACAGAATGGGTGAAGAAGAAGAAATGTAGTGGTTTTGGAATGACAAAATCAAAATCCAACAAAAATACTCTAGGAATGATGGAACAAGACCTGAAACAAGCAATTCATATTAAAAACCCTTCAGATAATACTGAGTTGAAGCAGTTTGCCAGGGAAGAATGAACCCGAATTTTTACATACAGCAATATGAGAGACAGATCACCAATTACCAGAAATGTTTAGTTGCTGATATTACATCTAAAGGTGGATTACAATCTATTACTAAATTTAAGAGCGCAATTACTTTTTCTCTCTAGCATGTTGTATGCTAGATGACTTTGTTTATGAAATAAGTGAAACAAGCACCCAGGTTTGGTGCTATATGTTCATTCAGACTGTTTATATTTCAGTAGGACTTAACTGAAGCTTTGATAACATTCTGAGCATATCCACACTTTCTACTTTGGCTGTCACCAGTATGAACCTTCACTGCTTTTTGAGTACAGCAACAGGTTATGTCTTCCTCCTCCCATCCAATTGCAAATATATACTGCACCCATGTTTTCCAGCTTCAATTCAAAACTGCTATTTTCCAACTGGGCCTCATCTTCTCTCTCACAACACCTGCCCTTTGGGACATCATGAGATAGGCTTGACCCCCCCCCCCCCCGGCCATGTTTGTAAACATGACTCTTTACCTACGCTGTGGGTTAGAGCAGGTGGCACATCCTGTGTTTTGTTTTGTTTTGTTTTATTTTATGTATTTTATTTTAATGGTTGTCTTTCTTCCACTGTTTGGGCTTTTTAAATTTTTATTTTATGACTATTTTTACTATATGCCACCTAGAGGCCAAATAAATAAATAAATAAATAAATAGCATAAGACCTTTGGAGAGGTCTCTAATGCTTTGTTCTGTTCTAATAACAGTCCCAGTCCTCATAATATTTTAATTAGAGTTTTACATAATTAAAAGCTAATACAGACTTGGAAAAGACATACAGACAAAAAGAGAACAAGAACAAGAAAAAGGAAAAAGAAAAAGAAAAAGAAAAAGAAAAAGAAAAAGAAAAAGAAAAAGAAAAAGAAAACAAGACATATGAAAAGTGACTCCTCCTCCCCCCCCACCAGACAAGTATAGGCATTTACAATAACTTAGCACCTTCTCTGATATTATAGAAAAAGAACTCTTCTTCCCATTTCTGATCCCTAACCAATAACCACATTATACATATTAAAAAAATCATTTATCAGTCTTACACAGCAAAAGCATTAAGAGTACCAGTAATAATAACCCATATGTTTTAAGCTTAGACAGCTAACTAAATCTATTTTATGTTTTGACTTATAACTTTCTCTAATAACTAAAACATTAAAACTTTACCCCATAAGCATAAAGAATGTCAATAATAGTAACATATATATTTTAAACTAGATCCAATAGGTCCCTTTTATATAGTAACCCCTAACTTTCTCTAATGAATAGGAAATAAAATTCATCCATATGTAATACACACACACACATACACACACACAAATCTTTACATCACCTTGAAGTCCTGGTCAGGGAAAAAAAATCCAATAATAACAATCTAAAATCAAAACTTATACAATTTAAGCCTGGTCAAATAAGTCCACTTTGAATTCCCTTTTCAACTTTTTAAGAGGCTTGATCTTCAGTCACTTCTTCAAATAAAGTCCTACATATAGTGATTTCTTATTATTTTCTCCCTGCCTGTTTTCAGAAGCAACTTCAGAGATTTAACACTTCCCTTCTGTAGATCCAAAGTAAAATAACTGTCCAACTCACTCTTTTGAGTTGTAATCTGGATATCCCCTTGTTAAAACATCAGCCAGCATCATTTGTATATGTGTTACAACTTTTTTCTCCATGTCACTCTTGTAATCAAACATCTTTAAGTCCATTTTCAGATCCAAAACATCTTTTTCCATAACTTCTGTCTCTCTTTTATAATTGGCATTTTTGTTACAGCCCATTTTAAAATCACTATTCAAATCATATTCAGCTTCAGTAGAGGCTTTTGTTGTTCTATATCCTCTATTATATCCAATTTTAAAAATAAGTCTGAACACATTGTTCCCAAACAGATTTAAATTCTTCTATAGTAAGACAATGTTCCTCCATTATGTTAGGATGTATCTTTTCCTTTAATTGCTCTCTGGTTCCCTCTAGTTAACTTTCAAAGCCCAGTCTCATCTTTTCTTTATTTTCAGAGCCGAAACTTTCCCATGATAATTTTTCTTAGTTAATTCCAAATCATCTGCTGTATTTTTATAAAATTTAAAACAGTCTGTAAAAAACAAAATGAAACCCTATTCTTTCAAATCCATCCAGCTCCTTAACTGTCCCTAGTCAGCATTCTTAACTCTCTTTAGCTGTTTCCAAAAGTCAAGATTTTTCCTTTTAATCTTCTCACCTACACAAATCCTCTTTCTTCCAGGATAGAAGGAGATTCTCCCTGTGTATAGCAACTTGCCTTTCAGAAGATTTTTAATTTCCAGATAAATCGTTAATCAGTAATTTCTGATAATAATTAAAAGAGGAAGTGAAAGCAAATCTAGTGTTTCTTTAGAGGCTCCAATCCACAGCTTGGGGTCGATGCTTCCCACAACTTCCAGAGTGCTCAACCCATTGGAGATCACTAAATTGCTATCTCTTCACAGGGAGCCTCTGTAAGGAGTACTTATGGATGATCCAGTCATCTCCTTTGTCTGGAGAAGGTTCCAAAGAGCTGGACTTTTCTCTGGCTCCTCTAATCCACTGTGGTCATTGGCTCCACAAAAACAGAGCTGTCCTCAATCTGCCATTACTCCTCCAGAAATCATAACAGCCCCAGTTGTGATTAGCATACCCTCTCCCCTCCAGCATCTGGTCACTGCCTTGTAAAAATCAAATTTGTTCCCTTTCTAATTATATGTGTGTGCAGTGGGTTATTCATTAAATGTTATTACTTGTTATAGAAAGGAATAGGGTATCTAATATATAAAAGTAAACAGAAGTTTACTTCTGGCATTTATATCAGTATTCTACAAATTTAAAATTACAATTAATGAGAGGGAGAGAGAGAGAGAGAGAGAAAGGGAGAGAAACAGCATTCATGTTTATAGGATACCTGTGTTTTCTCCCCTTCCCTCCCCCCAGAAGAAATTGATGTACCAAGTAATATACGGCAATGATTTGTATAACCTGATCTGCTATATATGTTTCCTTCTGGAATACATTTAGAATACAACTGAATACATTTCACATTCATTTGGTTTGAACGATTCATTTGTTTGTTACAGATGCTCATGTTTTTCCAAACTATATAACATTGTTGTTGTTCATCTGAGGTTGTATTTACCTACTTTTGAGAACTGCTAAGGACCAGATGATTTTTATTACATCTTGATACGTAAAACCATAGAACTCAAAGAGGGTGTACTTTCTTTTTCACACGACTGTATAATTTGGTATACCGATAACAGAAATGAATCTGGTACTGTATATGAGAGTTATAAATTTTTATCATTTTCCTATATAAAATAATAATTAAACATAATGTTATTACTTCAGAACGTAGACACAGTTCTTTATGATGCCTCAAGATTTCAAATATGTGATCCTTTCCAATTAGGCTGCAAGTTTCCCATTTTTGTCCTAAAAGCTGGCACATACATTTAACAGCCTTTTGTACAGTTATGCAATTTGACAGTTTTTGACTGTTAATGCCTGCCAAAAATTGAAACAACAAAAAGATGTCAACAGATCCACAATATTTAAATTTTGAAGGACAGAAAAGTTGTGAGCATAATCAGCCAGAGCAAGAATGATAATACATTTTTCTATTGTTAGTATGTGCAAAAAAGCACAGGGGAATTTGTGATAAAAAAGCACTGGTTATAGTATTTTGCTTGCTTAAACAATTAAGAGTTTAACCAAGGTCAAGAATTAGCATTTGAGATTGTTAGCCACTAATTGTCTTTATTTATTCATTTATTTATCACATTTATATAGCCGCCCATCTCACAAGAAGCTACTCTGGGCAGGGTACAACATTCAGTAAAACAACTATCTATCTATCTATCTATCTATCTATCTATCTATCTATCTATCTATCTATCATCATTATAAAGATAGAAAAAGTTATTATTAAAAATGAAAAAAAAAAAAAACCACTATAAAAACCACACAATATACAAACCACACAGAGAGAGTAAAAAGATCAACCAATATGGAGCCACTTAAGAACATATCCAGTTCCCTGGAACTCCCAGGCCTGGCAACATAACCAGATCTTAAGGTAATTCCAAAATAATAACAGGGATAGAGCTAACCTGACTTTGGGGGGGGAGGGTGTTCCATAGGGTGGGTACCACGGCAGAGAAGGCCTGCTTCCTGGAACCCACAAAATGTAGGTCTCTGGCAAATGGTACCCACAACATGCCTTCTTTGCCAGGGACCTAAGTTTGATGGGTCCCAGGAGGTAGGCCTTCTCTACCGTGGTGCCCATCCTATGGAACATTCTCTACCCCCCACCACTTGAAGAATACATTATTGTAACAACTATCACTTTAATAATATTTTCATGCTTGTAAATATTAATAATTTTTGGAAACTTTACATATTCCCACACCCCCAAGCTTGACGTAAATAGAAGCAACTATCACAGATACCCAGTGATTTTGTCAGGATTAGCCCAGGAAACTCCAGGAGACAGTACAGATTCAATTCAGCAAGGTTTATTGGCTTCAGTCCCGTTACAGAAATCTCAGAGTGAGAGTAATTTCCAGGGTCACCCTCTCAACCTCCCTTGCATTCCTTAGGAAGGGGCCAGTCTCATCTTCTTAACTCCTCCCCGTTGCTCTGGTGATGAGAGCACGTTCTTGATCCCTCTCATCCTGACTCTCACATCACTCCTCCCTCCATCCTTATCCTCCCCCTCTGAGTTCTCAGGAGAACTTGGCAAAGGTGGGAGGGCTGACATGTCAGATGATGAATGGCTCTCCGCACCTCCTGCCTCCTCCATACCGTCTTCCGATGAGTCCTGAAAAACAGCTGCAACATTAATAGAATCAGCCCCCCTCCCTCCTGCCATCTGCCCGCCTGAAGATGGCCTTGGGCTGCCAGGTCGATCTTGCTCCCCCCTCCCAGGTCGATCTTGCTCCCCCCTCCCTCCTGCCAACTGAAACTCTGAAGTGAAAGTCTGTGGGTTGCTAGACCGATTTTGCTCCCCCCTTCCAGCCTCCACCAAACCTTCCTCCAGCGTCCCCTCCTTCTTCCTGCTGATTAACTGCTGATGTTCCGGACAGCTCTCGAGGTTTGGGTTTGTTAGGGAAACGCCTATGGAAAGCAACTACCATCTCTGGGGCATGAACGTTCTTCGCATTTTCCCAAGAACGGTCTGCTTCAGGGTAACCCTTCCAGTGAATCAAATATTGAATTCCTTTCCCTCTCCTCCGAGAGTCCAAAATTGCCTCCACCTCGTATTCATCTTCTCCTTCGACCACAACCGGTAGAGGAGGGGATGAGTGGGTTCTCAGAGGACTTGGGGGGACCTCTTTCACTAATAAGGAACGGTGAAAAACCAGATGAACCTTCATAGATGGAGGCAGCTGCAATCGGAACGCTCAGTTATTCACTTTCTGCAATACTTTGTATGGTCCTACGAACCAGTCATTCAATTTTCTGGATGGCCTGGTGGAAGCTAGAAACTTAGTAGATAACCACACCTTGTCCCACACTGAAATCAGCGGCCCCTCCTGTCTGCGTGCATCGGCATTCCTCTTATATGCCTCCTTTGCCTTTGCTAAGTGGTCCCACAACAGTTGCTGAGCTGCTTGCTGTTCTTTCAGAAAATGCTGTGCCCCTGGAACTTGTGTGTGTGAAACAGCCTGTGGCAAAACCTGGGGGGCCCATCCATAGAGTGCTTGAAGTGGGGACATTCCAATTGAAAAGTGTACGGAGTTGTTGTAGGAGAATTCTGCCAAGGGAATTAACTCAACCCAATTATCCTGGCTGTAGGTAGTATAGCATCTTAAATACTGCTGCAACATCTGATGGGTCTTCTCTGCCTCTCCATTGGTAGCTGGATGGTGCGCTGAGGACATGCAACTGTTTACCTTTAACAGTCCAAAAAGAGCTCTCCAGAACTTCGAGGAGAACTGACTGCCTCTGTCTGTTATCAAAGTATTAATCAGTCCTCTAAATCGGAAGACATGATCCAAAAATAGTTGTGCTGTGGCCTGAGCCGAAGGTAGACCCTTGCATGGTATGAAATAAGCCATCTTAGTAAATAAGTTCCTAACCACCAGCACTGAAGAATAGCCTTTTACTGGAGGCAAGTCAGTAATAAAGTCCATGGAAACTGTATGCCAAGGCTTGGGAGGAGTGTCTAATGGCTGTAAGAGCCCAGCGGGTTTTCCATGAAAAGTCTTAGCTCTTTTGCACACGTGACAAGATGCCACGTAATCTCTAATGTTTGCTGCCATTTTAGGCCACCAATAGTCTCTTAAGGTTCTGTGCAAAGTCTTAAATACTCCTCCATGTCCTGCTGTCAGATTATCGTGGCAAAGTTGTAAAACTTCCTCTCCCAATGACAGAGGAACATGTAACTTCCCTTTGTGATATAGGTATCCTCCTTCCATTGAAAAAGGGGAACTCTCCCTCTGGGTGCCCTGGAGGTCAGCTATCCGAGCCCTTGCAAATGCGTCCTGTGCCTGTTGCTCCTTAATTCTGACCAGTAAATCTTCTGCCTGTCTACTGGCTCCCAACTTCTCTCTCACACATTCCACCTTTTTAAAGTTGCACGGCTGGAAGATAGAAGCGGGTTGTGTCTGTGGTTGCTCTGCGACATATTCCAGTTTCCGAGAAAGCGCATCAGGCATCAAATTACGTGCCCCCGGAACGTACGTGAAGTAAAAATCAAAACGTGAAAAGAACTGACTCCATCGCACTTGGCGAGGAGTGAGTGAGCGAGAGCTCTGCATTGTTTCCAAGTTCTTATGATCTGTGCACACTTGCACTGGAAACTTCGCTCCCTCTAGCCACTGCCTCCATTCCTGGAAAGCTGCCTTCACTGCCAGTAACTCCTTGTTAAAAATGTCGTAATTTCTATCTGCTGACGAGAGCGTGTGAGAGAAAAATGCACATGGCAGCCACCCCCCCTTGCCTGTCTCATCTGCTTGCAACAAAACTGCTCCTATTGCTACATCCGAAGCATCTGTATGGAGCACAAATTGGCGACAAGGGTCTGGATGCCGAAGGGAGGGTTGGGAGGCGAAAAGCTGTTTTAATTGTTGGAAAGCTGCCTGCTCCCCCTCTGCCCAAGTAAACTTTTTTCCTTTCTTCAATAGCTGCGTGAGGGGTTTGACACGGTCTGCAAAGTTGGGAATAAACTTTCTGTAAAAATTAGCAAATCCCAGAAAACGTTGTACATCCTTTACATTACGGGCTGGGTGCCAAGACAACACTGCTTGCACTTTAGCAGGATCCATCTGTCGTCCCTCTGTTGAGATTCAAAAGCCCAAATAGTCCAATTGAGGCAAATCAAATGCACACTTTTCAGGCTTGGCAAAGAGTCTATTTTCTCTCAGTCTCTGTAACACATTCCTGACATGCATTGTGTGTGTCTGGACATCGTCGGAGTATATCAGGATGTCGTCCAAATAAACCACCACATAGGAATCAATTATATCAGAGAATATTTGATTCATAAATCTAGAAAATACCGCTCCACAACTGGAAAGGCCGAACAGCATGACTGTGTATTCAAATTTTCCATATCTCGTGTCAAAAGCTGTCAAAACTCGTGGCCTTGTTTCACACGAATAAGGTTGTAGGCACTTCTTAGGTCTAATTTTGTGAAAATGCGAGCTTTTTGTAGCCTGTCTAAAAGATCTGAAATTAATGGGAGTGGATAATGATCTCTAATGGTTACTTTGTTCAATTCCTTGTAATCGTGCACTGTGCGCATTGGAATGTTTGCTCTGGTGGTAGTTTCGCACGTTTGTGGATCTGGCTTTTTTGGTACAAAAAATGTAGGCGCTGATGCTGGAGACTTTGATGGCCTGATAAATCCTTTCTTCAAATTTACTTCTAGGTAATCTTTTAGAATAGCTAGCTCTTTTGCAGACATGGGATATTGTCGCCTAGCTGGGATTTTAGCACCTGGCTTCAAATCAATCGTGCAATCACAGTCTCTATGGGGGGGTAAGGCCATAGCTTCTTCCTCCCCAAAAACATCTGGAAAGTCTGCATACTTGGCCGGCACTCCCCTTCCCACCTCCTGGTTGCCTGTTAGGGGACTGGCAAATATAGCTCCCTGTACTTTGGTGGTGTTGACAATCTGGAGCTGAAAATGAGAGGGTCCCTGCTGCCCAGTCAATGTCAGGGTTGTGCAACTTAGCCAGGAAGTTCCCAACACTACTGGCATATGTAACGACTTTGTTACGTAGAGTGGTAGTAACTCCGTGTGCTCATTAATGGTTAGTTGCAGAGGGACTGTGGATTGCTGCACTGGGCCTGCCCTCAATGGTTGAGAATCTATAGTCTCTACGTTTATGGGTTTGTCCAAATCCACTGTAGGTAATTTCTGTACAGTCTGAACATCTATGAAACTCGTGGTAGCGCCTGAATCTATGAAAGCCTCCAAATTGACTTTGGAGCCAGAAGGCAATGTCACTGTGATTGGTACTACTATGAATGCCTGATTGCTGTCTCCATTGTGAGCTCTTCTTAATTGCTTGATAGCCCCCCCCCCGCCCCCACGAGCTCTGAGCAGGGGGGCCTTGCCAGTTTCCCTGCTGCTGCACTGGGACGGAAACTGCTTTCTTGATCGGTATCTGTTGTTTTTGCTTGGCTCCCGTTAGCGTACTTCTCGCAGGGCAAACTCTCGCCATATGCCCTGGGGCTCCACAATAAAAACACAAGTTAAGATCCCTTCTTCTCTGCCTTTCCTCTCCTGATACTGTTCTCCGAGCAGCTCCAAACTGCATCAGTTCCCCTGCTGTGAGGTCTGGTGTTAACGTTCGAGGGGAAGGCATTGTAGTCAAGGGATGCTGAGGAACTACTAAGGGAGTTCATGGGTCATACTGCTTCAACTCCATGAGCCTGGCTTCCACTACAATACAAAGCTGATATAGGTCATCCAGAGTATTTGGAATGCCTTGCTTTACCACTTCCGATCGGATTTCAGGATTCAAACCTTCTCTAAACTAGTCTATTAGAGCCACATCATTCCATTCAACATCTCCCGCTAATAACTTGAAATCTGCAATGAATAATCTTAGCGATCTGTCGCCTTGTCTGAGTTTGCGGATGTCCCGACAGGCAGTTAATCATCTCACTGGGTCTCCAAAGTGTCCCCTGAAAGCTGCGACAAAATTCCGGTAGTTGTGGAGTATTGGATCTCCAGCTTCTATTAAAGGAGTAGCCCACTTGGCAGCAGATCCCTTCAATAGGCTCATCACAAAAGCCACCTTTGTTCGATCTGTAGGAAATTCTCCCAGCCTACCGTCCATGAACAAGTCACATTGTGCTAGGAAGGTTCTCATCTGTTCCACCTCGCCTCCGTACTTCTCAGGCATGCTGCCAGGTGAGCGCAGTAACACGGGTGGTGGAAGAGGTGGTGGTTGGACTACCTGTCCGAGTTGCTGCACCAGTTGCCCCATAGCAGCCTGCAGGTTATTAATCTGTGCATCTACTTGCTGCTGATGCTGTAACAATGTGGCTGCCAATACTTCTGGAGTCAAAGCCGCTCCCTGCAGATCTGTAGCCATGATGAATCTCCTTCTACTGGAAGGTAGTATGACTCTGAGAAGATTGATGTCAGGATTAGCCCAGGAAACTCCAGGAGACAGTACAGATTCAATTCAGCAAGGTTTATTGGCTTCAGTCCCGTTACAGAAATCTTCTCAGAGTGAGAGTAATTTCCAGGGTCACCCTCTCAACCTCCCTTGCATTTCTTAGGGAGGGGCCAGTCTCATCTTCTTAACTCCTCCCCATTGCTCTGGTGATGAGAGCACGTTCTTGATCCCTCTCATCCTGACTCTCACAGATTCTTACACCTACCTTAATATGAAGGCTGCATTTGAGTTTTAAAATTATAGGAGGGTGGTATTTTTGGAGACAATTTAAAGATAAAAAATATAGTGATTCATTGAGGTAGACAGTATAGTTTGAAAAGTAGCACTGATAACATAAAGTTTCTGAATCAATCAATCAATCAATCAATCAATCAATCAATTCATATATAAGATTAACTCTTTGGGGATAATGGGAATTTGATTTACAGTTTGGCTCCAAAGAACGGAATTAAATAAATTACATTAAAATGCAAATCTCTGTCTCTCCCTCCCTCCCTCTTCCCTCCCCACATTCCTTGTAGTTGGTGAATAGAGCAGAGGGGAGTAAATAATAAAGATAAAGTATGTATATTTCAAACATGAATCACTAGCACAAACACAACACTTCTGTAATATTAATTAAAGCACAAGTTCTTTTTTCAGGCTTCCATGAGAGCCTGTAGCTCATATGGCTGCTTTAAGGAATCAACATTTGCAATGAATAGCAGAGAGATGCTGTGCTCATCTGAATTCTGAAATACTTCTAAATCATTTTTCAAGGCATATGGAGACCTGGTAAATACTAACAGTTGGAATGGATCTCTTGAGGAACATGACTTAGCCAGAGTCCAGAGGTCTAAACCATCTAGCCACATTTGGTCACCTGGCCCCAAATTCTCCCATGCTAATAATTATACATTATTCAAGAAAGCACCACACTAGGAAATTCTTCAAGAAAGGGTGAAAACAGAAAAGATGAAACACTCTATAAAATCCCTACATAGCAGGTTGTCAGTACCTGAATGATCATAGGCCTTGCCTTTGTGAGTGTGCCTGCATGGATGCCTAGGAAATGTTGGCTTTCAAACCTTTGCAAAAATTTATCATAAGCTAATTAATTAGAAATATCTGCATATAAAGCTGGATTAGGTATGGGCAACCTGGGCCTCCAAATATTCTGAGCTTCAACACCCAACAGCTCTACCAATGGCAAGGGATTGTGGAAGGTATAATTCAAAACATTTCACTGCTATGTGTTGCCTTCTTCTGATCTGCAAGTGGCAGGCTTTTCACATGTCAATTTCATAGATCAGCTTTATTTTCTACTGGCAATAGTGTCATCTATATCTATGACTTTTGCTAGGACAGAGACTTAGACATAACATAAAACATAACATAGCATAAAACATGGATGGTCTCTTCAGAAAATCAATTAGATATGTATTTCATCAGGAGCTACAGTATATAGCAGTGAATTTCTTTATATGCTGTTACAAATTTAGTTGCTAGGAAACACCATACATTATGTAGCTTATCCTCCTCCTCTTCCTCCTCCTTCTCCTTCTCCTTCTCCTTCTCCTTCTCCTTCTCCTTCTCCTTCTCCTTCTCCTTCTCCTTCTCCTTCTCCTTCTCCTTCTCCTTCTCCTCCCTCCCTCCCTCTCTCTCTCTCTCTCTCTCCTTTTTCTTTCCTCTTCTTATCTCTTTTTTAATACAATAACTTACCATTATTGTGATTTCTCTAACAGTGTCTTTACTAAAATCCATGTTGTTAAAAAAGCAGGACAATATAGCACCAATAGTGTTTACCCTTGTACTTTTGCCATTTATCTGAGGTCATAAACAGTTTTGGAGAATTCACATTAGCCAGCAATGATACAATGGGAGCATCTGCAGCCATCAGAGTTAGAAACATTGTAAAGTTTAAGCCAATCTGGGATTATAGCTCAAAATAAATAGTCTTGAAAAGTTGATCTACGCATAGACATCTCAATTCACCTTCACTAAATATGGCGAGAGCAAGAATGGGGGGGGGGGGATAGGCAGCGGGGGATAGAGAGAGAGAGGAAAATATGGCTGATGAAGCACTATATATCATTTACTGATATCTGTACAGGATAATAGCATAATAGCTCTAACCCCCACTGCTGTTTTATCCTTACAATGGCAGCGTGATGTAGAGTATGCTGAGAGCAGTAATGGACTGCCATTAAGGGGCTGGAGGTAAGCTGGAAAGGGCAGTGACCATTGAAATAAGAACTTCCCCAGTATGGCAACTGAGTGAGGAATTCATGTGTCATGCAGTGCACTGGCTGCTAAAGTCCACCACAGGAAAAGGACAGAGTACTGGTAGCCACATCTGATTGAGAGAGAGAATAACTATCCCAAAGTCACTAAAGGAACAACATAGCTGAGAAATCTGGCTTTCTTTGAAGCGCACTCTGTCCATTATTGATTTATTGCCTACCAGAAGGACTGGAGAAGTGTACTCTTTTCCTATCTTAAAGAAACTCAGTTAATCTCTCTGACATTTGTTCAACTTTCTACAGATGCTTTGTTCAAAAGCCCATACCTTTGCCTGAATTTTGATGTGGAAGGCATTCAATGGCCACTTTGCAATGTGAAATACCATTTTGGCTGAGGGTGGTAAGAAGGTAACAGTGGCCAGCAGCAAGGACACTTCCTAAGGTTCTAGATGAAATGGAACAAGTATGTTAGTAATTGAAATGTATGCTGTGACTATGTCATGAGTTTTAGAGAAAGAGAAATGGCTGACATTATATTGAGTGATGCACATTTGTTTTTAAATCAGTCCTCAGGTGAACTGCAAAAGGCCAGCAGAATCTTCGGTGAAGTGACAGAATTATGTAAAACAACCCTTCCCTTCTGTTTTCAGTGATACCTCAGTAGACAGTTTTCAGCAAATGATCAGCAAGGGTCAGAATTCACTTGTCAAGTGTTGTATAAGTCATAGTTTGACTTGAACCCAGATTAACTGCAGAGGAAAGCTCTGGAAACCTGGACCATGGATTTATTTTATGAAGTTCGTAGAAAGCCTAACTGGATACAAGTCTGGTTATTGTTGGTATTTTTAACCCACTTCCATTCTAACAGAATATTAAGATACAGCTATGACATATGAATATGGAAATGTAAGAGGGTTTTGAAGTAACTTTTCAAGTCAGGGTCACAAAGGAATACAATCATTTATGTATGAAGTGCCATCATTCATTCATCAGTCCCCTATCAAGGGATCATTACTGCCCATTACTAATCTAAAACTTGCAATATCCTAAACTCAAGCATCCTCTAATATTGGGTTTTGCATTATGATCTCTCTAGTCATGTTAATAGATGTTATTCATTTCAGAAGAAATTAGAAAAAGCTGAATCTTACTTTCATGTGATGCCCTGTGATGTGATGCCCACATGTGATGTGATCAGCTTACTTAGGTTTGGTCTAGTTCCCCCATCAAAACAAACTGACCATATAGTTCTAGATTATATATGATATTACTGTGCATTTGCATTTTTTAGATATCTGTATACTACTAAAATTCCCATGTCTGTAACATTCAACTGGGTGAAACAGTATGTCATAGGACAACAATTTTTGATCCAAGGTACCTCAAATGGGCTAACTTACAGAATGCGCCAACATTCCAGGATCCATTACTCCTATGAGATTGAAATTTGGGAAATTTGCAGCTGCTTCAGCACTGCTGTGCTGCTGTGCCACCGTGGTCAGGCCAGGTCACATGATCATCATGGGCATATCCCTGACCTCTTTCCTGCCTCCCTCTGTTCTCTGTGCCCATTCGGCTGGGGGCAAGGCCCAACAGCCAAATGGTGATTGGTTGCTTTGGAAATAAGATTAAATTTGAAATAAGATTAAATTTGAAATCTTTTAACAGCAGTGGGCATTGATGGAAGGATGAGGGAATGATGGATGCCTGCTGGTGAGGTAAGGCTGGTTGGGGAGCACCAGTGGTCAACAGGTGAGCCTTCTTCCTCCCTCAAGGGAGGTAGTCCTTATGGAGATGCTGGAATAGGGAGTGGGGGTGCAGTTTTCCTCACAGTCCACAGCTCCCTTTGTTCCACCTCTCCCCAGCAAAACGGCAGGCAGTTCTGTGAGTCAACTGAGAGGAGGAGGAGGAGGAGGAGGAGGAGGAGGAGGAGGAGGAGGAGGAGGAGGAGGAGGAGGAGGAGACATCTTCATTAGAGTTCTCCTGAGGGTCATGCAAATGGCACATACTTATATTATATGAAGGAAGGTAGGTAGGAAGGGGGGGGAGGGAGGGAGGAAGCGGGGGTACAGTTTTCCTTGCCATCCATGGTTCCCCTTGTTCCACCTTCCTCAGGAAAGTGGCAGGCAGTTCCACGGGTCAACCGAGAGGAGGAGGAGGAGGAGGAGGAGGAGGAGGAGGAGGAGGAGGAGGAGGAGGAAGAGGAGGAGGAGGAGGAGGAGGAGGAGGAGGAGGAGGAGGAGGAGGAGGAGGTAGCTTCACTGGGGCTCTCCTGAGGGTTCTTAGGGGAGGGCAAACAGTGCAAGCCTATAGGAAAGCAGGCAGGCAGGCAGGCAGGCAGGCAGGCAGGCAGGAAGATTTCTGATGCTCCCTGCCAGCTTCCCACAAGCAAAGTCAATGGGGAAGCCAGCAGCAAGTCATAAGTCACTCACACTCCCATTGCTTTTTTTGTCCTTGGTCATTTTGTTTCTCTGTTTTGGTAAGGAAATGTGTCTGAAATGATGACCTAGTGGGTCATGGGTTGTCTACTGTATAATAAAGGGTAAGGACTCACTAACAGAGCAGATGTTTTGCATTCAGAAATTCAAGCATTTGGTTCCTGGTTGTCTTCAGGTAAATACACCTCTGAATACAGATCAAGTTATATTTTAGCTACCTATTTCAAAACTGCTAGCCATTACAGGAGACAGTATTTGATCAGATAGACAAATGATGCTGTTGAATTTAAGTAATTCTCTCTCTCTCTCTCTTTCTTTCAACTGAATCCCATCTAATTTAGAATAGTATGTTACAGAGATCAAACAGAAGTCCCTGTTTCTTTGAAAGACCATAAATATAACATGCAACTCCCTCTCACATTTATTTTTTGAAAAACCAATATTTTGAGGTATTCTTAAGAATATAACTCTTTTGATGAGTATCCATTGATAGATAACCCACTGTGAATTCCATTAATTCTTTTTCAAAACAGGTTGGTACTAAAAATACCCAAATAAAATAGTTTGTAGGATTAGCAGGAGGAAAATGTTTTTTATAAACTTTCAAATAATACTCATTCACATTTAGTTTGGATTGGAGCTGGAGATAAAGGGCCCTTTGCAGAATATACGCCAGAAGTTAAGGCTTTGTTCCTATCTTTCATTATTGCAAGAGATGCTTCAATACTGTGTAATTTACATTTGTTGAGTCTTAAAGCTCTTCATAGCATTATTAGTCCACTGGGTCTTTTATACAAGTATTCACATGCAAATTTATCTCAAATGTTTTTCAGTTTTGTTTTGTTTTAGAAATGGCTGAAACATTGTTTCTTTTTTCTCATTTTAGTTGCACAAGTTTCTTAGAGCAATATTTAAGTTAAAGAAGAAAAAAATAAATGTTCAGAAATCTCTGTGATCCATCTGTTTTGGGTGTTGGTCACTTCATGCTGCAAATAAGGGATCAAATACTTAAAGGTTGTTTTTTTTAAAAAAAAAAATTTGGAGAAAAAAACACAAAACACTTATCTAGAGTATTCTAGGTTTGTGCGCATATGCACATGATATATTGATATGGAGAATATTCAGCAAATGCACCAGGTGGGGATTCTGCATTCCCAGTGCCAGAATTACTATGAAAATAGCATCCTTTGCTTTGCTCCTTACCCCAAAGTTTGCTTTTAGCATATATATATGCTTATCAATATACATGTGGATTTTATAACATGCAGGTTATCCCATTGGTTTGAATATCTTTGTACTGTGAGAGGGAGATACCTTAGAAGAAAAGTCAAACAGAAAATCTCCAAAGTCAAGGAATAAATAAACATTTTATATGCCTTTTGGAAAACCATTATTCAGTCACATAAGCAGTGAATAAATAGGATGTCCTCTATTTCCTATGTACCAAATTTATATCTGGCAAGGATAGCTCTGTAAATTTCAGTAAATGCCCCATTAATTTATTTGTAAAAGTTGAAATTGGGCACTCATTTCTCTCTCTTTTTCTCTTTCTCTCCCTCTCTCTTTCTTCAGCGCATTAATAGCTCAGTTCTAAAACTGAACTCCATATATCAAGAGGCTGCTTTTATCATATTTAAATTCACTCTACATTTGTGTGACTCCATACAGAAAACACCACAACATTTCTTATTTAATTTAGGAAGACTGTCAGTAAAATGGCTCTTTGTTTCTTTGTTTTTATTTTTAGTCAGTTTCTGATTATGACATCAAGGTGGATGTAAAGAGTAGATAATTAAAGTACAAACTAACTGACAGCAAGGAAATAGTTTGTGAATATTATTTTTTGTTTAATTCATTGTTCTGAAATTTTGTCTCCTTTTCATTTCCCAAGCTATCAAAGCATTTCTGTGAACACTAATTAAACTGACAATTGAAGCTACACTATTAAGATTCACCTATGTTGTGTTACTGAAATCTGATTAGAGGAAGAAGGCTTAAGTGAAATTCACCCAAATATGTGACCACTTTAGCAGATACCATACAAGTCATGTATAAAAAGGGAGTGTATACTTCATAAGAATTCTGTCTCCTAGGCTAGATATCCTATTCAACAGTCCACTGGTTTTAGGCATCCTGTCCAACAGTCCATCTACATCTGGTGGTTCAAATCCAAGGCAAAGTAGAAATTCTGTTCATCTACTTTCCTCCTCACGGCCAAATAATCTGCCTAGCAAGTGATCTTAGGAAGTTAACGTATATATCAATGCTACCTTGAGGTAGTCATGGAGTTATAGGCTTCCACAAATTATTATGTACAATATATGTGGGTAGACACAAGTTAGATCTGACATTCTATAACTGAATAGAAAAACTGATGTATTAATTGGGGAGCCATCTATGATGTTATTGTCATTGCTGCATCCTTGCCATATTACATATAGCATCCAATACTGGGGTGGGGACCTCAGAGTTTGCTGCATACAGATGGGTTTGTGACTTCCCTATAGAAGTTTCCTGTATTTTGGGTGGGAGATAAGGCTGGCATTGTGATTAGTTTTCAACTGAAAGCTTCAAACAAACTGTAGAGTAAAGTCAGTTCTATAATATTCTGAGGCCATTGCTTCCCCTCAGTTTCTGTCACCTGCTGATGTGTCTGCTCCAGATGGATTAATGTTAGTGCTAAATAGTTGACTGGTTCATTGATTGATTGATTATGTGTCATCAAGCCAGTGTTGACTCTTGGTGAACACATAGATAGATTTTCTCCATGATTTCTGTCCTCCAAATGGTAACCATGTGCAACCCTTATTAATTGTACATTGGTTTATTGTATTTTAATCAGTATTTTAACCAGTATTTATTTTTGTTTTTATTGTAAACCACCCAGAGTCACTCAATGAGTGAGACGGGTGGTGATTAAATTTGAAATATATATACACATACATACATACATGCATACATAGCCTGCTTACCTCTTTGAGATTGGGCAGGATCTGTTAGGTTCTGTCACTGAATTGGGCCTGCCACATAAGCCATGGGGGAAGGGGGGCAATAATAGTTGTTGTAATGCTGAAGTTTTGATACATGTCAACAGATCTAGTCTGTTTCTGATGCTTACCCTAAGGCATTGTCAAACATTGCATCCATTCTTATATTGGGTAAAGGTTAGGAAGAACAATCCCCCCCCCCCCATCTCTCTCTCCCCACCACCTTTCTCCTTCTGCATTGGAAATAAGCTCAATGAAGTTATTAAAAAAAAAAAACCAGAAAATAACTCATCCCCATGACTTTAAATTCAGAAACTCTTTATGCTCTCTATTGGAGCATGAATGTCTTTGCAGTCATCCACCAGTGTCTATAACTGAAAAAGTCTTATTTGCTGTGATGGAAGGAAAGACATTCTGTGTACCCTGTTGCTCCTCTGCTATATCACTGGGTAAATTTGAGGAGAAGAGAACAGAAGGAAGTGGAAGGAGGAGAAAAGTCTGCCAGCAAAAAAGCCAGAATGCTAGGAAGAAGTGCAATATTCACACCAGAACATTTATTTCTTCTACATAAGGAAACATCTTCTATTTGTATGTCAGAATCTTTAATCACAAGGGGTTAATTATTAATTAATTTAATTAATCATTAAAGATTTCTATGGGATGGGAGGAAAATAATATTTGATTTAGTGAACTTTTGCACTGTCAGCAATTTCGCCTCTATTTTTGTGTTGCCCTGTAAATGTCTTCACCATTGTCATTCTCTCTATGGACAGAACTCTCTGTGATTCCCCCAACATCCTTCCAATTAACCAATAGGGTGGATGGACGGATGGACGGATGGACGGATGGACGGATGGACGGATGGACGGATGGACGGACGGACGGACGGACGGATGGACGGACAGATGGACAGACGGACAGACAGATTCAGTTTAGGCATGTAAAATGGTGGGATGGCATCAGGGTACCTAGGTTTCTATTTCAGAAATTTAAATGAATTCAGATACTGTAAATGATGGCAAGATATTATGGCACTTGGCTTCATCGAGGAAGGGAGGAAGCTAATGTACAACAATAGGAAAATGCCTGCCCTATAACTCAGGAGTTAACTCTGCAGAGCAGTTTTCACAGTATTTCCTCCTGTGTTCCACTAAGCCAAGCATGAATCAACTTGGCTTTATGAGAACTACAAAAAGGGACACAGAAGCCAAAAGACCTAGCTCGGATAAGGCAGAAAACTGTCTTGCTTCACATATTCAGAAAGAACTTGGTTTTTATGGTGGAATCTGTGCTCTTTTCAACACCAAATCCCTCTACAACTTCCAGTCATCATATCTTGTGAAAGAACTCCAAACCCCTTCTGTCCACATACAGCAATGATGAGTATGTAGTATAGGAAAGCATACTAATAGCCTAGACTGCCAAATGTGTAATCATAATTTTGACAGATAATCAATGTTTCATTGAATGCATTATACTTCCTTGTAGGAAACAGTCCACATACATGTTAAAATTCAGGGTTGTATATCTATTAGTACAAGCTTTGAAAACTATCATTAGGGTTGCAGAATATCCAAACTACTTAAACTCTGCAGTTTAAACACTTCTGTGATAAATAATAGGTGAAGTAATAGTTTGTTTGTAACTGAGCAACATTATCCTTACTGTCTAATTGATCCAGTTCATGTCTACCCATCCAAATAATTTGATCCCCTTGATTTAATCTGGGTCACTCCAGAGGTAGTCTTACCCAGTTTGTTATCTGGATCTCAATTCACAGAAACAGAGCTTCATCTTTTGGTATTCACACATCAGAAGAGCATATACAGCTGCAACTCTTTGGAATTGCTTGAATTTTATAGACACACTAAAGTGTGGCAAGGGGACAAGGTAAGCCAGATTTCATAGAAATTGAAGTGGGTTTCAAATTAAAAGCATCTGCAAGTTTTTAGTTCCAAGAGAGAATCTGGGAGTGGGTTTTGTGTGTATAGTATATTGACTGCTTTTGTTGTTGTTATTATTGTTTTACTGAATAACTTTCTGTAATAACTGTAACCATCAGTACTTTTTTATGAGACGGAGGGAGGGAGGGAGGGAGGGAGGGAGGGAAGGAAGGAAGGAAGGAAGGACACCCCAGCAGCAGAACTATTTTTGGGGTCTATGAGGGCTGTAAAAAGTGTGGTTGGGAATTTCATCCAACCTGGGGTTTTCAGTCATGATTTAGGGAAGTGTACGTTTATTTCTTCCCATGTAAGCAATGGGAATTGAGTCCAGTGTCCCTTAATATTGGAAAGAGCTGAGGTTTCAAATGATCTAGAATTAATAAATATTTCAAAAGAACAATAATAAAAATGATCTGGTACCAGGTGCTTTTCACAGATTTACAGTCATGCTTTACTTTCTTCATTACATTAACGATTCCTCAACTTGAAGGTCTTCATAACCTACCATAATTTGCATAATATGATTTCCCTTCAGAATAAGCAGCTAAAATAGTATCTTAAAATGAAAAACAAAGTTTGGTTTACTAATTGACTGTGGAAATTAATTTTGTCATTATAGATTACACTAATTATGAAAGTATGATTTTGAAATCTGGATACATGTAAACAAAAATATAAAAACCAACAGTATTAAATATCTGTATTAGTAGCTAGTTATTATACAAAAACATGGAAGTACATTTATCTGCTTTCTTCCTGGGATATACCTTAACTAAGATATTTTATCCTCTTGAGACCATTTGTCTTAAAGACTGCTAAACTCAAAAATGTTAGACAAGTGGCATTTTTGTCTTTCCTCTTTCTGTATATAGCAGAAATTGCAAGAGAGCTGTGTTAGTTAATGGTAATAAAACACCAGTCTGGTAGCATCTTTTTCAACTAACCCAGTTTATTAAAAGTCAAAAGCTCTCATGAGCAGCAGGTTTCTTCATCAGCTGCATAGTACAGCTTGACAGATGTAGGATTTAAACTGCGGTGGGGTGGAGGGAAGGGAAGACAGGTTGGTTATACAAAAGCAGGTTATATGTGAGACAGATTACAAGTACCTTTTTTTTTTGTCTGCGCTCAGTCATTACTGACCCTGCAGTGCCTGCCTGGACGAGTCCTTGCCTGGACAAATCCTGTGCAGTTTTCAAGGCAATTGTTTTGGAAGTGGTTTGCCGGAGCCTCCTTCCTAGAGCAGAGCCCAGCTGGCGAGCGCAGGAGGCGGGGTTTCCGTTGCTTCGTGCCCTTTTCAGGCGAGCGTGGTTTCGCGCTTACTGGCAGCTGATCCCGTCTCTCTGTGCAAGGCGCTGCCAGCATTTTTCCTCCCACCGGAGTGAGAGTCCCCATTTATCTACTCACATGAGTTTTCGACCTGTTGGGTTGACAGGAGCTGGGGAGGAAACAAGAGCTCACCTTGTTAACGGTGAAGGCTGGACTCGAACCGCCGAAGCCGTCAGCCATTTCTGGCCGGCAACTTTCAGCGTCATTAAGCCACTGCGCCACCGCGTCCCCCTTATCAATTAGTGTCCCCCTTATCAATTAGCAAAAATCCATGTGTTAAAAATCCATTGTGATTGTTGAGACCTTTTGAGATAACCTGGAACCTTTTGATATATGTGAATTCAGCAATCCCTCACATCCTGGTGCTGTTAAAGTCCCACTTTTCCAAAACAGTCCTTTGAGATCTGCAACAGGGTATCCTGGGAGGTTGAAATGCTCTGATATTATTTTGTCCTTGTTTTGAGTACTGAGGTCAAGCTTGTGTGTATTAATTATTTTTTTTTCTCCCATTTGTCCTACATAGAATGTAGAGAGCCATGCTGGGCTATGATGTCACATGTACTTTAGAGGAAGATCATGCGAAAGTACCTCTATTTATTCCCATCTTCCCAACTATCCTTCTCCTCTCAACACAGATTGCTTGAATCTACCAGCTGAAGATTGGAAAAACACTGATATATCTTTGTGTTGCTATGAAACCAAGGTATCCCAGTATTCATGTGTCATTTCACTGATATCATGAGATCAGGAACTGGATCTCAGCATTGGCAGTAGGACAAATTCTATCAATTGGACTTCTGCAACACTTGCTAATCCCTCTTTGTGACTCTATACTACTTTTTTTCTATACTACTCTTTTTTCTTCCCCCACTAGAGGGAAAAGTGGAGATGCAAAGATGAATTTTCACTACAGAATGATGAGTCAGGGACCTATAGAGCTATTATAAAATTATATAATTATAATTTTATTATTTTAATCAAATTAAATGATAAATTAATAATACATAAATACATTAAATTTATTTTAATAAATTAAATAAATACGAACTCTACGTCTGTAGGCACTCCACTCATAAATGGCAAACTCAATCAGGTCTTCAATCCATTGAATAAATGGGACCATACATTTATCTTTCCAATGCTTCAATATCAGTCCTTTGGCCATAGTAACGGCATGACAAATCTATTTACATTGTCCAGATGTCAAATTCCAGGTATATAGTTCAAAAGAATATTATCCTCTGAAAATTTTAGCTTTTGTTGCACATATTTATATAATCTACTACTTATCCCCAAACCTAATATGTATAGGACATTGTAAAAACATATCCTTTGAAAAGGCATTGTCCTTATTACATCTCCAACAAAATGCTATTTCTGACAATCCTTTTCTATACAGACATACAAACCCAATAAAATTTAAATACTATGTTTTGTTGTATAAATTATAATTTAAGGTCCAATGACATTCTTGTATAGAAGTTAAGACATTCTCCCATTGTCTAGGCAATATATAAACCTTTATTTTTTTTAAATTCCATTAATTCCCTAACATCTGCATATTAAATTGATTTAATGATAACAAATAACTATATAAACTAATAGTAGATTTTTTTTTTTTAAGTTTTAAAGTATTGAACAATTTGTTCCATTATCTCAGGTGTCTTCGAAGGTGAAAATGCTGCTGTTCCAAACAATGCTGTTAACAAATGTTGTAGCTGTAAATATTGCCATTGGATTACATCTGTTAGATGATATTTACCTCTTAACACGGAATACGTTAAAAAAATCATCATTCTCTATCAGCTGGTCCAAAGTCAATATCCCTGCTTCTATCCAATTTTTCCATATCATCTTTTTCCCCCACTTTTTAAAGTTGGGTTTCCCCATAAAGCCAATCTGGCATGGGAAAAAGAATCAAAGCTTTTTTTATTAGACATTACATTTTATAGCTTTCTAACTGACAAAATTGTTTCCAGAGATATTAGAGTTTTAGTATATTTAGATCTTAATACTGTCCATCCAACCAAAGGTGTAATATATGTATATTCCATGGTTGTCCAAATCAGAAAATTAACACCACTTGTTGGCTTCCAGTATTTAATACTTGACAGTAGGTAAGCATGATGCTATAGCTCCAGATTAGGAAGACCAAATCCTCCCTCATTAATTGATAATTGCATTTTCTGTAAAGATATTCTTGGAACTGAAGAACCCCATTGACATTTCCTAAACAAAGAATTTATTTTCTGAAAATATTTTCCAGATGGAATTCCTCTCAGAATATAAATTAATCGGGGAATAATGTTCATTTTGAGAGTGTTCACCTTTCCCCAAAGGCTGAAGAAACCTCTCTCTATATTTTATTTATATTACATGTTGCTAACTGAGTCATATCCTTTGGTATACATATCTAAATATTCAATAGATTCAGTACAAATAAGGGTAACCAAATTTTCACCTATTGGCATCAATTCCAATTTGGAACAATTAATAAAGTATCCTGCTATTTTATTAAAGGCATCTGTCCTTTGAATCAACACTGGATAGTAGTGTGAGGTTTAGAAATAAACAAAGGATGTTGTCTGCAAATAAAACCCATTTATATTCAACTGAGTTGTGTACTACTCCATAGATCTCCCTGTGTTGTCTAATAGCACAAACCAAGGGTTCCATGCAAATGTTAAAAAGCAAGGGTGAAAGTGGACAACTTTGTCTAGTTCCTCTAAATAGTGGAAAAGTAGAAGAAAACATACCACTAACCATTACTTTATTTGTGGGCAACTCATAAAATATCTTAATCCATTTTAGAAATTCCTATTCTATTTAGTACAGCAAACATATACTATTTATGTACAGGTGAAACTCGAAAAATTAGAATATCGTGCAAATGTTCATTTATGTCAGCATGGCAACTCAAAAGGTGAAGCCAATATATGAGATAGACGCATTACATGCAAAGCGAGATATGTCAAGCCTTACTTTGGCATAATTGTGATGATTATGGCGTACAGCTTATGAAAACCCCAAATTCACAATCTCAGAAAATTAGAATATTACATGACATCAATAACACAAGGATTGGAAATAGAACAATATCGGACCTCTGCAAAGTATAAGCATGCATATGTACTCAGTACTTGGTCTGGGCCCCTTTTGCAGCAATGACTGCCGCAATGCGGCATGGCATGGATGCTATCAGCCTGTGGCACTGCTGAGGTGTTATGGAAGACCAGGATGCTTCAATAGCGGCATTCAGCTCCGCTGCATTGTTCGGTCTCATGTCCCTCATCTTTCTCTTGGCAATGCCCCATAGATTCTCTATGGGGTTCAGGTCAGGCGAGTTTGCTGGCCAATCAAGCACAGTAATCCCATGGTCACTGAACCAGGTTTTGGTACTTTTGGCAGTGTGGGCAGGTGCCAAGTCCTGCTGGAAAATGAAGTCAGCATCCCCATAAAGCTCGTCTGCGGAAGGAAGCATGAAGTGCTCCAAACTCTCCTGGTAGACGGCTGCGTTGACCCTGGACTTAATGAAGCAGAGTGGACCAACACCAGCAGATGACATGGCTCCCCAAATCAACACAGACTCTGGAAACTTCACACTGGACTTCAAGCATCATGCATTGTGTGCCTCTCCATTCTTCCTCCAGACTCTGGGTCCTTGGTTCCCAAATGAGATGCAAAAGTTGCTCTCATCAGAAAAGAGGACTTTGGACCACTGGGCAACAGACCAGTTCTTTTTTTCTGTAGCCCAGGTAAGACGCTTCTGATGTTGTTTGTTGTTCAGGAGCAGCTTGACAAGAGGAATACGACATTTGAAGCCCATGTCCAGGATCCGTCTGTGTGTGGTGGCTCTTGATGCACTAACTCCAGCCTCAGTCCACTCCTTGTGAAAGTCCCCAACACTTTGGAATGGCCTTTTCCTGACAATCCTCTCCAGGCTGCGGTCATCCCTGCTGCTTGTGCACCTTTTTCTACCACACTTTTCCCTTCCACATAACCTTCTATTGATGTACTTTGATACAGCACTTTGGGAACATCCAACTTCTTTTGCAATTACCTTTTGGGGCTTTTCCTCCTTATGGAGGGTGTCAATGATGGTTTTCTGCACAACTGTCAGGTCAGCAGTCTTTCCCATGCTTGTGATTCCTACTGAACCAGCCTGAGAGACCATTGAAAGGCTCAGGAACCCTTTGCAGGTGTTATGGATTCATTAGCTGATTAGAGTGGGACACTTTAAGCCTAGAATATTGAACCTTTTCAGACTATTCTAATTTTCTGAGATTGTGAATTTGGGGTTTTCATAAGCTGTACGCCATAATCATCACAATTATACCAAAGTAAGGCTTGACATATCTCGCTTTGCATGTAATGCGTCTATCTCATATATTGGTTTCACCTTTTGAGTTGCCATACTGACATAAATGAACATTTGCACGATATTCTAATTTGTCGAGTTTCACCTGTATTTTGTCAAAGGCTTTTTCAGCATCTAATGATAAAATTACAAATTGCTCTTTGTTTTTATTCAAGTCTATTAAATTTAATCTACTAAATCTACAACTAACCTAATGTTGTCTGCTACTTGTCTAGTATTTATAAACCCTGCTAGATCATTCTTAAAAATGAACAATAGGACTTGCTGTAATCTATTTACTAACACTGCTGTTAAAATCTTTGTGTCAACATTAATCAATGAGATAGGACAATAATTAGCACACTGAGTATGATCTTTACTTGCTTTTGGTATAACTGTAATATAAGCCTGATTAAATGCTGGTGATAAAATTCCTGTCAGGCCCAGCCCAAGAGCAACAGTGAAACAGTCCAGTTGAGTTAAATTCCTTTATTTGCTTACACCATATAGACAGAATCTTACCAGACTAAATCTATACTACTACAACTAGTGGATATACCCTGGGAGATTCTAGGGAGTGGCTACTCTGAACCTCTTATGTTTCCCACCCTCCCCCTATGGTCTGTGTTGTCTGTTGTCTCCTTTCCCTTCCTAGAATAATTCATATATTTGACAAAGTTTTGGCACCAAAAGATGTATAAATGTTTTGTACCACTCAATAGGGAATCCATCTAATCCTAGTGTTTTACCACTTACCATTTTTACAATTATTTGTTTAATCTCTAGCTCAGATAATGGAGTGAATAAAAGTTGTTTTTTGTATCATCTAAATGTGGTAGATTAATTTTATTTTTAAAAAGCCTCTATCTCTTCATTTGCTACATCCTCTGGTTTACTATATAATTCTGAATATTTTTTTTAAAAAAATGACAATTAATATCTATTGAAGTTTCATACATTTTATCTCTTTCACCTCTAATAATTGGAATCATTGCCTTATTTTTCTTTTCTTTTAAGCATTTAGCCAAGATCTTACCAGGTCTTTCACCGTTCTCCCAGTATCTCTGTCATAAACATGTTAGCATAAATTCTGTGTGCTGTGATATTATAGTAGTTAATTTATATTTATTTTTCTGTATTTCTCTGTACAAAACTGTAGATGGGCATCTAACATCTCTGCCCATAAATGTTTCAATTCATGTTTCAAATTATTTTCCCTTTTATTTTTAATGTTATTTTTGTGTGATGCATAAGCAATAATTCTACCTTGAATGTATGCTTTATATGCTTCCCATTAAAAAGTTTGGGAACTTGATGTTTCTGAATTCAAATCAAAATATTTTAAAGTGTGCTAAAAATAAGCAATAAAGTTGGCAGTATGCCCAGACCCTCTATCTTGAACTAACTAAAACTAATGCATATAGGAGTACGGGGGGAAAAAATGCTGGCATGTAGACTTTTAAACTAAGGCTTTTATTGTAGGCAAACTCCAACTTCTCCTGGAACAGATTCCATAGAAGAAAGCACAATCAGGCTTGTCCATCTGCAGATTGTAAATATAGGATAAAGGCCTCTGTATTCAAGGGATTATCAAATTTGTGAGTTAACGATTAACGCAGAATGTAGATGGAAAAGACATAAAATATTGAAGTTGTATTGATCTGGCAAGACTTTGAGCTTTTGTAAACATCTTTCTCTTTTCTGAAACTTCTTTAGTAAAATCAGGCTAAATTGATACCTTGCTTTGACTAGATCCCCACTTCAAAGGAGACTTTACTGATTCCTGGCAAACTATATGTAAAATTTCATTTCTTGTGGTAACACAGAGGAATTGCACAAAAATTATATTGGAACTAATTCCAGTCTTCCTTCTCAGTACAGGAATTTTAATCACATGGTTAATTTCGACTGGAAAGTTCCCAAAGAAAGGAGCTTTCTGGAAAAATCTTCTATAAATTTGGCCAGGTTTGATTGACTTGGAGGGTTTTCAATACCAATCACATGTAGGTTTTTCCTATGCAATTGTGACTCCAGGTATATCTATCTATCTATCTATCTATCTATCTATCTATCTATCTATCTCCAAAATATTATGACTGGCTTGAGTTATATTCTCATGGGCATTTAAACAATCCTCATAGCTAGCCATCTTTTCTTGCAACAATTTTAAATCATATTTATGCTCTGCCAGATCTTATTGGATCAGCTTTAAGAGTTGTACCTTAAATCTCTTTTAGTAAAGTAGCAGATAGGCTCGGCAGATAGTGGTGTACTTAAAGTTGAGTCAGCTATTGAACACTTAGGTCTAGTTGCCATTCCAATAGCTTGTTAAAACTAAATAATAGCTTGTTAAAAACCAAATAATATGTAAGGAAAAGTTTTATTTACCAAATCATGAAGGTCCTTATCCACAGAGTCCAATAATACAAAAGTTTGAAAGCCTTTTAATCAGGAGAGAGACGAGAGATGTGCACTCACCACAGCATCCCAAACAGGAGATGGTCAATATATTCAGCTAAGGGAAGAGTATGTAGCCTTGTTGCCTCTCTCAGAAGCACAGGAATCATATGGAAGACCACCTGATCAGATCATGCAACACATAGATTACTTAGATTGAAGTTCTCTCCTTGGATGTGACTCCTATTCCTTTATAATAAAACACTGGGTGTTTTTCTTGATTTTCAAGAGGCTGGTAGAGAGCCAAAGGCAAACCTTGCTGTGGAGTCTTCTACTACACCTTTCTTCATCACTTTACAGCCTTTTTCTTGGCTGCTGCTGCTTTTAGATATAAAAAAGTCCAGGAAGATGAGTGCCATAGTGATGTCTTTCCTTTGGGTTTCATTGAATGTGAGACACTAGGAAGAGTGCAAATCCCTGGAAAGGCTTTTATGCAATCAACTCTACCTTTTAGTTCAGACAAGCTGAAGATTCACTCTCTTCATCCACAAGAATTGATTTAATTTGTTATCTCTGCTTTGTAAAGAATTTCTCAAGCAATTTCTTTTATACCAAATTGAGTAGAGTTGGAAAAATTATGGATGGATGGATGGATGGATGGATGGATGGAGGAAAGGAGGGAGGGAGGGATAGAGAAAGAGAAAGAGAAAAAGAAAGAGGGGTTAGCATGAAACAGAAAGTCTTCAGTGATAGGTAAAATGTTTGTCTGCCTTTTTTTTTTTTTGGCTTAAAGACATTAGGTTTTTAGTTCTAGATTTTAGATATTCTATTTCTTCTGGTCTATACATTTGGACTGGACTGTATGAGCTGCTTTGCCTCTCTTACTACTGCAGGGCATAATAGTGTAGTGTAAATTAATAATTAAATGTAAAATAGCAAGATTTCCCTAACTCTTAATTTTTCTATATAATTGCCAGGGGGAGGGGGGAGGGGAGAAATGTGGACTCCAGATGTTGCTTAACTATAGTTTTAACATTAGGATGATAATTGAAACAACTTGGAATTGCCATTCAGCAGCACCTGGAGACTATAGCTTGTCCATCTAATGTATAATGTTGTTATTATAGTGAATATAGCAATGAACAGAGCACGAGAGGACAAATGTAAGGTCTGTATCTTATTTTTAATAGTATTTCAGATTGTGCGTCATTTGTTTGTTTAAAACAACAACAACTGAGATCCTATAAAATGGAAGAAAGCCAGAGAGCTTAGAAACTGATTCCAGGTGGCCTTGAAATAATGAAAGGTCAGGCTTAGTGATCATCTGTCTCTGTAATTTCACCAGCAATTGGCAAATACAATTTAGAAACTGCCAAGGAGTAAAATTGATCTTGCCAGTGAAAGGGGTTGGGGGTAGAAGGTATCTATCACTTACGATTTACCTTTGACTTACTACAAAAATGAATTAAAGCACATTTGTTCCTAAGTTTACACAACCTTCCCCACTCCCTTCTTTTCAGTGATTGTCATGTGTATTATATACAGTATATATAGTGGAATGAAGTGGAAATAATAGGCAATATCAGAGGAGGAGGTTGAAATGATTGCTTGTTGCTTATGTCTTGAAACTTACACTCCTTATATTGGATTAGAGAATAGCTGAGAAGCAGATCCATATCAGAGGGGAGGATCCAGAAGGAAAGACCTTCTTTATGCACAAGAAGGCTGTCTGACCCATGAACTTTTTCCAAGTTTGTTATTATGCGAGTTAAATTTCTTTTCACATTCAGTGAATGCATAGCAAGTAGCACAGGAACATCAGTGGCAAAAAGGCCAACCCTCCATAATGTCATGATCTTCTCCAATATGCTTTGAAACCACAAACAAAACTCCTGCCTTGCTCCAATCTGATACAACTTTTAGATCTTCACATCCAACATATTGGGATGCGTGGAGCTTTTATCCTGATTAGAATAGTTGCTTATGAAACATATTGCGCATATCTGCTTTATTCCGGGATGAACAACTAACTTCATGGTCCAGTCAGTGGTAAACAGACAAGGATGTCCTAGTTACATGGACAGTTCCCTTCTTCTCAGGAAACCCAAGAATGCAAAGAAAGCTATAGCTCTATCAGAAACAGATGCTGTGCAGATCTAACCTACTTTTTTTAGAACAGCTACAGTAACAGAATCTTGCATGCCTGAATATGCTAACCTTCCTCCCTCTTTTATCTTTATGAAAATAAGGGGGTAGGGGGCTGCCTGAGGTGTTTTTGCAAATTACTTTCTTGGCCAGGACTTAGATTTCATTTATCTGATTGTTGCCTTGGTAGCAGATCTTACTTCTATCCTTCAAGCCATCCTCTTTATCACTACAGCAGCTGTCAGCATTCTATCTATCTATCTATCTATCTATCTATCTATCTATCTATCTATCTTTTATCTGCACTCAATTGTTACCGATTCTGTGGTGACTGTCTGGACGAGTCCCTGCAGTTTTCAAGGCAAGGTGTTTCGGAAGTGGTTTGCCATTGCCTCCTTCCTAGAGCAGAGCCCAGCTGGCGAGCGCAGGAGGAGGGGTTTCCGTTGCTTCGCACCTTTTTTGGGCGTGCGCGGCTTCCGTGTTACCAGAAACTGGTCCCCATCTCCCGTGCAAGCACCACCAGCATTTCTCCTCCCACCGGGGTGAGAGTACCCATTTATCTACTCACGTAAGTTTTCGAGCTGCTGGGTTGGCAGGAGCTGGGGAGGAAGCAGGAGCTTGCTCTGCTGCGCGGAGCTGGGCTCAAACCGCTGAAGTGTTAACCATTTCTGGCCGGCAACTTTCAGCATCATTAAGCCACTGTGCCACCGCGTCCTCTATCTATCTATCTATCTATCTATCTATCTATCTATCTATCTATCTATCTCCATCCATTCATCCAGCCAACTATGGTGGCCTAGCTGAAGTGAGATTTCACCCCAACTCTTTTCTGCTTATTCACCCCATAAGTATATGAAAACTGCAGTGATAAAAGGGGAAGTTCGTAAATGATAATTCAAATTCAAATTTCTTTATTACAGTCACAGACCAGAGTTACAAATAAATACATTAAGATGCATTAAATGCATTAAAAATACATTAAAATGAAATGAAACGAAACTTGAAAATACATATACAGATTGGTGGGATCATCAACGGGCAGTCAAAACCTGCCTAATTTTACAAACAGTATAACAAAATTTAGCTACGTTCAGAGAAACTAAATCATTCTGATCAGATAGCAACAGCTGCACATAAAAAAGATCAGAATTTCCTGGATGTTTTACCAGATGAGGAGTTATTAAATGGGTCCTTGAGTCCTTATAGAAAATACAGTATAGCAGGACATGTGCTGTAGTTTCAATAGCCCCTTGTCCACAGGGGCACAATCTCAAGCTCATATGAGACTTTTTTTTATCAGCCCTCCAAAACTGTTATAGGAAGAGCATTACAGCGTGTAGAGTTAGCACCCTCCAAAATTTGGAGACAATTACAATATGTAATTTAGGTATCTCTCTGGCTTGTAAAAAAAAGGATTGACTGCTCAAAAAAAAAATTCTCAGGTACAGCGGACTGGTCCTGCTGGACTTCCAGGTCTTTGATACACTGTTTAAATTCACTGAGTGCATGCTCATAGCCCTAAATAATAATTTTGTTTCAGTTAACTCTGTGTTAACTTTCTCTTCCATCTTCACCTAACACTGCTGACCAGGAGCTAATAGATTAACCCCAAACCATCTTGAGATTGCTTTAGATTAAAACTAACCTCCATATCTCCTCAACTGTTTGGGTTTAACTGTGTGCATACCAGATTAATCTCAGATAGATAGATAGATAGAAAGATAGATAGAGTCAGTGTGTTATATCTCTTTATTTTCTCTGCTTGATAGATAGATAGATAGATAGATAGATAGATAGATAGATAGATAGATAGATAGGTAGGTAGGTAGATAGAGTCAGTGTGTTATATCTCTTTATTTTCTCTGCTTGATAGATAGATAGATAGATAGATAGATAGATAGATAGATAGAGAAAGAAAGAAAGAAAGAAAGAAAGAAAGAAAGAAAGAAAGAAAGAAAGAAAGAAAGAATTTCCTAAAGTTGAAATTGGGCCTTCATTTTCTTTGCTGATGCTATCTCATTGCTATCTTATGTTCATTGGGAGGAATGAAATTTTGTTTTTCTTTCATTTTTAATATACAGATTTCCATGTTACTGATTGACCAGTATATAAAACTATTCAGCTTTAAACTACTTATTAACCCTTGAACGGATCACATTGTTAATGCTAATACTGTTCTACTTCAATACTTTCTACCACCAAAAATGTGACTTTATGTGCCCTTCAAGAATATTGTGCATTTTAAAAAACTAGTTTCTCCTTCAAACTAAACCCAAAGGGGGAAAAAAAAAAAATTCCTTCAAGAACATATGCATTTTGGAAGATAATCTGTTACTAAAGAGGCTTTATAAGAGATAGATGTCAAGTAGCATTAAAGATATGGAAAAATAACCCTTGTTAGAATAGATATATTCTATATATATAAAATGTGAAGTTCAGTGAAATATAAGGAAAGTATGTCTCTTTGTGATGCCCTAAAATTTTATCCAGTGATGAATATCAATTTGATGTATTGTCACTGTGTACTCTGTGATTTAGACAAACTTTGGAAAGCTGAAAGAAGCAAGATAGGAGTCCAAAGGTTCAACTGTCATAACTTATATTTAAATACCTCTGTGTATTAACTTTTTTTAAAAATGGATTTTTGAAAAAAAAAAAATGAATAAAGAAGAAAATATGCTGTTGAATTGACCTCAACTTCAGGTAACTTATATGGATATATCCTTGCAGTTTTCTTGCCATGATTCAGTAGTTTGCCATTGCCTTCTGAGATATTTTTTCGACCTCCTTGTTCCGCTCTTCCCAGATAGCTTGGGTTGGCTTTTACTTACCTTTCTAGATCGAACACACACCATATAAAATCAAAACAACCTAAGTATGTTCTAACAAAGTATCCAGATTAAATCAGTTAAATTTAGCTGCCTGGAATAATTAAGATTAATATTTTGTGGAACTAAAAAATGCTAACTATACAAGCTCGGATAGCATCTTAAGGATGATGGAATAGATCAGAAGTTCTTCTTCTGTGTCAGAGATTGCAGCTTGTGATATAGGAATGTTCTATGGATTTACCCATGCTACTGCATTCTTGACCAGCTATAACTACCAATTGTTCTTCAAAGGCAAGCCCATTTACTATCTGGGAAGTGGCCAAAGCATGAATGACTGAGGAAGGCCTCTGGCCAAGGAAAAGGTTTAATTGGACATAACATGCATCTGTGAAAAGGCCCTTGTAGCCACAGCTGCCACCTGGTTTTGAAGCAAAAGACAAGAGTCTAGGATGACACCCAGAATACACACCAGCTCTATCTGGGGGAGTTCAAGCCCCTAGGGAGTTTTTTTCCTATATCCAGGGGTCCCCAAACCCAGCCATTCAGTCTTGCTATGCTTGAGCTTCAGCCTGCCTCTCCTCACCCCCCCCACCCGCAATAGCTTCTAGGTACTAAGACAGAATCTTAGTGGCATTATACTTGGTCAACCAAGTGTAGGGATGTATTGGTGTACTGATGATACTTGACCCTGTGATGTCATATGACTTCACCCTGTGGCTTCATGTAGATGTTGAATAGGAATGGGAGACTAGAGTCTTGTGGAACTCCACAAAACAGGGGCTTATGGCTAGACCTCTTGCCCCTACCAACACTGACTGGAACCAATCTTAGAGGAAGGAAAACCACTGCAATGCTGTGCCCATCCTCAGCTCAATCCCTTGAGTGAGTCCAGACGGATGCCATTAAAACTGGTATTGAAAGCTGCCAAGGGATTGAGGAGGGCCAGGATAAATGCATCACCTCCATCCCAGTTCCACAAGAGATCAACAACAAGTGTGATCAATGTTCTCTGAGTACTATATTCAGATCTGAACCTGGTTGAAAGGGGTCCAGATAATTCACCTTCTTCTGGATCCTCCAAATCTTCAGTACAATCCCTTTCTCAACAACCTTCCCCAAAATGGGAAGTTTGGAAACAGGACTATTGGGTTCACTGATTATTCTTCATGCTGTTTTGCAGAGGACTCTTTCTCCACAACTAAGAAAATATGTATGATTCATCCCCCCCATCCATGGTTTAAACCACCCATTCTAGGTAGGAATGGAACCATTTCAAAACAGTGACCCCAAATCTAACTCTAGTGTCCTAGGAGGATACTTCTTCATTGAATGCCTCTGAGAAATCCAGAAGGACTGGGGGGTAGGGGTGGGGGCACTGTCTGCATATGGGTCCCAGCTCAGGTTATCAATCACCATGACCAATGTGTTTGTGCCCCATGGCTAGATCTGAACCTTGAGAAGGATCCAGATCATTTCTTCTAGGGAACCTTTTAGTTATAGCTTCACAACTTTCCCTAAAAGATTGAAAATTGGACAAGAGTTGTCTAACACATCTGGATCAAGAGGGAATGCACACAACCTTGATAACCTTCCTGATCCAACAGATCATACTCCTTCTCACTTCTCAAGGAAGCCAATTCAGATATGACAAAGGTTTAACTGCCCAGCATCCTATCATTTTCCTCAGAATCTAAGGATGAAATGCACTGCAGAAAACACCAAAAACTCCATATCTGTTACCTCCACAGATCTTGCAGAATTCAGTATTAAGCCAATTTGGGTTATTTTATTAATGAAACATTGTCCAAAACATGAGTTTGTACCCATGTTCATTTGAGTTCACTTCTGTCCTTCCTTCACTGATGCTATAGGTGCCTCCTCTGCCACTTCATCTCTTGAACTCTGCTCCTCAGTGAACCAAGGAATTATTTAGGATCTAGGAGATGCTACTCAGAAACATAGAATCATAGAATATAAAATTCAAGAGAGCACAAGCAGCATCTAGTTACCTTGTTAATATTCTGGTCTCCTCTGCATTCCAGAGCTGAACCAGGTCCTCTGTAGAATAGCCTCCCAGATTGTTGGCAACACCCACTCAGCTCCCTATGAATCTTGGTGTGGACCAACTGGACCTTCAGGGATCTGACATAGTGACTAATTTCAGGTGAATCAGGGAGTGTTCCAATTCCATAGTACATAGCATTAAAATATAATTTTTGTTTACTCATGGACCATTCATTAAGTTAGGATTTTTTAAATGTCTCTGTGCATATATGTTAAATAGATTGTACAAGCAGAGCCAGCATAGTGCACTGGTTAAGGTGCTGAAATGGCCCTGGGGACACACAGGTTCAGATCCACCTTTATCCCTGGAAGTCACTGGATGACTTTGGGTTAGAATCTCACAGTTCAGTGTATTCTCAGGTGTCTTGTGGGAATAAATTGGAGGATAGAGTGCTATCTATAGCTTCTTGAGCATATAGAGGAAAAGCTCGATAGAATCTGACCAATATATGAATAAATGAACAATAGAAAACTAGTCCAACAACAGAGTTCAGGAAGATATTCTGATATGCAGCAAGGCAGGTGGCTTATGAGTAGAATCCCCAGCTTGTCTTTATAGCTCAATATTACATGCTGGAGTAAATATTTTAAAAGATTGGAGCCCTAATTTTGATTTGTCCTTACTGTCCCTATTATGCCAAAGCATGATGCTGGCTGGACAGCCATTTTATTGAACCTGATTTTAAGGAATTGGCAGGCTGTTGTGAGGATTTGGGTTTTTGTTTTATTATGTACACCACTCTTATTCTGATATGGCATAATAGCTAATCAATAGAGTATTACATTACATGTACACCACCCAAAGTCAACAGGGTGGGAACCGTAATAATGCCATAAAATAAATCCATAAATATATTACTCCAGTTACAGAAACACAGAAGAACCTGCTCTGAGAACAACAGCATGAATAACATTATGGAATATTCATTCTTTAGTAATTTCAGGGTTACAAAGGGCACTTAGTTCATTCCTGCCTTAATTATTATAAGGTAAAAGGAATTCACTAGAGCACAAAAATGCTAAAAATATACCCATTAGGACCAAGATGAAGTCATTTAATATATTCCATTTCCTTCTTTCATTATTCTATGTGATGGGGGTAAGGGTGGGGGGAGAAGGAATTACTGATTTATTATTATTATTATTATTATTATTATTATTATTATTATTATTATTTTATGATATATGTTTTCATGTCATAGTGAAAAGTTGTATGCTGAAGCCTTACTTAAAAGTAGTTTGTCTCTTCTCCCAGAGACAACCCAGGCACAAAGCAGAATAACCTTTTTTTTTTAAAAAAAAAAGCTGCTTTAGTACCTATGAATGTTTTTATACTTCATTTCTATCTTTGTCTTCTCCTGCTCAACAACTTTTATTAATACTGTCTCTGATCTATTGCCCATTTCCTAGACTGATTGTGGTTATTACAATCCTGGGTGAGATTCAATTTCAAATTCAGTTGTACTTAAAACAGACTAATTGAAATCAATTTGAGATAATTTAGTATCTTCTTCTTAGTATGTCTTAGCATGCTTTACTACATTCATATTCTACTTTTCACCTGGGAGCTCGAGGAGGTTCATCTATGTGTTTCCCCATATCAAACAGGTTGGGCACTGATCCTAATTCACCCCGTAAACTTCATGACCAAGTGAAGGCTTCAACCTGGGTTCCAAAATCAAATGCATTAAATTGTACACTGTTCTCCAGCCAGAACATTTAGGAGTAAGTCATATCAGTTTGATGCCTGCTGTCAAGGATTTGCATGCCACTTTGAAATTTCTTAAAATTTATACAAATGCTATGGAGAATCTCCTCCTCAGAAATGGGAAGTTCTGTTATCAATTGGGATCCAATTTAAATAATAAATAGTTTATTTATTTTAATTTGCTCCTGACTTAATAGATAAATGGTTTTAATAATGGATACTGATTAAATAAATAAATTGTAACAGACCTGTAGCTCAGTTGCCCTAGATGGGAGATTCCTAAACTTTTTGACATCATGCCCCCCTCCCCTTTTTAATTTTTGTAGAAACTTTCACACCTCCCCACCCAAATGTCTGTTGAAATCATTTACTATTTATGGCATGCACCAGATCTCTAATCCTCTTCTTGCTTGTAATCTGCTGCCTTCCCACCCCAACATTTCCACAACATGACTGCCTATCAGATCCTTACACCCCCTTTGGAATGTCTTCACACACACCCAGGGGACTATGTCCCTCAGTCTGGGAACTTCTGCCTTAGATTGTTCCCTATAAATAAAATCAGACCCAGTAAAAACATTTTCCCCCCTCATATCATTAGCAAGCATGATATTTCTTACCATATTCCGGTGCCAACAGTCAAGGCAAAAAATTCAGTAAAACTAGTAAAAAGAAAACAAGTGAAATCAATTGCAGCAATGCAAATTATAGTCAATGTGGAAAATACAGTATTAAGGAAACTTGAAATCCCATCAGCTGAATTAGATAAAAAAATTCAAGTGCGAAAACTGAAATGGCAACTTGAGTATGATCATCCAGAGGTGTTAAATTGTAGGGTTTGATTTGTTTAAAAAATAATCACAAGACACCGAAGCTTTTTAGGCCAGATGATAAAATAGCATGCTTCACTGACTTGATACACCACAACATAATGGTTGGGATTTACAATACTCCATGGCATTGTATTCTTAACACATCTTCAGGAAATTGGTCATATTCCAATAGATCCTATGTGTCTCTTGTTGCTCTTCTTTGAATTTGTTTATTTACTTATTTATCAAATTTATATAGTCGCCTATCTCACAGATGTAACTCTAGATGGCATACAGTAAACCAGTTAAAACAAGAATAAAACAACAATTAATTCTAATACAGATTTAAAAATATACCATAAAACTCACCTTTAAAATAATATAGGAACCAGGTTCTTTTTATTTCATTTGTGACTGTCCTGAGAAGAACCAACTAAAAAGGCAGAAGCTACACTGTCTCCAGGCTGAGGCACACTAAACAGCTGGCTCTAAATAGGCCACTACTGCTTGTGAATTCTCTGCTCAAAACATTTGACATACACAACTCTAGCTTAGAGATTTTGACGGACTCAGCTATGAATCAATATCTGACATAAATATGGATTTGTATCTGACATTCAATGGGCCAAAGCACATTGGCTATAAACATGGTCGATTTCCATACATGGCCCCTTACTTTTAATTGTGTTGGTTTACATATACCTCATGCAAATTATTATCTTGATAGATACATGATACCACATTTAACTTTTTAATAAAATCTAATGTCTCTCTGAAATTCTCTTTGAACCTTGTTCTGCCTCATTGTGAACACAGAAAAGTAAGCTCAGCTTTCCCAGGTAGTAATTTTTTGTACAAGTCTGATTTTGTCATGTCTTTTCTTGTTATAATTTTCCATACATAATTTTTGGCTCCCTGTGGTATAAAGACACCATTTATTAGCACAAGATTGATTGTGGCAACCTATCTGCACCAAATACTAACAATTTAGATAATGAATAAAGCTGTTGTTTCTGTTTCCGTTTCCGTTTCCGTTTCCGTTTCCGTTTTCGTTTTGCAACCATTTACATTACTCAGAGCCATTTCTTCCTAAATAGAACAACAAGGATCTGTGAAATTGTGTTGGGATGGGATTGAATTCTCTCAGAATGACGCAGCATTCAACCACCTCCAACTGTGAGTTGAAAGAATGCAGATCTATACCACTTCTGACAAAACATTTCACAGCCCAGGGATGACTCCCGGAATGGGCAAGTGAGAAGGAAAAAAAAAATCAAACACAAATACCTTTTACCTGAAATTAGATATTTACTCTGAAGGGAAAGAAAGGTTGACAGTTAAGAAAGAGAAGAATCTAAGAACCTTGCGTCTGAGGCACTGAACCTTTATAGATCGTGAAATGCAAGCACTCCAGTTTATATGTTTCAGATTGGGAGTATAATATAGACATTCATGAACTAGACTGAATCACTGTCAGTGAAGCCCATTCTTTGCAATTTTAACCTAGTAATGTCAGCCTCCACAAAACATTCATGCATAAGTCTCTAAGGGGAATGCTTTTCTGCCTATGAGCATATCTGTATAGGTTTCCATATGATCAAGAGCCCTCAGTCTCCTTTTCCCCAATGAAATGTAAAAGTAGACGTTCTATGGAGGTTGGCATCATGTGTGTACATGATATAATATTCTAGTCAACAGATCTACAAATTCAATGTCATCATCCTCATCCTCATCCTTATCACCATCATCTACTACATGTAGATTCCCTGAACCTAAAACAAATACTTGAGCTGACTAATTCAACTCTAATCTTCCATCATTGACAAGAAAAGTCCATCCATCACTTCTAGAACAAACCTAGCTTTATCTGAGAAGAGAAACAGGACTGAAAGATGTTCTCGTTCTTATTTTATATATATATATATATATATATATATATATATATATATATATATATATTTAAATATATATTTAAGATGTTCTTTCATGTTTTTATATATATATATTTAAATATATATAAATATATATTTAAATATATATTTTAAATATATTTTAAAAAATAAAGGTTGCTTAAGATAGAATGACAATCAGGAATTGGTTACCCTTCAGCTCTAACTACAAGGACAGCCAGACAACTGCAGTCTGCAGCTCGACCACTCTTCTGCAGCTTGAGTATAATCCAACACACAACGTCAACAGCGGTCACACTATCCTCCTTCATGCCAGCTGTTTTTATGAGCTATCGCTGGAAATTGTCCCATGTTAGACATTAAGGTATACAGATGCAGACTGTAAAATGTCAGTCAGTTAATCATCTATTGTGAGAGTAATGATTATAATACATCAGGCATGTGCTAATTATTGTAATACAGAAATCCTATTTAAAGGGATTCTTTTTCAGTATTTCTGGCTCATACTTTTTAAACAATGATATTTTCAAGGAACCCTTAGGTCTTACTGATGAAATATTAAATTATTTTGGAGAAAAGAACAAACAGCTTGTTAAAATTGGTAGCAGGATTGTTTCAGTGCAAAGGGATCACTTCCCTGGAAATCTGATCCCATCCAGTATTGCAATTATTACCACCACAATGTCACTTAGAATTATAGAGACTATTCCTCATTGATTCTCATATATTATATGTTAACAGAAACATTAAAAAAAAATCCTTCCTTTCAATCAATAATTATGAGATTAGGAATACCAAACTATTATACTTTTTTCCCCCCTACTTTAAATGTCAGCCCTCCCAGCTCCACGCTGTACAGTATATCATACCTTAGGTAGTATAGAATTTTTATACTAAGGATGAAAGACCAAAGCTGTGCTAAGAGTATAGAACAAATTGTGAAGTTCTATGGATATAATTTTATTTCTCTTTGTAATGTTTTGTTTTCTTGTGGGATGGGAAAAAATTTGCACAGCATTTGAGACTGCACTGTGCTTATATTGCCTTTATACGGGACTTCTTCATACAGGAGTTGTTAGCTCTTCATACTGGGCTTCTTTCACTTCATTAAATCACAGAATCATTGAGTTCAATGCTCAAATCATCTAGTCCAAGTTTAGACCTTGCTAAATGAAAATATCAAGCTGGCAGGTCTGTAGTTTCTCTTCTGTCTCTTTTGGAAGACATTTGCTCTTCTCAACTCCTCTGGGATTTCACCAGTCATCCAAAATTCTCAAACATTACTAAGATCGGTTTTGAGTGGGATCATCACCTGCACTAATTCCTTCAGGACTTTGGGATGTAATCCATCTGGCTCTGGAGACTTGAATTCATTTAAATTAGTGAGTTCTCTCCTCCCCTCTCCTTGTCTGTACTAAACTGCAGTTGCCTACTTAGCCCAGAGACAGACTGTGAACAGTTAAGACTCCATTATTTCCTTTCAGAGATTAAGCAGACATAATAAAATAATAACAATGATAATTTATTAAATTTATATGGTGCCTGATTGCCAGTGACTCTGAGAGGTTTACAATTGTTAAAACATTTAAAAACAAAGAACAATAAAAAAACACAAAAACATAAAAACAAAATAGGAGAAGGAGTACAGCTTTCACATCATCACTAATTACTGCTCTATCACTTTCTCCTTGCAATGGACACTCATTCTCTCTCTCTCTCTCTCTCTCTCTCTCTCTCTCTTTCTCTCTCTTTATAATAACATTATTTTTTTTAAAAAAAGGAACAATAAAAACTAACAAAAACTAATATTGAGAGAAAGAATAAGAAGAAAGAGAAAATTGAAAAAAAAAGAAAATAGTAAAGATAAAAAGTTCAGAAAAGAAAAGAGAGAGAGAGAGAGGGAGGGAGGGAGGGAGAGAGAAATAACAAAAGGAAAAGGAAAAAAAAAAAAAAAACTTCTGACCCTCCTTGCAACATATATAAGTAACAATATACATCAAACTCGTAGTCTAAATTTAAAACATAATTTCCATTATTTCTATTAACCCACATTATTTCTAATCAAACCCATAAAACATAATTACACTGTTTCCTGCAAAAAGTCCAAAAAAGGTTTCCAGTTAGCACTAAAATTACACAATGTCTTATCTCGAATCAAAGCCATCAATTTGCCACCTCAGCCAACTCCATCAGCTTCACCATCAATTCTTCCACTGTAATGTCTTACCTCTGTGCAAATAAAAACCTTGCTTCTGCTATCATATATAAAAACAAAGTTCCATAAGTTTTTTTTTTCAACTCTTTATCCATCAAACCCAAAACGAAAGTCTCTAGTTTTGTTTTAATAGTAATCTTTAAAATCTTCTATATACAGATATACATCTCATCTCAGAATTTTTTTGCTTTTTTACAAGTCGATCAGAGATGATAAAATGTCCCTTCTTGTTGTTCACACTTCCAGCATATATTTGAAGTACCTTTATACATTTTAGATAGTTGTTCTGGCGACAGGTGCCAACGATACATCATTTTATAAAAATTCTCTTTAAGGTTATAACTCAATGTAAATTTCAGCCCTTTCTGCCACATGTTTTCCCATAGTTCCATCTGTACATTGTAGCCAAAATGTTTCGCCTATTTTATTGTACAGTCCTTAACTTGTTTATCTTCTGTCTCTAGTTTCAATAAAAGTTTATACATCTTTGCAATAACGTGCTCCTCATTAGTACATAATTCTGTTCCAAATTCAGTCTTACCATATTCAAAACCATAAGTCCTTTTATCTATCTTAAATCTTTCTTGTAATTGTACATAGGAAAACCATTGACACATGTATCCTTCAGATATCAATTCCTCTTTTGTCTTTAATTTAAAATCCCTTTGAGAAAACTCCAATATGTCACTAGAAATTAATCATTTATTTTTAATTATCATTTCTCTTCTATAAAAAGCTTCTTGTGGTGACAACCATAAAGGAATATTCGGAGACATCACAGATTTATATCTATTCCATATTCTCAATATGGCACATCTAATAAAATGATTTTTAAAATCTACATTAACTTTAACTTTATTGTACCATAAATAGCCATGCCACCCAAATCTTAAGTCATGCCCCTCGAGTTCCAATAGCCTCCTATTTCTCAAAGTCACCCACTCTTTCACCCAAACCAAACAACAAGCTGCAAAATACACCTTCAATTTTGGGAGACCTAAGCCTCCTCTTTCTTTAGCATCTTGTAAAACTTTATACCTGATTCGTTGTTTTTTTTTAACCATGCCATACAGATTTTGATATATCTTTATGCCATTGTTTAAATAGAACATCAGTTGTCATAACAGGTATTGTTTGAAACAAAGATAACATTCTAAGTAGAACATCCATCTTAATAACTGAAATTCTTCCCAACAATTTCAAATATTTTGAAACAACATACAATTGCTGTTTGTCAAATTCACCCCCAAATATTTAACTTTTTTTCCACCTTAAAACCTTTTTTGTTCATCAGTTCTTCTTGTTATTGTATCTTCATATTTTTCATTAACATTTTAGCCTTTTGTTTATTAATTTTAAAACCAGCCAAAGCACCACATTCTTTCAACTTTTTCATTAAAGCTTCAATCCCCTTCAAGAGATCCTCCAACACCAACACCAAATCATCTGCAAAGGCCCTCAACTCATCTGTCTCTTTCTTGATTTTTGTGCCCCTTTTCTTCTCATCTCTCCTTATATCTCTGTTCAAAATTTCCAAAATTAAAATAAACAACAAGGGAAACAGTAGGCAACCTTGTCTCATTCCCTTTTGTATCTCACATGATTTAGTTAAATCTCCATTCACAATAATTTGCACTTTCTGTATTGTATAAATTGATTTCACTCCTTTTATAAAATTTTCTCCAAAGTTCACATCTTCCAAAACTTTAAACATAAAAGGCCAGTTTAAGTTGTCAAAAGCTTTCTCTGCATCAAAAAAGATTAATGCAGCTTGTTTTTCATTATGCTGTTGCAAATTTTCTATAATGTCCAGCACCTTTCTAACACCATCTTTTAATTGTCTTTTAGGTAAAACTCCACACTGATCTTCATGAATAAATTCTTGTAGCATAACTTTCAATATGTCAGCTAAAATCATTGTGAACAGCTTATAGTCATTATTCAGTAATGATATTGATCTGTAATTTTTAAAGTCAAATCTTCTTTAGGTAATAATGCTATATTGGCCTCCTTCCCAGACTCTGGCATTCCACCTTCCACCAATATAAAATTCATCACAGATGGAGTGGTTGTAGAGTTTCATCCTCAAAATTTTTATAATATGATCCCAGAAGCTCAGCTGGTCCTGGTGTTTTATTTGGTTTAATCTTTTTAATAGCTTCAGATACTTCCATTATAGGTCCATTCATAACTCTCTTTGCCCATCTGAAAGCTTTGGCAAATTTTGTTTTTGTTTTGTTTTAAGTAGTCATCTATTTTTTTTCCAGAGAGATATCTTGTCTTTTGAATAAATTAGAATAATAATGATGATTTTTTTTTTTTTGGTATAGTCTCATTCTCCATTATTACAGTATCACTCTCTTGATAATTTTCTTTATTCGTGTGTGTGTGTATGTGTATATATGTATATCTTAAATTTGTCACTGCCCATCTTGTTGAAACAACTCTCTTTTCTTTCTCCTTTCTTAATTTGTACACCAACCATCTCCCTGGTTTATTTGAATTTTTTAATTTTTTTTTTGGTTTGGCATAGTTCATTTTCCCCCCCTAATTCTCTCACTGTTAACATGAATAGCTGTTGCAGTAAAAGTGATTTAGTTTGAAATACTTAAACCTTCTGGTGTTAACTTTAATTCATCCTCTTTCCTCTTTATCTTGTCTAAAATAGCTTGCATTTTTTCTTGATTCCTCTTTTTGAGCTCACTGTTATACTGAATGAAATACCCTCTAATAATAGCTTTGCTTGCATCCAAACCATTCTCAAGTCTCTACCTTTATTTAAATTGTTCTAAAAAAAATCTATTCATCTTTTTTTAAAAAAATAATCTTTCACTATTACTTCCTTTTGCAGCAACATTTCATTTAGTCTCCATCTGAATGAATTAGATTTTCTTTTAAGAGTCCAACTCACTGGGTTATGATCAGAAAAAAGTCTTTGGTAAATTTTCTACTTTAGAAGTATTAACAGCCGAAGCCTTTGAAATTCAAATCATGTCTATCCTTGAGAACGATCTGTGTCTTTTTGAAAAAAATATGTATATTCTTTAGAAGAGCCATTTTTTAATGTCTCCATATATCCAATAAAGATAATTTGCCCATCAAATTAAAAAATGTTTTAGATAATTTACCCTGGTTCTTTTTAACTTCATTTTCTGATGTTCTATCCAATTGTGGGTTTATCACTCCATTCCAATCTCCCATCAGGCACCAATTTTCATAGGAAAAATTTGTCAGATTTTCCATAAGATACTTTAAAGTTTTTTTCCTTTATCTTCATTTGGAGCATAAAAGTCCCAAAATTAATGTTTTAATTCCATGTAGCTTGACTTGTACTCCAACAAATCTACCATGTTCATCAGCCAATACTAATTTTGGTTTTAATTGTGGATTAACATATAATGCAACTCCATTAACTTTTTTTGGACCCGCCAAAATAAATTGTTGTCCCAAATTCTTATAAATCAAGTATTTTATGTACTGTTTTTCTAACATTTATTTATTTATATTTCAAAATGTCACCACCCATCTCACTGCAGGGCAACTCTGGGCGGTGACAAATTTAATGAGTTTCTTGTAAACCAATTCCATCTTGTTAAAGCTTTGGTTTTCTTTTTCTTTTTTCCTCTTTTTTTATTTTTAATGGTGAAACACTTCTGTGGAGCATTTGCTCCATTTATATTTCATGTTAGCCATTTGTAATCCATAACTGAGCCATTAGTTTAGAAAAGTCTATATCTGTGGCACTCAACTCAGTCATCTTTTTCATCTTCCTTCTGGACCTGTTTGGCTTTTGAGATTGTCTGCTCATCCTCCCCTATTTGCATCTCCTCCAGGTCCAGCTCTTTTATTTTTTTTCCAGAAATCCTTTGGCTTTATGAACAGAATTCAGTCAAAATCTTTTCTGTTGGAAAGTAAAATTCACTCCCTCCAGTTTATCCCAATGAATAAAGTCTTCTTCTGTTTCAATGCCAAAGAAAGAAAGAAAGAAAGAAAGAAAGAAAGAAAGAAAGAAAGAAAGAAAGAAAGAAAGAAAGAAAGAAAGAAAGAAAGAAAGAAAGAAATCCTTTCTCTTGCATAAAGTTCTGATGGGAATTCCTTTTAATATAACTATATCCACATTGTCAATCTGCAATCTAGTATTAAAATGCCATTGCAGAACTTGATCCCTGGTCCTTTTGTTTGTGAAATGTGCAGTCAGGCCCAGAAATATTGGAACAAGGATAACTGTTTTGGCATTTGGGAGATGGGAGCGGAGTCAGGACTTTCAGCTGTAATTCAAGGGGTTGGACAAAAGTGGGGCACTAACCATTCAGGAAGTACATCCAGTGTACACCCCCCCCCCCATCATTGGTGGCTTATAAGTAATGGAACGAATGGCTGACAAGCAGCAACATGGCCAGGGGTGGCCTGTTTCCTGGGTACCCCATGACCAATCAAGCAGATCAAAGGCCTCTAGAGCTAATAGGAAGTAAATTTCTCATCCCTTAAATTCCCTCTGCTAATAAGTAAAATAAACTTGTCTTTGGGAAAACGGTGATATACTGTAACCTTGTTGTTAGAGTGGATGTGGGCATTTGTATTTGTGCATGTGTAAATAAGTCTGGGCACTACCATATCACTACACTTTCAATTTTCCAAGGTTTCACAACTGAGCTTAACTCAAAGTTGGCTTTCTTCCATGTCATATTCATCTTAAAAATATCTAATCAAAATTTAAATGTCATTAAGCCAAACATGTCTGTGTATTTGTGAGTCTAGCATTCGCAACAGTAAACTCAGCCAATAACCCGTCTCTGGTTTTTTGTTGTTGTTGTTGTTTGCTCGCTGATTCCAAGCTGGTCAGCTGCTGAACACCCAGTTCCCTAAGTTTCTACCTTTGGGAATTAACAAAGATCCTTCACCTCTGCTTTCTCACAAAAATAAAATATAATGAATTCCAAGTGTTAAGTTTGTCTGCTAATTTACCAAAAAAACCAAAACCAAAAATCCTTTAAAAATATGTTGTGGCTGGTAGGAGAAATCTGTATGAAAACAAATGCACTGAAATGCTTTTGAAGCTTTTCAGTTGCCATGGTGTCATGCCTCAATTGCTTTCTAAACCCTGCTGTGTAGAACCCATGTAATGGAGAGTTGCTGACATTTTCCCCTTAAGGTGACTTTCCCAGTACAAGCATGACAGCATGTTATATTGGATGAATTTGTGTTTTTGTGTGGGAGGAATGAAGGAATATGAGTATCATGCCTCCCCTGGACTAATGCTTTTGACAAGGAGCAGGTACCAGAAGAGAATATGGAGCGTGGTGACATTAACTCAAAGAGCAATGTGACTTCAAAAGTGCTCAATTGCTGGACCCCCAAGTCATTCTGTGCTGCCTCATGGTGGGGGAGTGTTCCTGGGAGGGATGAATGAAGAACATCAGGAATGTATGCCAAGAGTTTATATTCCCAGCACAGTCACCCAAGACTGGAAGATCATCCCAGCTGTTTAGGTGAAGCAACGAGGGACCAATATCGGGCAGCAGCAATAAAGGAAGATGCTGGAGGCAGAAGATCACTTTAGTAACCACTCCTGTATTTCTACCAAGAAAAACACATAAGTAGAAAATATAAAATGATTGACAATACAATGGTGGATAATGTTAGATAGGAGTCCATATTCTACAGAGGAAGAACTCAGGATCTTTTGGAATTTAAATGGTGTTCATGACATGGCTAGGTTAAAGTTGCTGTCTAGTTGCTGGTGTTGCCATATTGGGGGGGGGGGGGGAATCTGAAGCTGCAAAGATAGAATTATAGTGGGAACATGGAACATAAGAAGCATGAACATAGGAAAGCTCAAAACAGCAAATGAATAAACAAACAAGCAAACAAACTACTACAACTTGGCATCATAGGCATCAGTGAATTGAGATGGACTGGGACTGGACATTTTCAATCAGATTATCACACTGTTTATTACTCAAAACATAAAACACAAAGGAAGAACAGGATTGCTTTTATACAGTAGTTAGTAAGGGTATAGCAAGAACGTACTTGGCTACAATGCAAACAGTGACCAAATAATATTGGTTAGATTTCATGGACTGCCCTTTAATATGATGATTATTCAAGTTTATTCTCTAAGTATTGATGATGAAGAAGAGAGGTTAATGATTTTTATGAGCAAGTTCAATTTGAAATAAACAGAACATGCAAGCAAGATGTGCTGCTTGTGGTTGGAGACTGAAATGCCAAACCTGGAAACATGAAAGAGGAAAATATAGTTGAATTGTATGGATTAGGAAACCAAAATGAAGTAGGAGACCGACTTATCAATTTCTGCCACTCAGTTTTTTTGTTTTTGGTTTTTTCCCTTCGTGGCTTACACTGTCTCAAACAACCCAAACCATGCCTCTTATACATGGACATCACCAGATGGAGTATAAAGAAATCAAACTGACTATAATATTGCTAAAAGGAAGTAGAGGACCTCAGTTATAGCATCAAAGACATGGCCAGGTGCTGACTGTGGAACAGATCTTCAATTCTTCACATGCAAGTTCCAAGTTAAGCTAAGGAAGAAGAAGAAAGCCAGTCAGTTTCCTTGATGTGATCCTGAACAATATACCCACCATTTTCAAGGAGAATAATCAGGAATTGCTTTGAAGTCCTGAACCAGAGAAATTCTGGAGTGAACTTAAAGAAGTCATTAAAGATGAATGTGAAAATAGACTGCCAAAAATGAAGCAAGAGAAGAAAGCTTGCTCTAGTGGTTAAGGCACCAGAAACCAGAAGACTGTGAGTTCTAGTCCTGCCTTAGGCATGAAATACCAGCTGGGTCACTTTGGGCCAGTCACTTTCTCTCAACCCAACTCATTCTCACAGGGTTATTGTTGTGGAGAAAATAGGAGGAGGAGGAAGGAGTATTAGGTATGTTCGCTGCCTTGAGTTATTTATAAAAATAAGAAAGGCAGGATAAAAATATCTAAAAAACAAACAAACAAACAAAAAACAAAGCAAACTGGATGTCAGAAAAAAACATGGAAATTGCCAAGAAGAGAGGAGAAGCCAAAGCCAAGAAAAACTAAAATCTCAGAAAGGAACTTAACAAAGAGTAGAATCCTTGGTGTTCTCTGAGCTTGGCTGTTTTCTTGCAGACATTTCATTACCTGACCATGTAACATCTTCAGTGCTAGAAAGGAATGGGATTTATACTCTGTTTATATACTGTAGCTTGCCCTGTCATATGTAAACAGAGAGCAAACTCCACTCCTTTCTATCCCTGAAGATGTTACCTGCCAGCTAATGAAATGTCTGCAAGAAAACAACCAAGCTCAGAGAACACCAAGGACTCCCCAGTTCAACCCTGAGCTACATATATTGTCTTCTACTGGATAACAAAGTAGCAAGAAGCATTATTTCAAAAACAACTGTAAAGTCATTGAAGATGGAAGCAGACATGGAAAAACAAAAACAAGGAAGTTATTTCAAAAGAATTTGTTACTAGGTAATACATTCTTTTTCCAGTAGTAATGTATGGCTGTATGGCTGTGAAAGCTGGACCATAAAGAAGGCTGAATGCCGAAGAATTGATGCCTTTGAACTGTGGTGCTGGAGAAGACTCTTAAGAGTCCCCTGGACTGCTAGGAGGTCAAACCAGTCAATCTTAAAGGAAATCAACTCTGATTGCTCATTGGAAGGATTGATAATGAAGCTCAAGCTCAAACACTTTGGTCACCTAATGCGAAGAGAGGACTCTTTGGAAAAGACCCTGATGCTGGGAAAGATTGAAGTCAAAAGGAGAAGGGGACAGCAGAGAATGAGATGGCTAGATAGCATCAGTGAAGCAATGAGCATGAAATTGAGCAAACTCAGGGAGGCAGTGAAAGATAGGAAGGCCTGGCGCAATATGGTTCATGGGGTCACAAAGAGTCGGACATGACTTAACGACTGAACAACAACAACAACAACACATTCTTTTGGTGGAATTAATACAGATGTGAGGAAGCATTATTGGGCTACACATACTATGTCTGTAGGCCAGACTAAACAACATGCAGCTTCCTGAGCATACCACCCATCATTGCATGTAGTCCTTGGGGGCAGTAATTTTCCACTTTTCCCATCTTTGTTCTGGGTAATATACAGTTCATTTGATAGCAAGAGAGAGGGAAATGGAGAGAAAAATGCATTTCAAGGCAGAAGGTCAAGAAAACTAGTTTCACATCATTAGGATTTTTCATAGTTTTAGAAGAAAATCTGAATTCAGCAAGTACAGCTGCATAGAGGAAATGAATTTGCTGCATGTATTGTGTTAGAGAAATACCTTTGTATATGAATGCTGATCTTTGAAATTAGGAGGTCAGTTGGGGAGTCACTGGACTGGTTGAATGCACTCCAGAATATTCATCTCCTTCCACAAACAATAGTAACTAGCACAGAAATTAAACAGCTAAGGGTAGGTTTTAGAGTTCTGTTAATGTCATATGAAACACACATACTTATCAATTAAATACTGGTCATTATAGTCTCATCATCATCAGTTAGAAACATATATCAAACACTTTCTGTGGCTTATGAGCAAAAAAAAAAAAAAAAGCCTGATTTGTGTACTGTACCTTGCATATTAAAATCCAATGTGCATATGCCCAAGAGTTTACAATGGCTTTTTATGCTGTTCCCACTCCAAGGAAAAGGGAAAAGTACACCCAGACAGATTGTCTAATTCTAGGAAGCACATCTTTCAAAGCATGAATTAGCTTTGTTGCCATCTCTTTATGACTTTTGGTCTCATTAGAGATCATGACTCTGTGGGTTAACATACATCTCATAGACAATCTAAGCAATGCCTCCTCAACCTTGATTGCAGTTTTTGTATTCTCAAATTAATGTCTGAGCACCAAGATTGATTAAGAATATAAAATGGGAGATAAAAAGCCTATGGTTTTGCACGACAAATTGACTCTAAATTGTCATGTGGATAAAATAACAATGAGAATCAACTTCTTCATTCATTCTCTAGTGAGTTTAAAGTTGAACAGAAAACTCTGATTTGCATTAACCCCCAGATGATAGAAAAGAGTAGAGGTAATGAACATTCTGAAAGTATTGTAATGTTTCATAATACGTGTTTATTGGCTGATATAATAGCTTAAGATAAGAATATTTAATGAAGTTTAAAAATGCATCGGCCTCTTTACAGCACTGAATCTAATATATTCTGAAATGAGAGACTATCATAAGCTTAACATAATTGCAATATTATCATATTTACTTCAGTCAGGAAGTAGAAGTATGTGATTATTGTTTTAAGTTTAAATGTTTCCTTCAGAGTTTATAGTGTCTCTGATCCTGTGGGCATAGATTGATACATTCGTTCATTTATTTATCCATTCTTTCTCATTCATTTGTTCAACCAATGGCAGAACAATTGTTTTAAAAGCAGGCAAGATGAATTTGTTAAACCCAAGGGCATGGGAACAGGGAAGGATTATGTTTCTCCCTTGTCTGGATTAAGCCTTTATGCAGTTAGTAAAGAAAAGGAAAGAGAGAGAGAGAAAAAGAGAGAGAGACAGAGAGAGACAGAGAAGCTACCTGCTACATACTTAATGTATCGTGCAGTTGTTTCAAAGTCAGAAATTGGGTGGATCATACATTTTACAATGTTAACAGAATAGCAATCATCATTCAATCTACAATAGAGCCTCAAGTTCATTTTCCATTTTCTTTCTGAAAGTTGAATGAAGCAAGAGCTAGAGGGCTGAGGACTACATTCTTGTTCAGAAATCTACACACCAGCACATTTGTTCATGACTTTGGGGCAGAAATGGTGAACTGAAAATGTGGAGCTGATGATCACGACAGAATGAAGAGCCGGTGAGTAGACCAGCTCTTCATAATTCATCTCCAGGCAAGAAGAGGACCTGACCGCAAGTGCTCCCTACAGTTGTTCCTCATGAAGAGACGACAAGACAGCAGTCTCTGGTGGCTTTAGAGCTCTGGGAGACAAGGGAATAGTTATCTTGCTCCAACCACTCTCAGATCCTTTAAGGACACAAGGTTTGAATACTTCTTTTTTCTAATTACCAAATAGAATGGAAAACAGGCCAGCTGGAAAATGAAAAGTGGAGGACAAAACATGTGACCTGACCAAAAAAAAAAGGCTGAAAATTGTCAGTGAACATGAAAGGGAGGAACAATTGATAGCTCTTTCACTGGCTATACCAAGAAATTAGAGGCCCTCCTTTGGCTTAGATATAGCTGAGTGAGAAACAAAAAAAACTGGAAGTTATCTTGTTAAATATACTCAGAGTTTTTTGAGTGAAGAGGGTTCGTTGTTGTTTTGAGGGAAGTCTATGCATTCCGAGAGATTATTTAACTTTTTAGAAACTTCATCAGGTTTAATTAGTTTTTGAAACCTTGCAGTTAACCAAAATCTCATGGAAGAGGATCTCTCATGGGATTTCATCCCAGGCTAATTTGATCATCCAAAGCAGATATTTGTGCATAAAAATAAAGGTTGAAAATAGGAAAATTGTTCTGTACAGCAACAGAAGCTAGGCAAAGTCTTTTTTTAAAGTCCAGGTCAAGTCATGCTAACTTCGTGGACAAGCTCATGAAGTTTCTGTTACAGCAGTACAGAAGTGTTTCGCTACTGCTTTCTTCTGAGATATTTCTTGAATTCCTAGTCTACCCCACAGTCATGTTCCTTTAGTTGTCCCAGGAACCTTGACTTTGCTTAGCTTCCCAGACCAAATAAGGTAAGTCTGGTACTGTCATCTACTGAAAGAGTATCTATATTATCATTCAGGTAAGAGAGAAGGGTGACCTGGTCAAGAAGATGCAAGCAACTGAGTATGGACTTCATATCAAAGTTGGGATACACATTTACAGCAAAAGCAAAGCAGCAAAGAAATTTAATCAAGAGGCCCAAGTATTGCAGTCAAACACTAGTCCAGAGGATAAATCATAGAAAGAAGTCAGGCCAAGGTTCAAAGTCTGAGGGAGTGAGCTAGGCTAGAATTTGGGTAAATTAGCAAAAGGAGAAGCCCTTTACTTATCTTGAAGTCTTCTTCAAGTTGAGCTCAGTTCCTGGAAGGGGTTGCCATTGTTTTCTTCCAGAAGTATGTATGTATGTATGTATGTATGTATGTATTTCTCAGTGAAGTCTGCATTCTCGGAACTTCCTGGTGATCTTCCATCAAAGTTCAACAGGTTCAATCCTGTTTAGCTTCCCAGAGATTATCTAGGTGCATTTGGTAGCAGGAGTTGCTTGGAATAACCTGGCACAAGTAGTGTTTCTTAATTATAATGGAACACAGATATCCTCAAAACTAATCCCAAAGAAGCCTCTATTTTCAATCAGCTTCCTACATTGTTCTGTTTGCTGGTTGTCAGTCTGACAGCAACAACACTCCCATGGATTTATAACTTGTAAGGTTGCTTTAGAATACCCAGAGTAAAAAGATTTGAAGTGGAGAGGGATCCAGTTCTACATTTGACTCCACACTGAAATCCAGCATTTCATGAAAGAAAACAACCCAAGTTTTTTCTTCTAATCTTTTTTTATCCTCCTTTAATGAAGACTCATCCAGAGGAGAGAATGACTAAGACATAGCCTTGAGAAAAGAAGATTGAAAAGTCGAAATAATATGTAGGCAATGATAACATCATGCAAATGCTACCATTACATACATGCATCCTGTCATTTGATGCATGTACTTATATTGCAAGCTTTGGGTGATGATGTTGACATGCAGATTTCATGGTTTGCCCTCCAATGTTTTGCAAACCAATGAAACACCCTGCTTTCAGAATACATTGTTTCATTTGAAACAGAGATAGCTTGGTCTGAATGAGCATACAACTCAAAGCAATAATTTGTCAGGGAAATTTCTCTACCACTTTCCTATTAGAAATTCATTCATTCATTCATTCATTCATTCATTCATTCATTCATTCATTCAACTATAATGCATAATATTTGAGTTTTACAAATAGTTTAAACAATTGCTTAATTATACAAAGTAGAGCAAGACTCTGAATTATGGTTTTTTTTAAAAAAAATGCCTAAGAATTTAGTTTAGCCAAACTTAAATAATTTTATGTTTTGGGAGCTTCAGTAAAAGATTAAATTAATCTAGAAGTAAGATTGATTGCATTCAGTAAGACTTACTTCTGAAGAAATATTGGACAGATAAAAACTAGGTCTAGTGTGTTAATGCTAATGAAACACTCTTGCTCAAAGCATTCAAACAAGCAGGTCTTCAGTTTGGCTTTAACAACTGCTTTGAAGGCTGTCTTCAACTATCTGAACCTGCAGCTGCTTCACTTGGCTGGCAATTGTAGTGGAAAAGTCTCTGTGTGCATGTTCAAGCAAATGGGGAAAACTTTCAAAGCAGCTACGAGAGCCTTTCAGAGGATATGGCCATATAATGCTGCAAGGAAAGGTGCTTTGCTCCTACTAATATGCTTTGCAAAGCTTCCAAAATAGTCCCCCCCACCAAAAAAAATAGATGAATGAATGAATCCTGCCTTTCATTCAGGAGCTCAAAGCAGCTTCCAACACACTTCCTCCTCTGTTTTGCCCCATAAAAACAACCCTGGAAGAAAATGACCAGCCTAAAGTCATCCAGTGATCTTCTGCGGCTGGATGAAAATCTGGGTCTGTCTGGCACCAGACCAATATTTTAACTGTTATATCATACTGACTCTTAATTAAGGAAGATTAAAAAGTATCTATGGGAAGCTCTATACTAAGGCTTCATAGTACCAGAACACACATGGATTTGTTATCTGTTATCGATCATCTGGATCAAACATTTTGATTATTTAGTTGCTCCTATAAAAGTTGCTCTATTGCTCCTTTAAAAATTTTCAAAGCAAGGAAAAAAAAAAAAAAACACTTTATGAGCCACTTCCTTGCTGTATCTATAGGTGGAGGAGTAGGAGAAGTTGGGGGAAAGATTAAGGCTCCCTCTTCCTATTTCTTCCTGTAACAACAACCTATGACACATTGAATCTGGGTTTTTCCACTGAAGGGTGGAGCCATAATGGAGCTGGCTTTCTACAAAGCACTTTCTTCCAGGTTTAGTTCAAGGTACTGATAGTTACTTGTAAAGCCCTTCATGGCTTGGAACTGTCTCTACCCATCCTGTTAGATCCAGCAGGAGATGGATGGAAGGATCATCTGGCAGGACCCTGGAGGGTGGCCTTTTCTGTTATTGTACCCACCCTCCGGAACATCATTCCCCTGGAGATCAGGCTTACCCCATCACTGGTGGTCTTTTGTAGGACATTGAAAATTTAGTTTTGTCATTGAACCTGGGCCCCGGATGCATGGCTGAGCCTGTATAATGGTTGTGGTGATATTTGCTATTGGTTCGTTTTTCTCAGACCCGGTATTTGTACTTTTGCTATCTGTTTTTATCTTGTTTTTAAGTGATGTTAGCTGCACAGACTCATGAACTTGGGAAGTTCTCAATTAAATGCCCCCAAATTATTGTCCATTGTCATATGATTAAGTGGATCCATATGTACAGTACATCCAGAAAGAATAGAACAGTTTTCATATTTATGAAGTAGAGGAAGAAAGAAATAAAAGTAATTACCACCTTCTCTTTTTTGACATGTCAAATGTATGAGTAAAAACTGGTTTTGAACAATTTCTATTAATTAAATCCCATGTCAAGATGTTTGCTTGCTAGACTAGTAACAATAAGAGTCTAGACCAGTTGCAGAGAGGCCCATTTATTCTTCTATTATTTAGAAAAGAGGACACAACATGTATTCCTTTCCCAAATGGTTAAAATTATTTTACCCAATGCTGGAAATGTGGTAGATATATAATCTAAGAAACTGATTCCTAGATATATTAAAAAAGGGAGATGTTTGCTTGTTTTGCCCTTGTTTTGTAACTTCTGGTTAACTTCTCCTCCTTCTCAAGATACAGCTCTCAAGTTGTAGTTTATTTGAGAGCGGGAATGAGAACTGACATGTTATATGTATTCAAAGCATTTATTCTCCATTGTTTAGCCTGAAGAATTCTTGGAGCGATGTATTATAAATAAAAGCAAGCATGACATCAGACTTACAATCTAAAAGGGAAGAAAAAGGATGACAAGGGAAATGGAAAACAGGAAACTTTTGTAATCTTAAACTGTAAGATTGTTAAAATGGCTAGATGTTAAATTTAATTGAAATGGACATTGTTGGTTTTCCTTTCCTTTCCTTTCCTTTCCTTTCCTTTCCTTTCCTTTCCTTTCCTTTCCTTTCCTTTCCTTTCCTTTCCTTTCCTTTCCTTTCCTTTCCTTTCCTTTCCTTTCCTTTCTTTCCTCTCCCCTCCCCTCCCCTCCCCTCCCCTCCCTCCCTCCCTCCCTCCCTCCTTTCCTTCCTTCCTTCCTTCCTTCCTTCAATTTCAGGCCACTGCAATCAATTAAGACTCTGGCAAACCACAAAGCAAAATGGAAACAATTATAGCAAAATAAAAGGAAAAATAGAATACACACCCAAGAGGAATGCCAGCAATCAATTTTAGCTCAATACACATTGGAACAATATGATTTTAACATCCTGGCAAAGTGCAAGGCAGGATGGTGCCAGACACATCTCCAGGGGGCATGTGTTCCAGAACACAGGGGTTATGATGGATAAGGCCTATTGACTAGCCCAATCCCCCTCACCCTCCCTCATGCATTTTCATAGAGAAGGGATCCTCAGCAGACCTTCTCTAAATGTTTGGACTATATGTGCAGATTCAGTTTGGCAAGGAGCTATACTTTAATGGGCTTTAAAAGCAATAACCAACACTTTCAATTTTAAACCTATTGGCAGATAGTGCACTAACTCAGGAATTATTCTGGAATGGTTGGCTTGCTTTGTCAGCATCTGGCCATGGAATTCTGGACCAGCTGCAACTGAGAGTCTACCAGTATTCATCCAAGTTCTGAACCAGTTTCTTCTTCAGCGCAATTGAATCTGGAACACCTAAAGGGACCAATGTTATCAAACTGCCCTAATATTTACTGGTAACAAGTGGAATTCCATCTTGGAAGACTTTAAGTTGAGCTTGTTTTATCCCATCCAGACTCTGGTAGCCTCCAGATGTCAATTCAAGCTTTTAATGATATCTGGTGTGCCTCTAGGCATTTGGTTTTGATCATATTTCTCTAAAAGCATCTGGGTTATTCTGAACAGGGCTGCCAGGCAGGAATCTGCAGGCACAATTGGTTCAAAGAAGAAGGGATGTAATGCTATTCTTAGTGCCACCGGGTAGACTCAGATATGAGCAATTACGAGTGCTCAATTGCATCCACTTCTGGTTTTTGACCAACATCACTCTTTGAGTCTTTTTCAAATCAAATCAAATCAAATCAAATCAAATCAAATCAAATCAAATCAAATCAGTTTATTACAGCCATCAGGCCAGATTCAGTAAAATATCTAATAGAACTGTTACATACATCTACAGTATATACCTAACAGATGAGTATATGAGTATATTACGTATTACCCTCTGTAATATACTTATAGGATCTAAAAATAAATAAGAATATATAAAATAAAATAAAAATAGTATCATAAAAAGAGATGAATAAATGAGTATCCAAACTTAATTAATGGTGTGACTTATTGTGCAGATGGTAGCACAAAACTGGGTGACTTGGGAAGCTATTTTTAAGTCCTTGTCCAAAAGAAGTAACAGTAAGTAGAAATCATACTCCCCGTCCAGAAATTTATTCAAGATCAGATAAATGAAGGTCTGTTTAGAATCCTTATATAGGAAGCAGCAGATTTGATTTGATTTGTGTCTTTTCAGTAATTTCATTTCCCTCAGCTCTTTGGTAATCCAAACAGCTGTTTGAGAGCAGCAACTAGGAAGAACTCTTACCTGAGCTATCGTATCCAGTGCTCTGGCCATCTCTGTGATCAGCTAAATGCAAGATGGAACTGTCAACCAAATGGTCAGGGAATTACCCCCACCCCGTATCCTTTGTAATCCTTCAGACTCCATTAGGCTCATGGGATGGAACAATGTAAAAGACCAGAGATCTGGTGCTCCAGAATATCCGTTGTTTGCAGAGGAAGTGATGTGACCACAAAAAGAACAGATGTCAGTATCCTCTAACCTCAGATCATGTCTGGAAGGGACTGCATCATCACTAAGTTAACAAAGAGCAGATAAGAACTATAGTCAACTGTGGAGCAGCACAGATCACCCATCATTTGGATTAGTAAAAAGATGTTGGGGACAACATTATTAAGAAACTCTCTAGGAGGACTAAGCTTAATCCTGCTTTTTACTCTCCTTTTTTAAAGTACAGTTTAGGAAAAGTTAGAAGCAAAGTGAAGTTGAAGAAAACTGAACGCACATTTCAATTGATTGTTCAAGTGAGGAGAATAATGTTTTATTTTGCCTTTTCAACTTTCTTTCTTTCTTTCTTTCTTTCTTTCTTTCTTTCTTTCTTTCTTTCTTTCTTTCTTTCTTTCTTTCTTTCTTTCTTTCTTTCTTTCTTTCTACCATTTGTAAGCAGCATTTTAGAAGGACCAGATAGTGAGCACTCTGTTGTTCTTCCAGTGTGGCTGAAAACAGTTTTATTGCAGAAAAAGCTTATGCCTATTCTGCTTGCAGAATCTGCCATGAATGCAGCACTGCTCTGCTGTTTATGAAAGCATGGGACTATTACCAAAGATAACTGAACTACAAGGTCAATTCTTTCAAGATGATCTAAAGTAAATCCCAGAGCAAACTTATGTTGAAATGTTCTCATTACACTGCTACAAACTCATTCAACCATAGTTAAAGATGCAATAAATGTTATTATGTGGCACCTAGTTGCAGAAAGACTTAATATAGTACCATCCTTAGAGGAGGCTATAAAAAACATTAATTAGATGTTTCTCAGCAAAGCGTCTAAGCCAGATGGCATATCCCTTGAGATCAACAAACAAGGTGGACAACATAAGGCAGAACAGATTACTAAGTAAATTAAACTGTTTGAAGAGGATGACATACTGGCACAAAATTTAAACAATAGTTAACTCTTATTTGTAACTATAAAGGGCATAGGACCAATTTGCCATTTCTTATGCCAGAAAGCCTTTGCAGATGCCACTAAGAATAAATTGATTGCCTAGTTTGTAGCAACAGACCAAAGATTTCTGGAGGATCTGTTTTATTTTGTTTTTAGCTTGTACCAGTGCCAACAAAATAAAATCAACTTAATGTAAGTAGTGATCTTTGAAACATAAGAACATTTGATTTCTAACTTCACATTTCTGTAATATTGTTTTTGTACCTTAGAGAAAAATCCATGTTGTTATGAAATTCACCCCTTATTGTTTGGATAGTATTACTGATACTTCATTCAGATAAGAAACATATTTTGAGTTGTGCGTAACACAGACAGTAGAGTGCTACAGAATATGCTTCAACTATATATAGTCCAGAACAAAATCTCTAGTAAAACAAAAGAAAACAAAACACCTTCAGTAGCAATGTTTTAGGAAGTTTGTCTGTTACGATGTCTAGGAATTCTGGTGCTGTCTTCTGTGATGGTACCAAATTGTGAAAGGATACTGTAGAAGATTTTCTATATAAAATATATTAATACTGCATGGATATAATAATATAATAAGGACTTCCAGGGGAGGTATGATGAACTGAATTCAGCTCCATGAAAGCAGAGCCAACAACCACAACAAACACCAAGGAACCAGTGAGTAGACCAATTCCTTGGAATCTCTCCTGATAAGGAGAGGATGGGAGACCACCCACACGTGCTCTGGATGGCTGCTGCTCATAAGGAAACACAGGTCAGCAGTTTTCTGTGGGTTTGAGTGCCAGGATATGACAGAATTAGCCATCTTGCTTACAACTGTGGCAGAGACTTTTAAAGGACACTAAGTTCACAAGCATCACTTTCTAATCACTTTTGGAAATTGCTTATTAACTACTTTTAAGCTATTAGAGATCTCCAGAATGACAAGTTGTAAAATGCTGTGTGAATCTGCCTTCAATCCTGAATGAAAGAAAATTTTAATCATAAGTTTAAGAATTTAAAGAATCTGAAATAAACAGCAAAAAACTAAATAAGATTTTAATCTTAGAAAGTTATAAATGGACTAAGGGTCCAGATAAAATTGGTTTATTGAAGGTTTTACTACTGTAAATTTCTAAGATCAAAATAGATTCTGTTTTGTTTTTTACAAGACATAATAAAGATAAGCAATTTCATGATTTCAAAAGCTGGACACTAGAGGAGACTAATTTTTTAGGTAGAGGAAAGATTTAGAAGCCTGTAAAATGTTGCAAACTGTTATAACAATAAAAATAATGAAGGAAACTTTTGAAGAATGGAATCAGAAAATAGTAGCCACAATATCAACAATGTCAGTAATGATGTCTGTTTCTATGGATAGACTATGTCCAAAAGGTAGTACTGAAGAAATGACTGATATAGAACAATTTTTATCTGACAAAATAGAGATGGCATCAAAAATGGATTTACAACTGACAGGCCAAGAGAATGACTTAGAAAAGTATGTTTCATTAGAAACATTGATTGTTAAAAGTAAAAGTAAGGAATATAAAGTTGGTTTATTTGGTCAAGATTAAAACAAGATATGTTGTTACTTCTGGCAAACCTTTATGGACTTTCTGTTGACACCAGGACTGAAAAGACGATGTTTTATGGATTTGTTTATAGATAAGACATGGGATATGGGATGAAGAGATAAATGTAACCTTAAAGGGGGTGAAGAATGACTAATTTTTTATATACTTTTTTTCTTTATACATTTCTTTTCTCTTTCTTTATTATATTCTTACTTTTCTCTTTCTTCTCTCTTTTTTATTTTTTTCTTGCACTTTTTACCCCTTTCTATTCTCTTTTCTTTAAGTTTAATTTCTATTAGATTTTATTATAATCAAAATTCTTAATAAAATATATAAAATAATAACAATATAATAAAATGAATACAAGCACAACAAGCAATTTCATGTATGTCAACACTAATTGAGAATATGTGTTTGAATTGATAACTGGTGATTATGTGCCAACAGCTCAATATCAACTTTTAGCAGGATCTTCTTCAGGATAATCTGTCTCCCAGCTGCCCATTGCCACTGTAATTGAGTCCATTCAGCTTTCTGCAGGTCATCCTCTTTTTCTGTTTTATTCCAACTTTCCTATCATTATATGCTAAGTCTTTGTATATAGTGCCCCAAATATGATTGTTTGAGTCTGATCATTTGTGTTTTTAGTGAGAACTCTAGACTGATTTGTTGATAATCCATTTTTTTTTTCCTTGCCTAACCCATAGTATTCTGAAAGTATTCTCCAACACAAAAGTTTAAAAGCCTCAATACTCTTTTTATCCTGCTTCTTCAAAGTCCAACTTTTGCTTCTGCACATGGAATACCATTGCTTGCACCATTCTGATATTTGTAAATATAGACACATCAGGGCATCTGGGTATATTTCCCAAGGCTTTCATGCTACTGTACCAAGTACTAGTCTGTGTCATCTTTCTTGACTGCTAGTTTGTTTACTGTTGATGGTTGATCCTAAAAGATAGAAGCTATCTACTACTTCATTGTACAGGTTTCATGTGATGACAATGAGATGTTCTGACATTCCCATTCTTCTAAGTAAGTTCCACAGCTTGACATGATCAACATGATCAAAGGACTTTCTACAATCAATGAAGCACATATTGACTATTTTTTTGGCATTCTTTGGCTTTCTCAATTATCCAGGGTGGATCAGTAATACTGTCTCTTTGTAACTTGGACTTTTCTTGAACATCTGGCATTTCCTTTCCATGTAAGTCTCTAATCTGTGTTGGATGATCCCAAGCATTATTTTGTTACCATGTGAAATTATGAACAGTGTACAATTGTTCACACATTCTGTTAACTCTCCTTTTTTTTTTTTTGCTATCAGTAAGTAGACTGACCTCTTCCAATCTGCTGGCCGTGGTGTCCTTTTCCAGATTTGCTGAAATACAGTTTGGTTAGAACCTTTTCAGATTCTTCTTTTGTTATTTGCTATACTTCTGTTCCTTTCTGTTCTGTTTCAATTCCTATAGCTATCCAGCTTGGTAATAATCATAGCGCTGATATAACTTCACCTAATACAAGGTTCTTGTACATAGGGAAAATCTTCCAAGGTATTTTAGATGTTGTCATTCATACTGTACAGAATTTCAGTATATTCCTTCCATCCAACTCAGTTATAATGCAAATATAGCAGGGACAATTGAGACTACTAAATCTTCCTATTTTTCATAAGGAAGGGACCATTAAATCTCTCCACTTGTCATAAGAAACTTACAACAGTGCCTCATAGCAAATCTTTTAGATGCTTTTTAGAATTTCGACTTTTATATTTATCATGAGATTTTTTTTCTTTTATGAGGAAAAGAAGAAAGAAAAAGCAACCCTAGATATATAAAGAGTTCTTTGAGCTGTTGGGGAAAAAGTAAACATTTTAGAATCAAACAATCATAAATTTGGTGTGGAGCATTTAGGCTAATAAATCTATCCACCTGTTCAGTACAGGAATTCAAATTAAAGCACTCAAAAGTATCCCAAGCCGTTCATCCTCCACTTGAGATAAATCCTATCATTTCTCTCAATAATTGATTCTAGTGTCAGATTGCACTTACCTTTTTTTTTTTTTTAATTCTCACTTTCAGTAATGTTCCTGAAATGTTTCACTTAACTGGGAACTTTCAAATGTACTTTTGATTTGCCTTCAGCAGTAACTGAGTAGCCAGTCTAGCCGTAAATACACATTAAGCCATAGGCCATAGGAAAAGGTACTCAAAGAAGAAGCAACTAGTTAGTTTGACGGTAGTAAGGAAGATGAACTTGACAGTAATATACAAAAAAACTATTACCTAGGCAAAAAGGGCTGAAACATTTTTAAAGTCTGGAATAATGGAGTGAACATTCAGAAGTGGCTCAGGCAGATGGCTCCCTAATTCACTGAACTATAGGAAGGAGAAGGAGGTACAACACAGTCAGACTTGCAAAATTGTGTTACAGTATTATAGCCAATCTGAATAAAAGTAGTTTAAGCCTTTCTGTGGAGTTAATTTCCTGGTCTGATCTACCTAGTGAGGCTGACATCTCCTCCTAGTGATTGTGCTGCATCTCCTCCACGCCTTTTGTACTTAGTGAATCAGGGTGGTGTCTGCCTGAGTCATTTCTGAATGTTATCTTGTTGCTCTGGATTTTTTTTTTTTAAAAAATCTGTTGGCCCCTTTAGCCTGGGGTAACAGTTCTTACATATTTCTACTAAGGTAATCTTCCTGGTTCTTTACAGATACTACTGTCATAACCTATCTATTGAGAATATAGTCACAATATCCACTTGTGAATATTTATTTCACTTATATATACCACTACAGTCACAACCAATTCTGGAACCAAAAATGACACAGAGGTTTGGTAATATTCTGTTGTATACTTAGATGATAAAGACAGAATCCTACTGTTTGTTCACTTTCAGGTAATTTTCCAGACAATATCCCTACCAGGTCCCTGAAAGCCAACCAATTGTTTCATCAAAACAAAACAAAGCAAAGAGAGTTAAATGAGAAATGGAAATTATATCCAACATGATAATTGTAGAAGCTAAAGCATACTGTGATCTTCTTCACCAATCGTATGCACAAAAAATCAATTAAAAATTGAAACTTATTTTAACATGGATGGCCACCCCCAGTACTCAGGATGAAGACTTCGTAGAAAATATAAAGCTGGCCACATGATACATATTGCCCATTCGGTGTCCCTCAGTCCCTGCCACCTGAAGCAGATTCTTCACTCTGTGTCATGGTAGTTATATGTTGACCATAACCCTCCAGAATATTTTATCATTTGTGAGAAAGAAAGGGAGAAGATCAAGAAGCCATGACCACTGCAAAACATACTACCAAACCCAAAGTTGTGAAAGAAGGAGATGGGATTAGAACCAGAGTTCATCTCTATCCTCTGAATCAAATCCCAGGAATTTGAAGATGATTGTTGTTGATAACTTTATTTTCAGAAATTGAAATCACCCTGTCATATCAAGAGCTTCCTGGAACAATGGCATGCTTCGAAGCAGCACTGGTTTTTCAGTCTCTTGCAGAGGGCCTTTGCAGATGTCCATCAGCTAAGTGACACAGATTCCATGCCTCCAAATAACTGTGTACATTGTAGAGTTGGTATCCACTGGTAACTTCTAAGCTAGAATGTCAAGTCATTTCTGCCCAAATACTCACTGCTGTTATTCAGAACAACTGCTCTTGCAGGGGTACACTCTGCTCCAAAAATCCATAAAAGCAGCTACTTTTTTCTCCATTCTCATTACAGTGTATTCTACTGAATTGCACAGTGCTGCAAAGAATGAAGTCTGCTGTGACACTAACTACAAATATGTTCCTAACGGAGATGGGTTTCTGTACTGAAAAATTCAACATGCACCCTCAAATTAAGGATTGGACACCTGCATGTTAAAGGGGATGGAGAATCCAAAGTGAACAAAAGATATCAGGTTGATCCCTGTTAGTTGTTTGCTCATCGTGACAATCATTTGCTAAGCATCAGGACCCAGGCTGACCCAAGACATTTTGTAGCCTCAGACAAAGTGCAAATTTTGATTTGTGTTATTTTTTTATAAGTCACCTTTCTTCTCCAGCAGACACCCAAGTTAGCACCTTCATGCCATTCCTCTAGAGAGACCAACCACTGAATTGAAATGACAATAATATATTGTCCTCCAGTGCTCCTGAGAACAGCAGGATAACATAGGAAGTGTAAGGCATATTGCTTAGGTCACATAGCATTACCTCCCAAAATAGGAATCATTGTGTAGAGGGTTGACCATTGCTTCGCTCAGTTTTTATCACCTGCTGAGGTGATTGCTTCAAACTGCCATAGGTAGGACCAATCCTGGAGAAGAGTAAGTGCCATCTTTAGTTCCAGACAGATTAATGTTGGTGCTAAATAGTTGAATTGATTCATTGATCAATTGATTGTGTGTCATCAAGTCAGTGTGAAAGGTGAGTTATAAGTCAGTGTAAACTATAAGTCACAGTCAACTATTAGCAACCACAGAGATAGATTTTCTCTCCATGAATATGTCCCTAACCTGGTCCTTCAGGTCTTCCAGTGGTGCACCTATTGTCACTGTAACTGAGTCCATCCACCTTGCTACTGGTTATCATCTTCTTCTCTTTCTTTCCACCTTTCCCAGAATTAGAGCACCTCCACAGAACTAGTTCTTCACATAATGTGTCCAAAATATGATAAATTGTGCCTGGTCATTTGTGCTTTGAGTGGGAACTCTGGATTAATTCATTTGATGATCCATTGGTTTGTTTCCTTCATTTTTCATTTTAAAAACACAATCATCTTCTTCCAATCCAGCTTCCATTAATTCATTAATTTTATTAATTCAGTATATAGGTTGGAAAAAGGGAAGAGTATACAGTCTGTTTGCCAAGTTCTGTCCATACTGCAGCTTCCTAATCTGTATATAGGGATTGCATGAGGTCAATGAGATGTGCTGGGATTCTCATTGTTCTAAGCACATTTTAAACATACTTATGGGACTGTCTATCCCAGTGGTTTCTAGCTTTCCTGTCCTAGCTAGATCTGGCAGGAAAGGCATGCTCCAGGTCCCATCCATGAAGAGAACCTTTTCTGCCATGGCACCTGACGTCTGATACATCATGCCACAGAGATCAGGCTTGCCCTGACCCTGCTGGACTTTTGCAAGGCATTAGAAACCTGATTCTGCCATCAAGCCTAGGACCCTGATAGTATGGGTGAGCTCGTTTCTTAGTTACACTGATTGTGGGATGTTGTGAGTGTTCTTGGCCACTATTATACAGTATTTATATTATTCACAATGTTGATTGTGCTTTGATCGTGCTTTGATTTTGTTTTTAATTGTTAACTGCCCAGAGTCATGTATATGAGATGGATAGCCATATGCATTTATTAAATAAATAAATTCACAGTTTGACATGATCAACACCAACAAGGCCTTTCTATAATCAATAAAGCATATATTGATTTATTTTTGGTATTATATGCCCTTCTCAATTATCCAACATGCATCAGCAATAATGTTTCATGTTCCTTGGCCTTTTTAAAATACAGCTTGAATATCTGGCATCTCCTTTTCCATGTAGGGCTCTGATCTGTGTTGGATGATCCTAAGCATTATTTTGCTAGCATATGAAATTAGGAATACTGTACTATAGTTTGCACACTCTGTTAAGTGTCCTTCTTTTGGTACTGACCTTTTCCAATCTGTTGGCCACTGCATTGCTCTCCAGGTTTGCTGGCATAGATTCTTCTCCTGTTGTTGTTGTTGTTGTTCAGTCGTTAAGTCGTGTCCGACTCTTCGTGACCCCATGAACCATATCGCGCCAGGCCTTCCTGTCCTTCACTGCCTCCCTGAGTTTGCTCAGTTTCATGCTCATTGCTTCAGTGATGCTATCTAACCATCTCATCCTTTGCCATCCCCTTCTCCTTTTGCCTTCAATCTTTCCCAGCATCAGGGTCTTTTCCAAAGAGTCCTCTCTTCGCATTAGGTGACCAAAGTGTTTGAGCTTGAGCTTCATTATCAATCCTTCCCATGAGCAGTCAGGGTTGATTTCTGTGGGTATTCTATCAGTTTCTGTAGCCTTTTGACTTACTAATGACCAGAGTTCTGATCTAGCTTCATCTTCTAGTACTAAGGGTTTGTATAAGCAGGGAATATCTTCTAAGGCATCTTAGATACTGACTTCTCTACTGTACAGTATTTCAATATAGTCCTTCCATCTTTGTTGGGTCCTCTTTGAAACAGTCATTATCTGCCAATTGGCATCCTTTAGCATACCAATTTGAGGTTGGAACCTACTTCTGAGTTCAGAAATCTTTTGGAAGACTTTCCTTGTATTTTAATATCTTCACAGATGTTGTTATAATACTGTTTCTTGCCTCTTCTAACAACTGTCTGAACCACTTTGTTAAGCTCCTTCCTGACATTTTTGTCTGTCTTGTTTCTGGTTTCTCTTCTCTTCTCAGCAATTTTCAGTTCATTCTGACATCCAGAATGCTTTCTTCTGCTTCTTCATCTTTGGTAGTCTCTTTCCACATTTGTCCTTAATTACTTCTTTAAGTATGTTCCATAGTTCCTTTGGTTCCCTATTAATGAAGTTTAGGACTTCAAAGAGATTCCTGATGATCTCCTTGAAAATGGTGGGCATATGCTCAAGATCATACTATGGAAACTGATTGTTGTTCTTCTTTAGCTTAACTTAGAACTTGCACATGAGCAGTTCATGAACTGTTCCACAGTCAGTACCTGGCCATTTGTTTGATACTATAGTTGAGCTCCTCCAACCCATTTTAACAATAATGTAGTCAATTTGATTTATATGTACTCCATCTGGTGATGTCCATGTATACAGGCATCCTTTTGGTAGTATGAAAACAGTATTAGCTATGAAGAATCACTGGATTGGCAGAAATTGATAACTGCATCTTCTGCTTCATTTCAGTTTCCTAAGTGCATAAAATACAACTAAAATTTTCTCCCTAATATTTCCAATTTTGGCATTCCAATCACAAGCAGCACACCTTGCTTGCATGTTCTGTTGATTTCAAATTGAATTTGATTATAAACTCAGCAACCTCCTCCTCTTCTTCATCAATATTTGGAGCATAAACTTGAATAAGTGTCATATTAAAGGGTTATCCATGAAGTCATATTATTTGGTACTTAATTGCATTGTAGCCAAGTACTGTTCTTGCTACACCCTTCCTAACTATAAAAACAACACAATTTCTTGTTTGTTTTTCATGTTCTGAGTAATAGACAGTGTGCTCTTCTGACTGAAAGTGTCCAGTTCTAGTCCATCTCAATTAGCTGATGCCTAAGATATCATTAAGTAGTTGTTTCATCTTTCACTGTGTTGAGTTTTCCAGTGTTTATGCTTCTTATGTTCCATATTCCTACTGGAATTCTATCTTTGCAGCTTCAGATTTTCTCTTCCTCTATGGCTACATCAGCAACTAGATGTCTTGAAGGTTTTAATGTAACCATATCATAAACACCATTAGTACTCCAAAAGATCTTCCTCTCTTCCTCAGTAGCATGATGCGTGCCATCGGACCTGAGGGGCCTGTCATCAAGCACTATATCACCAATAATGTTATATTTTCTATCATGTGGTTTTCTTGGTAAAAATTCGGGACTGGTTTACCCTTGCCTTTTTCCACACAGTATGAAATTAGGCCTTTGCCATTGTCACTAAAGTTGTCATCTGCTTCCAGCGTCTTCCTATATCAGTGCTGCCCAATACAGGTGCCTGCTTGCTGTACCTAAGCAGCTGGGTGAGCTGTGTGCCTTGGGTGACCCTGGTGGGAATATAAACTCTTGGCATACACTCCTGGTGTTCTTCACTCATTCCTCCCAGGAACACACACACACATACCCTGGCCACAATGTGGCAGCACAGCAGAATGGTTGGGGGCGGGGTTGATTTATTAGGTATCAATATTTGATTAATTAATGCTATCAAGATAATTGATCAGTGCCAATTAGATTTATTGTCTTATTCAGATTTTATACCACCTCAAATAGAAAGGATGGATATTGACATAAATGAATATCTTTTCTTCTGGTTGTATATGTGTAATGGTGTGAAAATTTAGAAGTTGTTTCCCTCCCCGCCTCCCACGTTTCTTGATGTGCAAGAACAGGGGAAGGATATTTATCTCATTTTTGGTAAGCATATTCGGAGGCATTATTAGGAACAATAGTAAATTGTTATTATTTATAATTAATAAAGAAATAAGGAGATTTAGGCAACTGGACATGACTTTTCAAATGGCAGACTTATCAGCGTTCTGCTCTTCTGCTGTATCATTACAGGAAAAAAAGCAGAAAGAGAAGGTCATCAGCCAAGGCAAGCTGTCCTATATTCATGGCTTTTTTTTAAAAAAAAAAGCATTTTGCATATTTAAACATTTCAATTTGTAATTTCAGTATATTTATAATATGATTAGTGATAAATTACTGTATTCAGGATGTTTGTCTTAGAGTGCTGTTGTTCTTTCTCTGATGTGCATAATCTCCTTATCCTTTTGAAAGGTCAGAAACCAAAATGACTTTTTATTGCTAAACTGTGATCATACTGGAGAGTTGTGCTATTATTCCTGGATTCTGATTATTTCATAGTAGGAACTTGAGTGTAACTTGTTGGTCATGGGAATGTTTTGCACTTATTTTGTGCTTCTATTAAAATGTGGTTGGCTCTGATGCAGCTATTGATGCTGCCCTATGTATTTGGGAATTAACAGATTCACTGCATACTGAGTTCAGTAGGATTTGATACCAACTATACTGGCCTACTACTTCAACTTTATTTATATCTAACTGAAAAGACACCAAGGTATCAACTGTAAATAAATTCAGTTCACACAAAGTTTGATTCATATGCTATTCATGTAATATCGCTTGTTTGGTGTTGGCTCAGCATGGTGCCTGACATTACAGTTTGTAAATCACAGCTTAGTTGATGCACAATCCTCTTCACTATGCCTTATCCAAATAAGCATATTTAACTAAACCAAATTATGGTTTAGTATGATGAAGGCTACAAAAATTGAGCAGCAAATAGATGCAGAAAAAGTTAACTCCTGGCTGCCATCCGGTGGTCATACAGATTCTTACAGCTCAGAGATGGCAGTCTTAGTACAATGAATGAGTCCACAAGATATACCTATTTTTTAATCTTTCCGGCTATGGCTTCTGCAGTCCCAACCAGTTTATAAATACATTCAGTAAATTTTGCTCAACATAGTGGAACTTGTAAAAAGGCACCAGACTATACTATTTCTTTAATAAAATTCATATTTCTGTTTGCATTTTGCATGTAAAATCCCTTTTAAATAAGCAAATAATTCACAAAGGACTTTGTTTAAACATAAATTGCTGTCTAACATAATCTATGGCTTTACAACAAAGAACTTTAACCAAAAAAGGGGGATTTATTTTTAAAGAATGAAAGTATTGAGAGCACACTTAACTCTCCTTTGAAATCAATGAGACTTAACTTTTTGACAGGATTTTGCCTTCAGTTCTGACTGTGCGGTCCTATATAAACAGAGAAATGCATGTGGTTAAAAGGTGGTATATAAGAAAGGAATGTTTAATAGACACAAATGTACAGGCCACATGAAAGAAAATCGAAAACAACCAAGGCAGAAGATGGATTAAGCTGTTGGGTTGTCTGCAGGTACTGTGAATGAGCTGAAAATGTGTTTTCTAAAATGTTCTGTTTGGTTGAAAGGATTTCTTTTCTTCCCATTTTGAGAGGGGAGGGAGGGGGAAAGAGAGAGAGAGAGAGATCACAGGGGAAAGTAGCTTTTTAAATAAGCTGATATAAAACATGGTGGAATGTGTGCTGTTGGTAGAATGCAATATGTTAAAAGCTTTCTCTATGAATTAATAGAGAATGCACATTGAAGTTAAGCAATTTTAAATAGAGAGGCAGGTTGAGTACAAGCCAAATGGCATTTAGATGATAAAAAATACAATCTGAATATAAGACATTTCCTCCTCTGTCCTCCACTTCTCCCCCTCCTCCTCATTTTCTTTGACATTGCTGTTTACTAGTAGCAGAGCCTTTGAGGATTTCCAAAATGACAGAAATAGCAGCTGTTTGCTATCCCAAGGACAAAATGTTATGTGTTTTCTCAAAAATTCATCAAGAGGGCTAGACAGTTAAACCCATGATTATTTAGCTTTATTCTTATTGCTATGGAGGCAGTCCCCTTCACTACAGAGCACATCACTCCAATAAGGGCCAGCAACATTGGTGCTGAAAAACAAAACAAAACAAAACCTACCATCTAGCTAATCTATACATTTATTTATTTATGTATTTATTTGCCATCTCACCCCATCCCACCCCCATTTTATCCTTTCAAGAAACCCATAAGATAGGCTGGAATACAGTAACTAGCCCAAGATCCCCAAATGGGTGGAGCAATAGCCTGGTCATTCAGCAGAGTCAGGCAATCACCTTAGGTTGTAGGTGTTGGATTGGCCACTCTTCTTGAGACTCCAAGCTAGGGATCTCTTCTCTTGTAAGATAGAGTAGGGCATATCACATTTCCAATCTTGTACCTCTTAAGACTAATCTACTGCCCTTGTGTATAATAAATGATCCTTTCCCTATGTTGGTGCTGAACTAATTCACTTCCTACTCCTCTTCATATAATATCTGTCATATTATATGAATAATATCAATGAAATGGCTTGAGGCTTTCTGTTTCTGTGTTTCACAATTTGAGTGGACATTTGAACTCAGGTCCCTTCAGTTCCTGTGGACACTCTAACCATGAAATACCTGATATTGCCCTAATGAATATTACTGAAGCAGGGTGAAAACTGTCCACAAAGAAGCTATTGTAATAGCCTATAACACAGTCCATCTCTTCTAGCTTGTTGGATTAGCATCTGGGCATAAAAAAGTGGAGCATGCCTATAGACATGTTTAAAAAAGAAATGCAATTCAAACACACATAATGTTGCTTGCCATATATTACAGTGTGAAGAGGGTATTGCAATGCACATAATGGCACTTGCTTTAAATTATAGCGCAAAGAGGGCAGTTATTTATTTTCTGTTGAGCAAAACCTTCTAATGCATATTGATAGTATCATCAAGGACAACTTTCTGCCATTTTATTCCACTGTCCTGAGACCCGTTTCACATGACTTTCTCTCTCTCCTTCCCTTTCCCCAAAAACATCTGTTTTGAAAATTTTAACAGGCCTTAAGCATTATTCACGGGCATTTGTTTCTGATACTTAAAGCTGCTGTAGCAGAAAGGAGAATCAAATAAAGCTCCTCACATATTAAAAGCACACATGAAGAGATGGAAACTATTTTTTTTCTTTCCTCCTGTTTGACTGTTAAAGCTGGTCCAGCTTGCTACAATGCAAGTACAAGCCATCAACCATTTCTCAAGGGCTGGAACATGTGTCATCCTCTGTCACACCCATCCCACAGTTAGGCAACCTGCGCCCATCTGTTTCTGCTACACATGAAATGTTGTGCTTTCTGATTTGTGCTGTCTCAGATGGTGCTCCTCAGATGTTTTTGCTTTCTCTTTACTATTATGCACCCCACAGGAATGCCTGCTTCCCTCTAATCCAGTGTTTCTCAACCTTGGCAACTTTAAGATGGATGGACTTCATCTTCCCCAGGCAGCCATGCTGGTTGGCAAATTCTGGGAGTTGAAGTCCACACATCTTAATGTTGCCAAGGTTGAGAAACACTGTACTAATCACTGATTGCTGCTTTCCACAACTATCTGTCTGTCTATCTGTCTATCTATCAGTTCACTGATGAAACAATGAACCAATAAATTATTTATGTTTTTGTTTTATTGATGGAACAGTGAAACTCTGGACTGATCTCTCTCCCTCTCTTTCTCCCTCTCTCTCTCCCCCTTAACCAGATGAAATTTACAAGTTCTGCCACTTTCCCTTCTAGACCAAGATATACAAGGGAAAAAAGAACTTTGGTGTTTACTTCCTATGCAGAAGTGGTAAAGAAGCAGGGGAGTCCATCAATCATGGATCATTGTAAACATGGTCTAGGCAGAATATCAAACCATCACCTTGGTCAAAACAGAGGAAGGAGTTGAAATCTGGAAAAGGAATTCTTAAGCGAACTTCATAGTTGGCTGGTTTACTGGGAGACAAACAGCTTAAGGTTGCAATGCAGAAAATCCCTTAGTCCTGTATTTGGAGAGTGAATGGAGGAAGTCTTATGTCAGCAGTGACTAATATGCTTGGTCCAGAGTATTTTTTGGATAAAACAGGTTGAAGAATTGGGAGAAAAAAACGAACTGGCTCCCCTGTTAAGAGGTGCAAGAACCATCAGTGATTAACAGTTAGTTTGGAAATAGTTGAATATAACATTTTGTATTCCAGTTATAGCCAGACAGATATCTTAGGACTGAAAGAATATTACCAACCTCAAGAAAGGATATCAAGATCCAGGAATATGGTGTGGCCAGTTTATGTATGAAAAAACAGCCTCCTAGAAACTAGAGGGTCTGTGTGAATAAAGCGTGGACATCGTGTGCCTGGTAGATGAGTGAATCTTTGGGAAAAATTTGGAAGGTAACAAGCTGTGGGGGCTTAAAATCATAGCTTATAGGGAGGAGGAGGAGGAGGAGGAGGAGGAGGAGGAGGAGGAGGAGGAGGAGGAGGAGGGAGAACAAGAAGAATCCATTTGCAACATTCATTAGAGTTACCTTCTCTCCAATCCAAGTATGGTTCATCTGATAGCTGCAAACTCTCCTATAGTATTGGCCTCCTGTAGTCGACTAATATATTAATTGCTAATGTAATACTTAAATTTAGTTAATCTGCATTCACTGTGCAAAAAAAACTTTTAATGAACGTATGCTGATATACAATGAAAAAAAATTATCATTCCACTGTAATAATCAACAATTAAGAGATGAGATGAATAATAATTACCAAGAATGTTTTGGTGGGATCTGTAGTTGGCCTTTAATGAACATGTAGTATCCTTTCATCCATGACAGGGTTTGAAGTCTACTACAGACTCCTGCTGGAGAAAAGAGGGGAGAGGGAGAATATTTTAATTAATTTCCCTTTCCCTGAACTCTTGTTTTCTCATATTATTCTGTAGGGTTCTGTGTTCTTATTTTGCAGAGTCCTTCATTCTCTCAGAGAAGATTTTCAGTAGACAGTAAAGGGGGAAAAAAGTAAAAATAACAAAAAAATCACTTTCCTTTTTTATGGTGGAAGTGTTCATGGTGATAAGTTCCACAGATCCCAAATTTCGAGTTGTTCATATGTACAGTGACAGTCCTGGCAAAACTTTTATGCTGATTCATACTGTTATCTTGTTCCTAGGAAGCTGTTCATAAATTCATGTTGGCACATTTATTTATCTCATGAGCAGAGTAGAGATTTTCACACTCACACACACACACACTAGTAATGAAGGAAATTTTCAGAAGCAATGTCTCATAATAGCCTTCAAAGCTATAGTTCTGCAAAAACAAATCAGCTCTGGAGCTTTATGCAAGTCAAGTCCTTAAATGGATGGGTTCCTTTTATCAATGAAAATCTGTTCTGAAGCATTCTCCTTACTCTCTGGCTTGATGCATACTCCTAATAATAGATAATTCATATAATTATATCATTCATATCATTCAATATATAATAATGTTTTCTTCAGGATTTATTGTTCAATCCTCCCCTACTCTTTTTCTACCAATTAATTATAACAATAATGCCAATATAGGCAATATAGTAAGTATAGAAAAGAAGGTAGTAGAATAATTCCAGAATTATTCATTTCAGGTTACAATGTTTTGTGTGGCATTGCACATCAGTTCTTCAGTCAACAATGCATCTGATAGGTTCCCAGCCCAGATGTCTCTTGCTGAACTCCAAACAGTCACCTGATCTCTATATGGCCGGATAATCAGCCTACAAACTGGATTGTATGTAATGGACTAAGAGAAATCTCTTTTAGTAGTTCTGTCAAGGTCAAAAGTCTAGTTGTCTCTGCATACTGTACAGTATAAAATTCCTTACCTGACCTAGAATCCAGTAACTGATGTATATCCATAGCTGTGGAAACCAAAGGAAAGGTTAAAAGATAGTCAGCTTACAAAGGACCTTGAATTTATTTCTAAAGAGTTCAGTTCCAGAGCACCTCCCCCATATTTACTGTCCAGTTTTCAGTCAACATTCAAACTAACCATAGGGATGGTTTAATGAAACACCTTCTTGTCAAGATTTCAATCTCCCTGCTGTTGTTTCAAGCAGACACAAGGAGTTTAAATCTGAGGGACCACTTCTACCCAATTATGTCTAGCCATCCCATTAGGTCTCGTGGGACAGGCATACTCCAGGTTCCTATCAGTTATGGAGTGTGATCTGGTGGGACACAGGAAGAAATCCTTTTGGAAAATAATTTGGAAAATGTTTCCCTCAAAGATTAGATTAACCCCAACTGGCCTTTTGCAAGGCCTTAAAGACATGGTTGTACCCTCAAGCCTGGGGATCCAGATGTGTGGGACAGCCCACACAATGAATGTGTGGATTTGTTTGCTGTTTGTTTTGATTCCTATTGCTATGTGTTGTTTTATGGTGTTTTGACCAGATTGAATTAATGAACAAAATCCTGAATAAAGCCAATCAGAGTCATGAATTTGAGATGAGCGGCTATATAAATGGCAATATTAAACTCATACATCATACATACATACATACATACTATAGAATTAAGAAGCCATGCCTAAAAGAAGTTCTGTCTAACATCACTCAGGAATCCTGTCTTTTGAATAGACTGAAGATTTGAATCCTGACTCTCTTGCTTCTGACCTTTCAAGAACAAACATGTGACTCCTTATTGCCAGCTTTGAAGGTTTCTGCCATCTGCCCCTTCTTTCCAGAACAGCCTTCTCCAAGGGTGAGAACCAAAAATTCCTTCTTCACCAGCTTCAACCCTTACACTTTCAACTTACCTGTGTAAAGGAATGTAACTGTGGTCTTGAGAAGGAAGTGGGAGAGACAAAGTGGTTGCTCAGCCCTGGGAAAGTAGAAAGTGTGATAAAGAGACTCAGAACCATCCTTCCTTGACCTTGTGGTCCTCAAAAATGGGCAGTGAAGGTTTTGGACAGGCTTCCAAGATTCTATTAATATACTCTACAACTAGAAAGTTGCATTCCTGGAATCCCTGTGGATTCTATTTCTTGTCCTGGAACATTTCGAAGGGCTGACAACCAAATACTGTATCTATGATGCTGGAAAAGCTTGTAGATTGTTTATAATCCCCTGCCACTCTGACCTGTGACAGAAGGAAGAATTTCTGGTTGGGAGACACTGAGACATCTCTTATAGAGATCTACACAAAACAAAGAAATAAACAGGAAAAAAAAAAAAACAGGGTTCAAATACTTGATAAATCTGTGCACATTTTATGATTATCCAAAGCACTGTGTTATGATTTTGAAGGAGTGGCCGGTGGGAGCCTAGTGAATGTTCTGGTTTATTTAATTCATGATATAGAAATAGTGGGTTTTCTGCTGCTCTTTGAAAACTTTTGGGTGGTCATCTCCATGTTATCTTCATTGATTTCCCAAAGAGTTAAGGGAATGCTGGCCAACCACAACTGATTTCCAAAAGTAAGCAGAGTTAGTCCACTGGCAGAAATCAAGGTTGTGGGTAACAATGAGGACTCAAAAAAACACTCTGAAAAAAGGCAATGCCAAACCACTTCTATGTGTTTCCCAGCAAAAGTACATGAATGTGTCCATCTACTCATCTGTTTAATTTGAAGAACCATATGTTTCTACCACATCATTAACATGAGTGTTAGGCTGATATTTCTGTAGTGTCTTTCAGTTAATGTAGCATTCATTAAATCTCTATTTCATATAACCAATGTCATAATTAATATTATACTGCTGTTTCTTTCTTTCTTTCTTTCTTTCTTTCTTTCTTTCTTTCTTTCTTTCTTTCTTCCTTTCTTTCTCTTTCCTTCCTTCCTTCCTTCCTTCCTTCCTTCCTTCCTTCCTTCCTTCCTTCCTTCCTTCCTTCCTTCTTTCTTTCTTTCTTTCTTTCTTTCTTTCTTTCTTTCTTTCTTTCTTTCTTTCTTTCTTTCTCTACCAATTTAGTCCAATAATGTAATGCAAATCACTGTACGTTATACAATCTAAAAAATAACCCACCATAAATTAGTACTTAATGATAAATAAATACAGTATAGTGTAGGAATTTCATGAAATCTGCATTCACTATTTTGGAGATATTCTTAAGCCTTCATAAAAAACTGAAAATATATCTGCTAAATATATCTAAAACTATTTTGTATCTAAAAGGAATCTCATGTGTGATGAGATATTTCTTTAAACTCTTATTTTCCAACATTTCCAACATTTTGAATTTCCAATTCAAAGCTTCAATAATTTATTATTAGTAGCACAGATTTTGAAGAAGACAAGTTTTTTTCCCCAATACTGTACACATTTTTCCCACTTTCCTATATTCCATTAAGGGTTAGAACAGACTGACTGATGGATGGGAGATCACAAGAAAATACCAAGGCTGGTAATCTAAAAAGCTGAAAAGCTTTTGCAAAAAAAAAAAAAAGGCAATAGCAAATCACTTCTGCGTGCTAACAAGAAAACAAGTTCATTCAGTCACCAGGAGTTTTGCTGGTTTCAAAGAAAGCTACATTTCATTATTACCATAGAATATTATATTTTGACCAAATACATAGAAATAATGCAGTCCTACGCAGGTATTGTTTGCACACTAATGTAGATAAGGACCTTCTGTATTGTAGATGAAAATATGAAAATCCTGCTTTATCTTAACTGTATGCAGGCTGGCAGACTGAATCAGAATAGAGAAGTAGATGCTAAAATAATAAGGAAAGTCTAGTATAAAACAATCTGATATTTTAATTTCCCAAGCCATTTCTGATTAGTTATACTAAATGATAATCTCTTAATACAAAGAAACTAAAGATCAGGTTAAATCACAATATAAACCTATTTTTAGGAGAAAATTGCATCCTTAATTATTAAGTCTTCTGATTACTTAATGCTATTCATGGTAGTCATGTTCAGACATTCCTCCTTGCCCTCACATTATTGTCCACATAAGATAGTCCCATCTCATCCCAGGTACTCCATTTGAGATGTCAGAATCCTGGTTTTCTAGAGTTCTAAAAACTTGAGAAAAATCTGTGGTTGCCCGTTGTAGATAGTCACTCCCTCTATACAGAGAAGATGGGAAATAGAGGTTGCACAGAGTTTGAAAGTCATGTTACCTGCTTGGGAAGCTTTTATTTAAAAATAAATACATAAATACATAAATACAGTAGAGTTTATCATATGGTTCACAACAGTATAGCATCAAAAGTTCCATCCAAAGAAAGTGATAAAGGTCTAGAAAGATGATACAGATATGCATTCTACACTTTGCTAGAAAATTGAAGGAATAGAGGGCTTTGACTAAATCAAAGCTAAACAAAAGGAGAATGCTAGGCATTTTTTAAATCACCTTTGTCCTCCAAGCATCCATCAATCCAATCAACATACAGCTTCAAAATAAAGTGACATCAACACATATTCAACAATTTACTTTCTTAACCTATGTATTAGCATTATGATTATATTATGCAGCAGAGTGCAAAGTAATGTCATCTTAGCATACAGTATACATTTTGAGAGGGTGCCATACAGTTAAACAGTAATGGTAGTGTGATATTGGCTTAGAACCATGGAGACCTAGTAGGTAATGTTGGACCAAACACTTTCTTTAAGACCAAATTATTTAACTGGATTGTTATTTTGAGCATAAAATTAGGATTGATCCAATATAAGTCCCCTTGAACTCCTTAGAAGAAAGGCACGATATACAATACAATCCACAAATAAATAAGGAAATAAATGTTGAGGTATCCTTTCACAACCCTATCTGTTATCATGGTACATCTGGAACACACCTGCTAGAATGGATATATAGTTGTCCATGATAAAGAACTGAATCAGTGTTTTATCTGTATTGTACATATAGTCTATCTATAATTAATTTAATTTACTACATATACAACTTCAAAAACACACAGATTTTATTAAGCAGATAGGGAGCTAAATTATTATCAATATCCCTTGTAGTACAATAGGCTTGCTTCTCTAGCTGTTAGGTTTTGTGATTATACTAGTTTACTTATAACAATATTCAGCACTTTTACTGAAAATAGAGCTGAATAACTCATTAAGCAAGGGAAAAGCTGGAGATGATCCAGAAATCTGATATAACCATTTCTGGAATAGTCAACAGCAGAAAAACAACTGTTTCATATGTGATAAGCAGGGATCATGGGAATGAATATAGTTTAGCAGCAGCAATATTGTTTCACTAGTCTCAAAGCAGTAATCCTTCTTCCAGGGGCATTTTTGGCAGCTTGAAAACAGCAGAAGGTGTCTGTAGCTGTCTGAAGGTGGGAACAGCACACTGGCTCATCAGAAGAGATTTAAGAGAAACCTGCCATGTTTTCATTGGAAGGAATGTGACCAATCTGCTTTTAACGTGTTTTGCACTAGCAGTGAATTGAGTTCCTTGGCTCCCACAATCAAGGTCTGATTCAGAGAGAGAGAGAGAGAGGGAGAGAGAGAGAGAGAGAGAGACATACCAAGCAACTGTGAGAGAAACTTTCATTAAAATTAATATCAGGAAATCAGTGTAATTAAGGATAGCTTCAAGGAAATTTGCATTAAGCAAAGTTCCTGAGCCCTTTATGTCCAGTCATGTGTATTGGGAATGCTGAATAAAATACAATTGCAAGTCCAAATCATTCTGTAGTTTTCTCATTGTTCTTATTTATTAGAAAATCTGAAGGTCTGGGCAATAACAGATAAGATCTTTCTTTATTGTATATACCTACTCCTCAGATAGCACAACCAGGAGGAGAAGGAACTGTTTATTCACTTGCCTAACATTGCTTGCCAATGCTTCTGTTTCTCAGGTCTGGTGGAACTTTATCCTAAACTCTTAAGACTTTGTTTGTTTGCTTGCCGAATGAGTTTCTAAATTCTCCTTCTAACCATCATCATTGTCATCATCATCAACATTCTTGAAGTGAAGTTGATTAACAGACAACAGCTCCGATATTGATAATGTCCAGTTTTTAATGCAGTATAATGTGTCATGTGTTGTAATGAAAGCAAGATAGTTCTCAAGGGGAAAGACAGACTGTAGGGTTTGTTCTCTTGGAAAACAAAGTTATAGTTCAGTTTTAAAGGACTTGTTTCACCTGAAAAAAAGGTTTGTGTTTTTTTTTTCTATTTTTTTTTTTTTTCCTATTTATTTAGTTTGTGGAATGGCTGATAGTCATTTTGTGAAGCCTTGGAAAAATACAGTGCTGCTATTGTCAGTATAGGAGAAACTATGATGTCAGCTTAGGCAATAGACCTAATGGCCTATATGGACCAAGGATTTGATTTCCCATATAGCTTCTTATAGTAATGTATGGCTGTGAGAGCTGGACCATAAAGAAGGCTGAGCACCGAAGAATTGATGCCTTTGAACTGTGGTGCTGGAGAAGACTCTTAAGAGTCCCCTGGACTGCTAGGAGGTCAAACCAGTCAATCTTAAAGGAAATCAACCCTGACTGCTCATTGGAAGGATTGATAATGAAGCTCAAGCTCAGATACTTTGGCCACCTAATGCGAAGAGAGGACTCTTTGGAAAAGACCCTGATGCTGGGAAAGATGGAAGGCAAAAGGAGAAGAGGACGGCAGAGGATGAGATAGTTAGATAGCATCACTGAAGCAATGAGCATGAAACTGAGCAAACTCAGGGAGGCAGTGAAGGACAGGAAGGCCTGGCACAATATGGTTCATGGGGTCATCAAGAGTCGAACACAACTTAACGACTAAACAATAAAATAGTTTCTTAAATTCCTTTTCCTTATAAAAAACACTTCCTGCTGCTTATTTTTTTCAAAGAATCCCCATTTTCCCTTCTACTTACAGAAACTATAACAACAAATAGACTAGGTACTGAATAAAGAGGGATCGGCTCCAGGTATTGTTACAACACAGCACAATTATAGTGTTAGATAAGAGTGGCAGAAAGAAATAATAATAATTTAAAGTTTCTCCCTCTCGACTCTCTTCACAGCTTGATAAGCCTGTGGTAATGGTTTGTTTGTCTGCTTGTTTCATCTTGTTGATACACGTAGCCACAGCACATTTACCAAACTATTAAGTAAGGCTGTCTATCTTGTAGAAATAGCCTATAGTACTTCTGACATCAGCGACTCTCCTTGAAAAAATTAGAGGAATACTGACTTGCCAAGGTTTTGTTATTATCTAGATATTCTAAAGAAGGAAAAGGGAGAATGTAAAGAGGCAAAGTAGGAAATGAAAGGCCAGATTACTGTTTCAAAGAGAGAAGCTGGATTTGAGAGGGAAGAAAAGGTGCTGGATTTGAACCCAAAGGAGATAACAAGTTCTAGAATCACTTAGCAGTTTATTTACTATCTTGAATTATCATATAGTCTGAGTGATCTCATGTTGAGTCTCTGGAAGCATTAGCCAAGTTTGTCCCAGCCTTAGGGGACCCTGACACTTGGGGTGGATTTCTGGTCATAACTGATCAGCAAAGAAAGTATGCTGTGGCACATGCTATGCATTTGCAGATGTCAAAAGAAAGCCATGTATATGAATTGCTGCCATTCAGCCAGCAAGAAAGGATTTTTTTAATCAGACATATTAGAGTTTTCATTTTCACTTTGAAATGGTTCATTGTTCTGTAGATAATATAGATTTTTTTCCCCCTATGTGTAGTTTAATCTTATTCCTGAATTCACCTATTGCTGCAGCATTTAGATTAGAAAACAATATCTGCAAATAATATTTCCACAACTGAGACAATCCATTTGTATCGGTAGTTTAGAAAAACAGAAAACCATATTCTTATCATGCTGATAGAGATGAAACAATCTAGGACTATTTTAGTAAACTGAAATGTCTGATGGTGATTGGAGGAATCCTACTAGTCTATGATGTTCTGCTACCTTTTCTTCTGGTTAACATTTTCCTTTTGGATGTGAATGATCTTCACATTTTTTGAATGGATATTTGAAGCAATCACCAATGTATTGACATATATTGTTAGCATGAAGTGTTTGCAAAATTCATCTATCATATTCTGGATCAGAGGAAGGGATTCTGAAAACAATGCTTGTTGACATTCATTCACATGGTCCAATTTCATTCCATGATATTTTCATAGTGTTGACAATTTCCATGGGGAATAGCATCATTAATTCTATGACAGCAACTCTGAACATCTATGATTATACACCATCATTTTTGAACAGTAGATAATTATGGCAGCGATAAATGTTTTCTTGGTGACAAAACATCTGCCTTTGTGTTGTACTGACCATCTGTTATAACTATTGGTGCATACATAACTTTGCTTTTAAATACTTTCTAGAAGCTACCTTTCCCTTTTTATAGTCTCTGTCTCCCCAGACTGATTTAATTTCAACTTATGTTCCATTCATTAAAGCAGACAAACTCTTAGCTGAGCATAGTTTCTTTGATGTAAAATGACTCCTTATTTTGGAAAATACTATTGTGATATAGAAGTATGAGCATAAATGTAGAAAATAAGCCATATTTGTAGGACCTTCTCAGAAGAGACCATGGGAACCAAAGACCTTTTATTACTTCTGAAAAAGAGATAGTAGTAGAACTATTTTTCCAGAACAAAGTACAACACAAATGAACAAAGAATCCTATCAGAGTGGTCATGATCCTTTTCATTCTATTTGAAAGTGCACGCAAACTGTAATTTAGATATTGTTTCTACATTATCTTGTGCCCAGCATGTTTACACTCTTTCTCTTCCGTTGTTTGATCAACTGGTCCTTATTTCATTTTTTTAAAAATCCATTTCTTCTTTAACTTCTTTTAAATCCCAAAGCATTGCATAAAATTTGCATCATTTTGAATTAATATTGTTTTTCTCTATTCTCCATTCTCAGTCATTTCTCACCCTTATTAGTCCTGAGCCATGTCCAGCATTGTTTCTCTCTTTCTTTCTCCCATTTCCAGGAAGCTCAGCTCTCCAGAATTCAGTATATATGTTGTACAAATTTCCCTACTACCCTGTTTGTTTAAACTCTCTGCTGCATGTTTGCTGGGCTCACCTTGGCAGTCTGATCTATGATAAAGTCCCTGATCTTAGATGAAATCAAACCACTTGAAGAACATGGAAAGGCCTGCCAAATCTATCCATCTAGTCCAACATCCTGTTTTTGAAACAGTGCCCAGTCAGATCCTTTGGGAAATCTACAAGTAAAACATAAATGAAATAGCACTTTTCTGTGCTAAGCATGTGGCTTTTGAAAGGACTGTGTTTGATTGTGAAAGCTTTTGTAGCTGATCACCTGTTGATTTTAATGTGTATTTTTTAAAATGCTTGTTTGTTTGCTTGTTTATATTGGTGAGGTACAAAATGGTGGCTGCCAGTTAACAGCTCCTAGGCAAAATTCTATTATAGTCAACAATTTTGCCCATTACACCAAATGTTCCCTTTTCTTCATAAATCAGCCTAAATAGCATTCCATTCTGCTGTTTGCAAATGGAGTTGGGGGCATTTTAGCTTTGCTCCAAAAATTAAGTAATAATGCTATAATTATTTGTCATTGCTGCCTGTGAATGTTTTAAAAGGTGACATCAGGATGGCTGACAAAGGATTTTCTTTCTAAAAATGCTGGAGGGCCTTATATGAGAGCATTTCCACTCAAAACCCCAAGCCCACTGCATGCTAATCACATAGCAGGGGAGTCAACAATGCCCCAGCCCTTAATACACTGGGCATAGAAGCACTGAAGGCTCCATTTGCTGTTCACACGTTACACAAATAGAGCACAGTCACCAAATGTACCACACCGGCTTGAATGCCCTGCAGGGTTTTCAGCACATTACTATAGGTGCTAATGGGCTGGAAAGAGTTTTCAGTCCATTAGCAATTTAGTCATAACTTTAGTGCCACAGAATTGGAAGGAACCTCCATGATTATCAAACTATCACATTGCTCCGAGACAGGATTTGTAGATTTAAGCATCCCCAAACAGAGATCTACTTATCACTTTCTTAAGGATCTCAAATGCTGAAAACTGCAAAGCTTCCCTTTTCCCCATTCTACTGAAACAAATATTGAAACGGTTCTGTTCTGTTCTGTTCTGTTCTGTTTGTTCTGTTCTGTTCAAACAAAGCCAGTTTGCTTAATGTGAGATACAAAGCAAATACCACCAATCAGTGTTATATTATAGCCTCAAAGGCACTCTGTAAGCATCTTGATTTGACTGTTTCCCTTGGGTGGCTAAAATAAAGGAGCAGTTTTGAGGGATCTAACAGTCTTTTGTGAACGGCGACTGCTTTGCTTTCGGCTTCATAGAAGAGATATTGTGCAAGTGAGGCAATCAAGGAAGTGACTCCATATGTCAGGGCTATACAGCTTGAAAACTTTGGACATGACCCACAGACCCAAAGGTTCTCCTGATTCTATACTATATTGAAGCAGATGAGGGAAATTATGAAATATAAGAGTAATCATATTAAATTGTGATTAAATTAGAACAATTTAGTCTTTCTACCATTCCCATTAACTTCTGCTCGAAGCCATATAGATTGTACCCCCTGGCTACTAATCAAAGGCCAAGGGCTTCACACAGTTTCAGAAATGATGTGTACCTCTGAGTGTTTATGTAGAAGTAAGTCTCATTCAGTTCACTGGAATGTTTTATCAGTCAGGTACATATAAGACTGCAGCTGATTTTGCATGTATTTGCTTTCTGGCTCCTCCTTTTCATTTTCTTTCTCCATTCTGGCATGCAGTCCAAAAACTGTGAGCCAGAGCCAGAGAGGTATCTGTTTCCCTGCCAAATCTGAATTACTATTCCTCTTCTGGAAGAAGGTGATTTTTTTATATATAAAAATCATCATCAACAATAACAGCTAGCTTCCTTTCAGATGGAACATTAGGGGAATGAAGGGAAAAAAATGCTCAGACAGAATTCTTGGAAATGATGCCATGTTTCCATTGACCATTTAAAAAAACAAAAAAACACCTCCTTTACAAATCCAAGCCTAATAGATCAAACAGTTTAGAGATTTATTTTATTTATTTATATTTTTTACTTATTCATCATTGATTGGAATTAGATTCTTAAAGAGCTATAATGTTTAATCTGAAGATACCTGACTGGAACTGGCATAGGGTATAGTTCAAAAAATCTGATTCATTCCTTCAGTCAAGATCCATTTTGCATGATCAGCATCATTTAGTTTCCTGGACAGTATTTTCAGAAAACTCCTGTGAACAAAAAAAAAAAAAGTCTTGTTTATCTTTATTTTGTTTTGTTTGACTTGGCTTGATTTTTTGTCTAGTTGGTTTTAATTCATTTTGTTTGAATTACTGGAGGTTTCATAGCCCCCGTTTTGTACATGTATGGTTTAGTTTGTATTAAAATATCAGAACTGCTGAGTTGGATGTAATTTTCTACAAAAGTTAGGTTTACAATGTGACCCACCTTGCAGAGACACAGGAGTGACCCACTTTCCTTTGATGAGGGTTGTCCACAATGAGAAGCCCTTCTTCTGGTGCTTCCTTTAGCCAGAAAATAAATTTTGTCCCAAATTGCTTTTCAGAAGTGAAGCACTCCTACTGAAACAAAGTAGCTTTCTGAATAATAACCCCATATAATAGCAGTGAATATGATGCACTTTTGAAAAATAAAAGGGGGAAAAAAGTAGAAAAACTTTGAACCAGAATGTCAAGTATAAGGTCCAACATACTTTTTATTTATTTATTTATTTTAATGTAGAGCTCCCAGAATTCCTCATCATTCTCCATCTGCCTGCAAGTGTTGTGAATTATATAATACATGTGTTGTTTACATCAGTGTAGGCCTGTGTCCTTCAGAAAAATAACTTATTATTTCTGTCAAATATGTCTGAGGGCTTTGGTTTGAGGGCTGGATAAAGCTTTGTGTGACATGCTGAGGGCCATGCTAAGAGTAGAAGGTGGATGTAACTTTTTGAAGAAGGGGAGTTAAAATTATGGAAGTTGCAACTTTGAAACAGAGAACCATGGAGTCTGATCATTTCATAAAAACTTATCAATGTGTTTAAAATACAAGGGAGGAATTAAAATAGGCATCCCTTTTAAGTATATACAAATCATGATGTTTACATTCATTTTCACAAAATTTATTTTTTTCTCCATAGGCTTAAGGTCAGCATTAATCTATGTTATGCAATTTGAAATATTCAGATCAACAAAGGTATTTTCCTAGGAATAATTATCCCCCAATAGTTAATAGTGTGAACAAAAAGCACAACCCCCTTTTTATGTTTTCATACAAACATTATTGCCTATATATTTATTCCAATTTGTTATTCAATCAGAATATGTACCATATTGATGTACAATTGCAATTGAACTAGGCAAAGGCTTTGATAATAATTTAAAAAGGGCCAAAATATCATTAGTATAGAATAACTTATATTCAATTCCGGTCACCTGTATATCTTGAATATCACAAGCTTCTCTAATAAGATAAGCTGAAGATTTCATCCTCAAATTAAAAAAAAAGAAAAAAGGAGATAAATAATATCCTTGACAAATTCCACAATACATCTATTGTAAAATTGGGGAAATAATCCTGTTTGCTCAGGGAACAGGACTAAATAATAAAATTTAATCCAAGAAATAAAATTTGAGGAGGTTTTTTTTTTCCTTATAACTTGTTATTCCCCCCCCCCCCCCCCCGCCCCATACCAAACTCTTTCCATACTCAATGAAGCTATTATAGCTGTTTTGGAGTGAATTGCTAAAATATCTACCAATAATGCAATGTTATTGGAAGTTTGGCTTCCTTTCATGAAACCAGCTGTACAATATGAATTATTAATGGAAATACCTTTTGCAATCTGTGTGCCAAAATCAGTCAAAATCTTTGCATCCACATTTAGCAAAGGATATCAGACAGTAACTCATAAAATGTGTAGGGTCTTTGTCATGCAAGCCTCATCAAATGACAAGGAAAGGGCCACATTTTCAAAAAGTTCATTATATATCTAATACCCAAGTTCTCTTTACATTTTCCCCATTTTTCTATGGAAAACCATCTGGCCCAGTGACCTTCCTGGATTTCTTACTTTCAATTGTGTTGAATATCTGGCAGGGTTAGAGATGAGGTTGAACCCTTCAAATAAACATGAATGTTTCAGTTAAAATACTATCAACCTGTTCAAAAGGTTTCTCTATATTTCAACTATAAAGAAAGTATAAAAGCCAGAAGTTGAAAATAAATTTTATGTGAGGGTATTAGGTTGCATTGTAGGAATTTTTTGAGTTTAGCTTTTTTGGTGTCATTACTTTACTAGATAACATAATCATTGCAAGGGTCTTTGAAAACGGAGGTTTGTTTCCTGGTTGGAATTATATATCCTTCTGTTTTACTGTTATAGACCATATCTGATGAGTCAGATTTATTTATTTATGTATTTATGTATTTATGTATTTATGTATTTATTTGATTTCTATAGCTGCCCATCTCAACAAGTGACTCTGGGTGATGTGCAATCATAAAAACATAATTAAAACAATACAAATAAATATATATATAGTTGCTGACTAAAACTATTGCCATAGATGTTAATATAGCCAATAAATGGGACCCTTAATACAATTGGGGCCCGAGGCCCAGGAACATATCCAGGTCTTCACAGCCTTAAAAAAGGCCAGCAAGGTCAGAGTCATCCTAATCTCTGAAGGGAGAATGTTCCAGAGGGCAGGGGCTATGGCAGAGAAGGCACATCTCCTAGACCCCACCAGGTTCCTTGGCTGATGGGACCTGTAACATACCCAACCTGCTAGACCAAACTGAACAGGTAGAAACAACTGGGAGAAGACGGTCCCTTAGGTAACCCAGTCCCAAGCCATGAAGGGCTTAAAAGGTGATAACCAGCACCTTGAATTGCACCCAGAAGCACCCTGGCAACCGATACAACTCACAAAGCAGAGGTGTTACATGTGTTAAATATCCAACACCACTTACTACCCACGCAGCCTCATTTATACCAGTTGAAGCTTCCAAATGCTCTTCAAGGGCAGCCCCATGTAGATTCCGAATTGGAAGAAGAGGGCTTGACAAATTCTAACCTTACCATTCAGAAACCTAGACCTAGAGCCCAAGAAGGAAAAGATTCTTACTTCTCGCACATATAGAAATGTCTGGCAAGTAGAACAGAGACCTTTAGTGAGGCTCCTTAAAAGGAGAATAGGCATGCCTGAGTCAGCTGCACTGAGATTTATAGCTGCCATGAATAACTCTCAAATATGACCTCCTGCTTGGATGGGATGGTCTTGCAGTTGTTTTGATGCCTTGATGGTAGATTATTTATTTGGCTGATAAGGTGGTGGTTCTGTCATATCTCTGTGTTGATTGCTTCCTGTATAATTGGTGATGTTGACAGCTGTGTGATGGAGGGCTCATTGGAGTATTGTTCTTTCCTTATGACTGCTGAAGTTTTGGTTCTTAGGTGAATAAAGAGATGGCTGTAATTTATCCAAATGTTGGTTGATTGCTGTGTGGTGGGGAGGGAAATTCCCAATGGATGTAACTCCTATGACCGATGGCTCCCCACTTCTTTTCATATAATTGTCTTAGAGTAGTTTATAGCTCCCAAACTAATCACCACTGTGAACTCCCTTTCTCAAAGTTCAGCTGTTAACTGAACTTATCCTATAGCTGCACAAACCTAGATTGCACAAATCTAGATTGCATAAACCTATATGGCAGCCAAGGTATTAAAAATCTCTAGGAGGCTTTTCACATGATGGATGATATTGGTTAGTCTGGAATTTTGGCCAGAAGAATAACCAGTCATGACCCTTAGAATGTTGCACATTAAAATTGTATGGACAGCACCACAACACAGACTCCTTCCAAGTGCATGGTAAGGGTATGCTGTGACGGGCAGTAAGATTTAGGACAGCATTCCTGCTGGCTCCAAGCAGGAGAGGAGGATGACAAAGCAGCTGTACAGATGTAGCCTTACAACTCTTCTTCTTGCCAAGGGGAAAATCTAATTTATTCAAACATTTACTTAAAAAAAAAACCAAAAAAAAAAAAAAACAGATACTACACAATTGGATCTAAAAGGTAAACATAAATAACCCTCTGAACAAATATATTTTTACTGTGAGGTCTGCTGTTTTGTTCCAACCACAAATTGGATTTCGGTCATTATTTTGAAATAATTGGCAGCAATTACAGGAGCATAACATTTCTTTATTTCACCATCCAGTGATAAGCAAAATATTGCAAGGTAAATATTTATCCCTTCTGTCACTATATTGCAAACATGGTTAAATTAGTTGTAGTTTTTAACAACCTTGGATGACATATTTCAGGAAAGCTACAAATGTTACTGTGTGCCAACCTCAGGGGGAAAAAAAGAAAAAAACTCTACCACAATATGATTTTGTCTACAATTAAACTGGAATCTTGACAAAGATATGCTCTATATGAAGCATATATGGAAAATTCTTTTCTTTTCTTTTCTTTTCTTTTCTTTTCTTTTCTTTTCTTTTCTTTTCTTTTCTTTTCTTTTCACTAATCTGAACAATTCCTGAAAACATTTATCGAGAATGGCCACTGGAAGTTGTTCATCCTCTGTTATGGGAAGTTCAAAATTATGAACTTGACTCTAAGCTAGCAGATCTGACCTTGACTCTGAGCCAGTTCTTCCTGATAGACTACCAACTCCTTTCCCAATGTTGTGTTTTTCATTTTGAGTTCTTGTGTCAATTTCTCATGGGATTCAAACACTATTTTCTAAAACAATTTTAGTATTTATCTGAATTGCATGAAGGTTTATTTTAAACATTTCAACCATTAAGACATCTTTTATAAGCCTTTTATTTATTGATTGTACTATGACCAGGAACTCAACATTAGAAACATCTCCTCTTTCAATTCCAGACACTAGCTCAGGAGTGAAAATTGTTATCTGCACATCACCCACCCTATCAGCCAAAGCAATTCCATCTTCAGAAGCAGCCAAATTCTCTGGCATAGAAACAACTGGATCAACAGCTGCTAAGGATTTTTCTATCTCTACTGGAGATGGTGCTGTGTGAGCAGGCAAAACAGAGGTGGAAAGAAAAGTTTATTTCTTATGCTTACAAGGTATATTATTTCCTCAAATTCCAAGTTTAATAGACAATAATTTAATTAATGCTTCTGTTTATTAACTATTTTGATAAGCAGTTCAAATATAGTTTTCAATATGTTATGGACAGAGGAAGGAACAAACTGCAAGTCAGCATGTTGCCACCATAATTCTGCTTCTACCTACCTACCAGTATTAATATTTTACTGTGACTCATAGTTTGACAATTTTGTGTTTGTATTCTTTTGGTTTTTGGCTGCAAAAAACAAAGGAAATAAGGAAACTAACTCCCCATGTCTAGAGAGAAGTATATTTGAATCAGCAAAAATCTGGTTTGTAGTAGGTGGTCTGTATCTACATGACATTCCATCCTAACATTTTTTTTTTCCTCCAGCAAATTATTAAAAACATACAATCTATTGTACAATGTTTCCTTTTTATGAACTATTATGTATATACAGTTGATGCTGAACAAATTCTCAGATGCTGCAATACTCTTCGGCCTGACTATCAGCCTGGACAAGACTGAAGTACTTTACCAGCCCGTGCCAAATACCAACCTGTAGAACCAAAAATCACTGTTGATGGCACCCAGCTGACAAATGTAAACAGTTTCAAATACGTGGGAAGCATCATTTCAAGCAATGGGTCTTTGGACAAAGAAATTGACTCCAGGATCAGTAAGGCCAGCCAGGCACAGGGGCAGCTGTGTACTAGTGCTCAATCAACACAACATCAGTATATCTACAAAGCTGAAAGTCTACAGAGCTGTGGTTATCCCTTCTGTCCTATATGGATGTGTGTCCTGGACTCTGTACCAAAGGCACATCAAACAACTGGAGAAATGTCACATGCACGCTCTCTGTTTTTTCCTCAGCATTTGTTGGCAAGATCATGTCTCCAACCTGGAGGTCTTGGATCATGCTGAGTCCACCCGCATTGAGTCCCTGTTTATCAGAGCCCAGATTTGTTGGGTGGGACACATCATCAGAATGGATGACCACCGTATGCCTCACCAGTTGCTCTATTGCATACTGGAGTGTGGGAAGAGACCTTGAGGTTGACCACCAAGCACTACAAAGATGCTGTGAAAGAAACTCTACACCACTGTGACATCCAGCCAAGGGAACTAGAAGCTGCGGCTGCTGACAGAACCCCTGGTGAGACCTGTGCTATGAATCCTCCACTGGCTTTGAAGGCAGGCACCACCAAAAGCTGATAGAAAACTGTGAGCAGCGTCACAGAGTAACACCCACAGTTAATACAACAATGGACTTCCAGTGCCCCTATTATGCTAGACTCTGAGCTTCCAGATGGGGATTGCAGAGCCACCTCTATGATAATAGTTGAACTGTACAACAGTGTGTCTTCATCGAACCTGAAGGACTACCATATATTTTACACTGACACTTTGTTGAGCTGTTAACCCCATACCTAATTAAATATCCTGGTCAGTCTGATCAGTTTTCTTTAAAACTTTTTCTTCAGATTCAAACGATTCTATTTCCTTAAGTATGGCCAAATTTTGTTGTATAATATGTAAGATGTGCATCAATCTGATCAATCTCTTTACCTAATTGTCTAATCAATGTAAGCTGCAGTACATGTATGCAATGTGTTTTATGGACTGGTCATTGATTGCATTTAAGATTTTTGTCTTGTCTATATTGATTTTACATGTAGCTTTTGCAAATGTATGTAGTTTCATGTGTAATTTTCTCCAATCATTACTGTTTTACATAAACCTTTTTATCAAATTATTCCACGTAAAAGGAGACAGTTAAGGACCATTTCACATTCTCCATTTCTCAGCATCCCAAAAACATAGTAAGAGCTGATAATGTAATTATGACCCCGTTCACAGATACAATTTGAACACGGTGTTATCCACTTTTTTTTGAAACAGCTCTAACAATTTGGCCAAATATTGGTTCTAGTATATCCTGATCTCCAATATGGGAATCACTATTTGAAATCCTATTTTTATATAAGATGTCCATATAACAAATGGCTGAAGTGAACTTGATTTAAGGCTCACTGTATTTTGTATGTTGAATACTTAATATGCAATTTATCTGAAAATAGGTCTCCAAAATATTTTAGCATATAGTTGAAATGCTGAGCCTATAAGATGAAGCTGCTGTGAATTTTTTTAATGCCAGAGACCAGCAGATCCAGCAATCAGATTCAGCTCTTTGTCATTCCTATCCTTTCTGCAAGTCATTCACTATGATAGGAAGAACTAAAGAACAGATATTGAATGACCCGTAAATTGTAGCTCATCCCCAGCTGATGTCTATTTATTGATGTCAGTAACCGCAGGCATAGCTCACTGAGTGCGGATGTCTGAAGAAGGAATGCATTCACATGTAGTTTCCACATAAGCCAGGACCCTGCATTAAAAGGATCACTGAAGACCAGTTGGGCTTTGCTGCTGCAGGCATTTGCCCTGGATGCACAAATATCTGGACCAGCCAACCTTCTACTTTGAGTGTTCCAGGTAAAAATCTGAAGAGGGCTGATCTGTGTGCTCTGTCAAAGGGTGACACATCTTACCAACAGACGTTTTCCTGTGTGGAAATAAATTGCACAGAAATACGAGCAATGATGGCAATACAAGCCACTGGGTATTAAGATTCTGTTATCCCTCAAGGTAAGTACATTCTTGAAAATGTAGCTCTAACACATTTAATAAAACATTTATTAGTTAGGCTGGATTTCTGTCTTTTAACGTTTTATTATTAAAATATGGCTTTGTCATCAGTTTATTCCTAAATGAATCCTCTGGCTGATGAAAAAGAAATACACCATTTTATTACATTTTGTTAACTGCAGGCCAAATTCTCTTGCTGGATTCTCCTGTTTTGAATGTTGCTGGATGGGTAACAATTCACGAAAGTGGCTCATGAGAAAGCAATAATTGCTGAAAAATATAATAATCTTGTATTTCATTCCATATTTTTTTAGTAATACCAAATCTATACAATTTGGAAATATTTCATATTGGATCATGTTCAACTAATTTTGTTTCAAGGCTCCGAAGTATTCAAATGATAACACAAGACTTCTCAAACAGTTTTATCTGGCTTCCACCCATTCCGAATTGCTTAATATTGTTAATGGAGACAATTGACCCATTCATTCAAAACATACAAACATTTGATAACTCTTGCCTGAATGTGTAAACTGTGTCCATCGAACAGTATTGTTGTTAATAATATATGAATGTTCTAGTTAAGTTTCATACTCTAGTAACCAATGAAAAACTTTTCATAAGCTGTTAGTTGTAACTTCTTTGACCAGCTAAAGTAATTCACTGAGTACTTTGGACAGCGTAGCTAGAACAGTTTGTTCTTTCCTTTTCTTCTTGCTGTCCAAGTTCACAATGAGTTGTCCATCCTGTACTGCTAGAGCTTAAGAATATTTTCAGTTCTTCTCTCCATTTTTTATTAAAAAATTGTTGAGTCCTTGCTTCCCATCAAGCTGAAGATATTTTCTCTGATGTTAGTTAATTCTAACCATCATTTAAAGCCAGTTTGGTGCAGTAGTTAAAGCATCAGGATAGAAACTGGGAGACTGTGAGTTCTAGGCCCACCTTAGGCATGAAGCCAGCTGGGTGACCTTGGGCCAGTCACTCTCTCTCAGCCGTACAAAGGAGGCAAGGGCAAACCACTTCTGAAATCATGCCAAGAAAACTACAGGGACTAGTCCAAGTAATCACCAGGAGTCACAATGACTGGAAGGCACAAAAACCAAACCAAACCAAACCAAACCAAATACATATTTATTAATAATGTACACTTGTTTCTGTTTAATAATACTTTATTTTTTAAAATAATCTTGGGAAAAATAATCTAACATGTTTGACAGTAAATTCAATCTCCTTGAATTCTATTTTTACATGCACATGTTCACACCCTCATACACAAGTGTATGTGTGTAATTTATAAAAACAAAATTAACACACTATACAATATTAAAAAAAAAAATCTCAGTAGCTGCATTAGGATTTCTTCACCATTTTTTTTTAAAAAGGCTTGTTATAAATACATAATGTGTGTGTGTGCTTGTGTGCATGCCTGCATGCACAGTGTCACGCATAAAAAGCAGGTTCTACAGGCAAACACATTTTAACCTGGGAGAAAACTATAACATGATTTTAAAAATGAATTACTTTGTTACAAAAGTGTCTGTCTCATGGATAAAAAAAAATAATAATAATAAGTGAACTATTTCAGAGAAGAAAGAGGCAAAGAGGAAACAGGCGGAGTGTCAAGAAAATGAAATGTTAGCAGTCAAAGTATTCTGCAAAGAGTTTTTCTTTAAATCCAGAAAAGTATCTTCTTAAGGGGAGGGGGGATAAAGTGCCAATAGTACAATTTGTCACACATATCAGCAATGACACCACTTACAGGGAATGTACAAGCCCCAAATACATTGCATGAAAACCAAATCAAAGAGATTGCTTTTTAAGATCCATTGACACAAACAGAAATCTTATATATTGCACGCTGTACTGGATAAACAGGAAATTGAATTCTATCTTACAGCTGCATAAACCTGGCCAGAACAGCATCAGACATACAATAAATTGTACATTATGGAGAGGAAACCCTTCCCATGGAATAAATAATAATGAGATACTTCGACAGCCTCTCAGCTTATAGGAAATGTATGGTAAGAGGTAAGCAACGTAGAATCTAAATCAATAGAACAGAATTAAAGTTATCGCCAGCTGTTGCCTAAAGACAATCTAAAATAAATATGGAGGCTCCTATGTGGACAAATGATTTAAGCCTGCAGACGTCCTCTTTTATTTATGTGACTGATAACCAATAAATATTATTAATTTCTGGGGAGGTAGCCCCAAGGTAGTCATGAAACACTACTTAAAACGTAATGTTTTGGAAATTATTTGTAAGGAAGGACAATACTAGCCATTGTTCACATCTTAAAGGGCTTCAGTTCAATTACTTCTCTCCCTCCCTCCCTCCCTCCCTCCTTCTCTCTTTCTTTTAAAAATTCTTTTTTAAAAGATAAAAGTGCATGTTTTCTTGAAATTTTAAAGTGAACTTTTGTTCCCAATGACATCAAGGGTTCTATTTGGATTAAGGCCACAGTGCAAAAAGGTGTGACCTTACCTCCTGAACTATAGATAGAGCTCAGATTGCTATTCCAGTCCAACTATCTGTAGAGAAAGGTGAACCATAAATGATTTTCCTCATATCTGCCAGCTCTGATGGGAACTAGGATCATAACTTCCCCAGCCCTGAACTAAACTAAGCCCTTTTCCTAGGTCTCCTGAGTTGAACTTGCCTGCTGGTGATTATATGGACACATCCCTGCAGTTTTGTTGGCAACAGTGCAGATGTGGTGTCCCATTGTCTTCTTCTGGGACTTCTTTTTCCAGTCTAGCTTACTCTCCTGGTCCTTTTTGCAGACTTCTCATCCAGGTTTTAATTCGGTCTGACCTAGCTTAGCTTCCAAGCCCAGGTCAGGTCAGACAGATATTGTCAGCATCTGCCAACATTTCCCATGAAAGGCACATAATGTACAGAAAAACCATGTAGGAGCTGCAGTTCATAATAGACATAAACCTTTGCAGTAATGCAAGATTGCATGGTTCTTTTCTTCTCTGCACCATCTCTGATACTTCTGGCATAAGCACACAGCATGAAAAAGAAAATGGTACCCAGAAGGTTGGTCTGGAAAGCAAGAGTGAGCCTTACCTGAGGCCTAGATAATAGTAATAACCTCTTGGAATTAGTAGGAATGGGATTCCATTGGGAAATGTCTGGTCTTTGGTGTTGTTGCTGCTTAATGAATGGTCACTCTGTAATAAACTTGTGAGAGCCCAACCTGATGTGCATTACCAAAACCTGGTTAGGCATGGGCAGGGGAAGTGGACCTCCCCTCTCAGAGGTGTGCCCACCTGGATTTTGTGTGTGGCACCAGCTGTGAGCCCAGGCATAGGGGTGAAGGGGTGGCTATTATTATCTGAGAAACTCGGGTGGCTTCTGTTGCTAAGCAACATCATGTAAGCTCATCGCTTAGCAACAGAAATGCTGGCAGTTCCAGTTGCCATCATTAAGTGAGGATAATGAATTGTTAAGTGAGGACCTCACATGATCACAACTTGTAACTTCTTGCTGGCTTCCCACAAGCAAAGTCAGTGGGAAACCCAGCAGGAAGTTGCAAGTCCTGGTCATGGCCAGTCTTTCCTTAGGCATATTGCAAGCAGGCTGGTGGGTAGGGAGTGAGTGCTATGGAGCGTGGGCTGGCAGGAGGGTGGGTGCTACCCAAGGGCTCCTGGGAGAAAAAGTGATGGGAGTGGGAGCAATTTACTGGAGCAACTTGAGACCTCCTGCCAGCTTCCCCATTGACTTTGCTTGTGGGAAGGTTGACCAGCAGGGAAGGTTGCAAATGGTGATTGTGTGACTGCAAGATGCTGCAATCCCCATAAGTGCAAGCCAATTGCCAAGTGCCTGAATTGCAATCACGTGACCATGGGGACCCTGCAACAGCTGCAACTTCACAGACCAGTTGCAAGTATCTCTTTTTCAGTGCCATCATAACTTTGAATGGTTGCTGAACAATTAGTCATATCCTGAGGACTACCTGTATAGTGCTAACTTCAGTATTTTTCCTGCCTTCTTCATTGACCATCTCTGTACTATTCAGGTGTATATAATAGAAGATGTGTATGTCCAACTCTTCATTCTTTTCCTATCTAGTGCAACATTTGATTTAACGGTTGGCTGGCTGGCATCTTTTTGGTTAGCCTCACTTTTTAAAAGTAATTGCCAGGTAAAAGTAAATATATGTCCCCAAAGACTGACATGATAGGAAAACCCAGGTTTATGAGCTATCTATCTATCTATCTATCTATCTGAAATTTCTTGCTTAGCTCATTGGTCCTGCATATTTTTGGTCTCTCCCCATCTCCATTTTAAGAAAGGGGAAAATGTTTCCTTGAAAATGTGGTAGTATTAAAGGCTACATTTGCTAGTAATAGTAAAATAACAAGCAGTAAAGAGGGAGTCCATATAAACTGTGTAATTATAGGCAAAGTTATAACAAGCAAACTATATTTCAATAATGATCCTTGGACAATCAACATTCCTTGAATCCTAGCGCTATGTAATTTGTGTTCTATAATTTCAACATGCCACTGCTAACCACATTTTTTGTGTCACTATGATATGGAAGAGCCAATGGACCCAAATGGATATGCACATGTCTGTGAATACTTGAGGGATTTTACTATTATTTTATTGTTGGGAATTCTGATACAAATTGATCTTGCTTGGCATTTGCCAGATAAACATGGAAAATGGAAGTCCATTCAGACTCATACATTCTGATAACATTCTTGGCTCAAATTGCATTCTGTCTAGTGAATTTTTAAAACAGAAAAAAAAGTTAGTAATTGGAATTATGTGGCATTCTGTTAGAAAATTATTTTGATGAGCTCAAATACTTTCATAACTATCACTCTAAATATAAATTTTATTGTAATTCTCTTAAATAATGCAGATTTATTTGAAAAAAGGGGGTGAAAGTATCTAGCTGTGAACACATAAAAATACCATAGATGCTGTTTATTTGTAAAGTTGGGCTGAATACTGACAACCTGTTCTTCAAAAATGAGGCAAACATGGGGACAAATTGTAGGATCTCCCCAATTAATTGTTTCTCCTGACTTCTTGCCATAGCTTCTTGAGGACCACAGATGAGGCATCTGAAAAAGTAGACCTTGTGTTGACAGGTTCCAGGTATGATGATGAGTCAGCAACCAGCCCACCATTTCCTACCTGGACCCAGCAGATGCTGATCCAGAACAAAAGTATCCTGCATTTAGCTCTCAAGAATACCAGTGTCTGAAGGGAGAATATCAAAACAGAGAGGAGACATTGAAATGCTTGGCTAAGCTAACAGAAAACTGGGTTTCCGTCTTTTATAAAAGGACTTATTGTTTTGTCCCTAATCAAACAGGACAATTTTGCCATCTTGCAAGTTCTGCCACCTTCACAATCCTCCATTGTGAGTACTTCTGTATTTTTCCAGCTGTTCTCTGTGGGTTTAGAAACTGTTGGTATTTAGCAAGCAAATTTGGGCTTGGTAATGTTGCTGGAATGAAACAAATCTGTGAAGGTGTCAGTGGATTTCAGTTTTAGACTCTTAACTGCCAGACTCTTTCCTTGGGACTTAACTCAGGTTGTGGTTGATTTTTTTCTTTTTTCTTTTAAACTCTCTTTTGTTGCTCCTTTGGACACTGTCTGCCCAGTGAGTCTGCTTATGTGTGTATGAAACTTAGACTGAATTTATAACTTCAAGATAAGCCTGGCAGATTTATTATAACCTTAAACTAGATAAGCACTACCATTCATGAGGCTAAGACATTTACTTAACAAAGTCAAGATGTATGCCACTCCAAATGCTGACAACATCTGAGCGATGCACATGCTGAAAATGTATTTCATACATTAGCTTCTCTGGAAGCTTCTTTTCCTCAGACCTTAATTCGCGGTGGGCAAAATTCTGACAAATTTACTTTCACCGAGCCCTAAGTGAATAATCTTTAGATGGAACAGATAAATGAGGTAGCCTTTACAACTACCTTACTATACATACTGCTATGTTTCAGTTTATTATTAATACCAAGGCTAGAGGTTCTGTTCCAGGCCAATAACTGTAGATAACAGAACCTTGAAAAATATACTTTATATTTGTGCAAAAGCCCATCTGTCTTTTTGTGCATGTGCGAAACACACACACATACATCCCAAAAGTCCTCCTCTAAACAGAACTTCTACCTATGAGAATGCCTTACCACGAATAACAACCCCTAGTCTGAATACTAGGCACAGATACACAAAACAGCACTTAATGGAATTAAGGAGAAGGAGGGCCACCTGTAGTCAACACAAAGTTATTGAAGTTTGGGATGGGAGTAAAATGTCCCCCCCCTCCCCAAATTGCGATAATGAAATTTAAAACTGTTCACATTAGACTGAGTTATGCCACATGAGAAAGATACTATGGCAAGTCTTTGGAGGCTTTGGTCCTAAGAAGATTGCCCCTGCCATTTTCCATTCTGATGGAGCCTTCTACGTATAGGACACTGCCAACAAATTACAAAAAGAAAAGCTGCTGAGATCCTGACATCAGCGAAACCACATCATGAAATGGCAGCAGGAATTTATGCGTAACAAAACAAAACAAAAGCCAGCCACCTAAAGATAATCCAGATCGAAATGTTCTTCATTTTTTCCTGCCTCTGGCCAATGTTTTTCCCCTGCGTCCCATGAAATGGTTCTACAAAAGGATTAGGGCTTATGTCTCACTCAAGTCTCTGACACTTCTTTTTGAACATCATTTAGATTTTGATTAAGGTGCTTTGTTTAAGATGCTGGCAATTATCCAGCCAACCAACAAGGAAATAATCAGCTTATATCTAAAGCATAATTATAATCAAAAGGGATTTACTGCATAAACAGACAACGGCTCCTGAAAAGGAAAAAAAAGGGGAGGGGGTTAATTACAAATAACCATACAAATCAGACAATAAAAAGAACTGAATGAATAACACACTTCGTACAGAAGCTTAAGGTGATTAAAATAAAACTGGGAACTGGGAACATTGATCTTCTTAACTCCATAATACGAAAGGTCCACTGCTTTATGACACCATTAAGGATCTTCTACATCAAGATCATACAAGTAAATTTTCACATAATGTACTGTATATTATGTGACTTCCTTTTCTTCTGCTTGTACTCCCTTCATCCTCCAAACCTGCTCCTCTCATGTTTTTCAGCCAACTGTTACCAGTTTATTGGGCTAATAGACGGTTTCACATCTATTTGAATAGTTTACAACAACCCCTTTTTATCTCTTTACTTGTTTTATTTTAATATGCATAGACTTTTTGTTGTGCCTTCAAGTCCATCTTGACCCCTCATGGCTTTCTTGGCCACATTTTGGAAGTAATTTGTCATTGCCTTCTTCCTAGGGCTGAGAGACAGTGACTGGCCCAAAGTCACACAGCTGGTTTCTGTGCCTAAGGCAGGACTAGAACTGCCATTAATGACAATGGACAGTAAAAAAGGAATATTCTAAGATGAGCATATGATGCTTGATTTCTGCAGAGCCAGCAAAGCAATAAAATTGATTGCTTTTTCCAGAGCAAAACATTTGGTAAGAAAACAGTAAGCAATTTTTGGCTGTTTGTTTTTGTTTTTTAGCTTTGTACAGAGATTATGTGCTGAATTCCAAGTCAGTGCAGGACCAAAGTTGGGGAAGGATTATCCAATAGAACTCTTTTGTGATGGTGGAATTAACACAATGGGACAGGTTGCCTTCTGGAACTACAGTCTTGCCAACTGTTCCAAAGGGTATAGTCAAATAACTCCCAAACTGTTCTCAAAAAGTTCTCTTGGAGAGCATCCACTCCCAAGTAATGAACAGGAGGGACTTACCAAACGAGGACTTAACTGAATATACAGCAAAGCAACATATTTTAGCCATACAAATTGTGATTGCCATTTTTGAACAACTAGCTGCAGTAAGTAAAAATCTGCTTGCTAAAAGATGGCATTGAATCCTATGTACAAAAAGTGTCATCTTTTAAGAAAAGTTCAAGGCGCTGACTTTTATGAAGTTTGGCAAGTGGACACATTAGATAACCAGATATACACTGAATACAGGGCTAGATCGGACTAAAAAAAAAAAAAAGCCAATGAGCAAAGCTAAGTAGATCATAGGAAATTATAAGCCCTTCATAGATTTCATTTTCATATTTAATATCCTACCTTGTATCATGGAACTTCATAATCAAAGGTAATGGCTTTGCTTCATATATTCTGAATCTTTGATCCCTGCCTGCAGGATACAAAAGCCTTGATAGTAATCTTTAGTAGCCATAGGCTGCTGTTTATTAATGTTTACCTTCATGAACAGAAAACAAATATATATATATATATATATATATATATATATATATATATATATATATATGAAAATATATGTAAACTTTAAATTATCTTCCTTGAATCTGAGTCTATAATATCTGTTTGTATGTGAGAGAGTGGGGGGAACTCTTTAATCCTGGAATGTGATCAAAGAATACTGCTTTATTTGCAATCGTGTATCACTGCCTATCTAATGTAGACTGCTTGCCCCCATTACATGCATGCCAATCTAAAGCCATCCTAGGTAATTATGCTGGTTGTATTTAGCCCTACTGGGGAATAGATGGGATATTTTATGCTTAACATGTCTGAACTAACTCTCCTTAGCAGGACAGGTCTGTGTTCGGAATGATGTTATTTTGTCTCAAAACCCATTTAATCTGATTGGCTGTTTAATGGAGATTAACCAGTCTGACAGTAACCTCATGCCAATCATGTTATCTTTAAAACATTTTGCTAGAATGCTTTCAATCTGATCTCTCAGCATCAAGAAAATCATTTAAATGGAACTCTAGTTTTTTTTTTCCAATAATTTTCTTTGTCTTTGTATTACAATGTGGTCTTCTGTTCCACCGCTCAGGTTCAGGAGCTGACACCATTATTGCAGAAATCTCTTCCTAAAACTAATGCAGATGGAGCCTTTGCCCATGAGGAGTATGGAGTTCTGGTAACACAGAAAAATATGATGCATTAAGAGATATCTTAAACCTGTCTTATTCAGGCTTGTTATGCAGAGCACTTGTAGCAGCACAGTACAGACCCCATAGGGTCTTCACACTTTGGCTCCATGTTCTGCCCTTAGAGTAGCCACTTGGTAGATCTCAGTGCCACCATCACTAGAGTCTCACCTGGTATCCTCCCACCTGACCCTATTGTGTGAGAGGGTTAGGGTTCCCATACCCTGTGTTACTTTCTAGCAATAACTAAGTAAACATGTGTGTGTATGTGGGGGGGGGGGTTAGAACTATTGCTATAGTGCCACTTCTTGTCCATTGTTAATTACAGTTTGATTTTTGGATTTCAAGATTGCACAGGCTTATTTATTTGTTTATTTATTTATCATATTTATATGGCCACCTATCTCACAAAATGTGACTCAAAAATTAAAATTATTATTAAAGGCTAGGAGAGGGCATCAGATATTATGAACGATGGCACCACCTCATCAGATCACCATTCCCTTGTGACTCCCAGACCTGTTGACACAATCAGGTTTTGAGGGACTTCTGGAAGGTCAGCAGAGATGGGGCCAATCTCACCTCAGGGAGGAAGACATTGCATGGTGGCAAGAGGAGGGGAGGTGCAGGGCAGAAAAGGCCCATCTCCGGGGTCACATGAAACTCCTTAGAGGACTAAGATGTGCTTAGAGGTGCTAAGATCTCAGTGGAGTTGGTGCAGTGGCCAGCTCTACTTCATAAAGCCACTGGTATTCCAAATCACTTTTCTGTGCTTGAATATGAAGTTCTGCACACAGTTTTACTACATGATAATACTTCTCTTATGGTAAGGTGCAACCTACAAGAACTGTTCTCTGATTTGTTCTAAACAGAGAGAGGCAGAAAGCAAGGATACTTTCTTCCTCCCACTTTTGTTTAACTACTCCATAAACTCACTGGTTATGTCTGAATGATGCATGCTTCCATCCCCCTCCCCCACCCCACCCCTAATATAGTTAGAAAACTAGTAGTGTTATTGTTGTTAGTTAAAGAACCTTTTGAGCTGTCTTGGATTGAGAACTCTTTGGGATCATTTAACTGAGGACATTTGTGTATTAATTCTAGCAACATGAAAGTTACTGTGTTTTGCTAAAAGGCTGTGTCTCACCAACAGCAGTTTGGGGAAAGTGAAATTGAGCAAGTATAGAGCTATAAATATCTAGGGATTGGTTTTCAGGCTCCAGGCTCCTGGAAATCTCAAGCTGAATTTGCTGCAATTAATGCCGAAAGAAATGTTATAGATACTTTTTTCCCTTTCTTTCTTTCTTTCTTTCTTTCTTTCTTTCTTTCTTTCTTTCTTTCTTTCTTTCTTTCTAATTGAGAATATCATTTACCTACAATCATTAAAATATCTGAGATTTAAGGGTTTGACCCGACTATTCTATGGCTCTCAGGTCTGTCTAGACTGCAATTTTGTACAATTGGAAAGAGTATACTGTAAATCTGTCCCTTCTAAGGCTAGATGTGTTCCCACTGCAAGTGGAAACAGACTTAATTAAGGTTGAGGTCAGTTTGTTTGTTTGTTTGTTTGTTTGTTTGCTTGTTTGTTTGTTTTAAGCAGGATTGGCCTTTCATACCTTTTTTTTTTTTTTTTTTTTTTGACAATTTTTAGCCCGACACAGCCATGTAGAGAAGAAATAGCCTTGTATGGTTTTTCTCCTAAATTTTCTAATCTCCCAGTGACATGAGAGTCCTAAACAGATTCTTAATGATTAAACTATCTTTTAGATCTGAGTTTATTGTCAAATCAACTTTCTGGGCGGGTTTCCAAATCTGAGTGACCTTGAAACAATATACAGCACTGACATTAGCTCATTTCAGTTCTCTCTTGAATGAATTGCTAAAGGGAAGCTATTGTAACATTTCCCAGAGTGACTTTGCCTACATGGAACAAGGGAATTTGAACTGGTGATTCATGTCTTATTGCATTGTTCATCCTGTCATGACTCTGGCTGTACTTTTATTGTCCCCTTTAGAGTGAATAGGCCAGGTACACATGCATTTTATACACATTTATTTTTTGCTAGATCTGAAGTCTTCACTTACTGTCAACTGGACAAAACATTATGTTGCTGCCTGCAGAGTTCAGTCTGGCCATTGTTAATTCGTAGTTGTTGTTTTTTTTTTTAATAAATGAAACATGATTCACAAGACTAAAGAGAATACTATTTGATTCTTCATGCTAGCTAGCCTGATTCTATGAACTAATACAGTATGAGGCATGCCAGTTCACATGCATTGAGTGAGTTTTTGCATGTCTTTTTCTGACATATGTTTGTATTCTTATTTAGCTGGTCAAGGTCTGTAATAAAGATCCACTTCATTAAGTTCCATCAAAATACAGAGTTTGCAGCAATAACAAATTAATTAGAGTATCAAGATACCAAGGTAAGAGATGATGCCAATTAGAGGGCCTGTGTTCATCTACATCCAGTGAGCCAATTCCATTACCTCCTATTTTTCATGGCCACTAAACCTACTTCTGAAAAAAGAGACAAGGGTAGTAGAACTATTGGTGCCCTCCTGATTCAGTTTAATACTCATAAAAGCTTAGCCTCGTTCAGGGAAAACACGTTTATAATTTTAGAGCTACTTTTTTCCCCTCATGTTCTTAAGTTATTAATTCATTTTATTATTCCTCTGCAACTTCCCCCTTTCTCACCATCTCATTGTTATTATTGTTACAAAAACACAATGAGTCAAGGTCATATCAAAGCTAACCAATCATTAATGGACTATCATTGTGTAAGGTGGATAATAAACAATTGGCCAAAGTCTTGTTATTGCTTTAAATAACCCAAGATTGTGTTTAGATCAAAATGAGAGGCATAGGATTTAGCACAAGATTTATTAACAGTACTTTATACTTCTACAAAATAATAATAATAATAATAATGATGATGATGATGATGATGATGATGATGATGATGTAAAGTCCATTTTGATTGTGTTCTCATGTCCTTTTATGGACACATTCATGCAATGTTCTTGGCAACAGTATGGAAACAGTTTGCCATTGCCTGCTTTGAGGATATTGTTGACTTCCCAGTCTAGCCTGGTATTACTTGGTAATCCAAATATTGGCCACCAATCCAGTCCAGATATCAGACTCAGACTCAGATTATCTTCCCTTCCATCCCTCTATGCAAACTGTATTACAGCATATCTGAATTTTTTACTTCCTGTTGCTTATACTCAAATGACTGCCTTCTTGAACAGTTTTAATCTTATGGTGGCCAGCACTAGGCCCAGTTCCTGCCAACTGTTCTCCTGGTGGGAACAACTGTGGATATGCTTGTCCATAGCAGCTGTGATACCAAGAATTCCAATGGCCCTCAACCCTTGATTATCTGTACTGCATCTTCTAAGTTGAATGTTTCCTGTATATCCTTCTGAATGCGAATAGAACAGCATGTGTGGACAGCCCTGTATATATATAGTGTACATGGAGTAATGCATGCTAACCGTTTGTGACTTCCTTACATACATACCTTACATGGTATGGTATACCACCTGTAGTAGGCATATGTTATAGGTCTGCTACAGAACTGTGTTAGATCTGATCAGCCATAGCACATCTGTTGTACTTTGGATTCACAGTAAGTTTATGCCAGCACTAGTATCCAAAAAAAGGGGCTTTATCTGAATTTGTATGAGGAATCCATGTGACTAGAACACAAACTCAGTGCTAGTTTGTGCCTAGCCTGTATGGGAACAAGGACTCTGCATGGTGTATTCTTCAGCTGTTTTGCACTTTGAGTGCAGTAGCTTTTAAAAGAAGGAGCTATGACACTAGCAGGATGATAGGATTATGCCAATTTGAAACCATTATTTAATTCTTTACTTTTGAAATGTATGATAGGGCCTGTAGTTTTACCCTTTTGCATCACAGTGGAATAAGAAGACAGAGGGGAAAAAACTGAATCCAATTTGTTACCTATAATCTGCCCTTTTTGTTTTCTTTCAGCAGGGCCTTTTTAAAATATACATGCCACATCACACCACAAACACATGATTTTCATGTCATGTTACTGGTAAATGAACAATCCTTCCTTTTAATGATAGAGTTGTTCATAAAATTGTTGGGATGAAGAGAACATTTTTTTCTATGGGAAAATAAATGTTAAGGAAAAGATAATTCCACTGAGGATTTGCTTCTTTCAAAATAATATGCTAAATACAAGCAGAAAAATAGCAGGTTGAAGTTTGTAAACAAGGAGATAGTATTGTTTAGAAATGTAGACAGATGTGTCTCCTTACTTCACTTCTTATCATACCACTTGTCCTATATGATTTTTGTCACAAGCACTTCCCTGAGCACTTTGAGAATGTTCACTCTGTGCAGGAAAGAATTAAATATTAGAGGAACTGTGTCCTGTAACAAGAGCATTATTCTTTCTAAGAGTTCTTTGATCTGCCTTAGCAGTCTGTAGCTAATGTAATGTCTCAAGATGAGTTGCCTCAGCAATGGCTTTCGTCTTTGGAAAGCACAAATGTACTCCAGAGATGACATAATCAGCTGGTCCCCTGACTTTGAAGGATGCACATTTGCCTTTTGAGAAGGTGAGCATGGTGAAACAGAGTTATCATCCTCATCTATCTCCTGAACTATAACTATAATTTACCAATTATAGAATAGAATTATCCATCCTAAGCCATCCTTAAAAAGTTGCCCACCTAACTCTATTCCAAATGCTTTTATAGCCTATTCTATGCCAGCTTACTTGAAACTTCATTTGGTTGAGCTCACTTTGATAGAACATAAATTCATTTCACATTATGGAAGTATGTCTTCATGCAATAAAAAGAATATTAATTTTCATGGGTACTCCCTAGTAAGGGATAATTCAGACATTGCATGGAGAGCCAATATTTTATAGTGGTTAAAGTGTTGGGACTGAATCAGGAATTCCCAAGTTCAAGCCTCTTTTTACCATGGAGCTTGCTACAGTTCCTGACTCGCAGGCCCATCTATTTCATAAAGTTGCTGTTGTGCAGAATAAAATGAAAGGGAAGACCCTATCTCCCATGCCCAGATACGTCAGCTTTGAACTCCTAGAGAATAGGTGGGACATAAATGTAAAGGAAGAAGGGAGGGAATGCATCTCTATTTTTTTTCCAGAATTTATTGTTTTCCACCATCTGTCAGCCAGCAGAAAATTCAACCAGCATAAATTTTGCTGAACCCATTGCCTACCTCCATTGCCTTTCCTCTGGCTTGCAGGTGGAAAATGGTGTTCTCATGTTCTGTACAGGGAAAGCTGACCTCACCCATTTTATGGATGGTCCAGCTAATGGGGAAATCATTCAGCAATTATAGCACTTTGTCTACCAAGTCAACACATGAATCAGCAGATCTGTGGATTCAGAGACCTGGACACAGGCAGACCTACTGTCTCCCTTCGTCTGCCACCTCTTATAGGCAAAGGATCAGCTGCTCAAGCTGGAAGAGATGGGAGAATTGCTATGACTCTATATTCACAGGTCAGCTGCACCAGCCTAAAGTAGTCAATCAATGCTGGGCTGAACTGATCCTTTAGGGAGTCATCAGATTGCAGCAAGAATGCAATGATGAATGAAGTGCATCAGATTGTTCCAATGGTAAAACTGCTGTGGCTTGATGTGTGCTTGGGGGCGGGGGGGAGGGGGAGACACTATTTTAACAACCAATGACAAACTTCTGTGTCAGACACGGTCTGAGGATAAGATAAAGACAATTTTATGGAAGTATGGCAGGAGAAAAGAAGTTGGATGGTCATATCTGTGCTGTACTTAGGTACAGGTGGAGAGGGGTTCACAGTTGGTAAACAAACTGAAAGGAAATGAACCATAAACAAACAAGCAAAATTGAAAACAAAGTAATAAGGGTCTACAAGGCTTCATGTTTTAAGTAAGGAGGCTACTCCAACACCATTCAGTCTCCAAAACAGACTTGACTGCTTTAATGAGTCACCAAAAGGTGCTATGTTCATACTTCCCTGCATTTTGAAAGTGTGCTGCACAGCCTGTAAAATCTGCTGAAATCTGTTTTGCCTTTGTTTCTTCCCCTGTAAAAAAAGAGTTACATTAGTTCAGGGTGCTTAAGGATCTCTTTCAAAATTTCCCTCACCATGTTTTCATTGGAATTTAATGACGCATGGGAAACCAGTGAAGTTGTAGACCATTGGGGAGCTAACCACAGAATAAAATATGAGACATTCACATATAGCACTTTCTTACTTTGTAATAAATAAGAGAAAAAATACCACTTTCCTTTCTTCATGTGAACGTTACACTGAAATTTCCTTTTCTTTTGAAATAAATTTTAAAAACTTATTTCCATACATTTTGTTTAAGGAGGCCTGGCAGGGAAAAAAAAAGGCTCAAAACTAATAAAATAAGCCCTATTATAAAACTGTTAGTGAAGAATTAAATGAATATGTTTTAAATTCCTTTTTTAAAAACAGCAAATTATGGAGTAGATGCGTGTTTCTTGAGAGAGAATTATCTAAAGAAAACTCACCCCAAGAAAGGCCTTATCTCTTATCTGCCTTGCAGATCTTCCTGGAAGGAGAGCTCTGATGAAATTACAGTATAGAATATTAGATAGTCTTGCAACTGTTTAGACATTTTAAAAAGGGGGTTGATAACCCTGTATTCTTTCCTTTCCTTTCCTTTCCTTTCCTTTCCTTTCCTTTCCTTTCCTTTCCTTTCCTTCCCCTCCCCTCCCCCTTCCCTTCCCCCTTCCCCTTTCCCTTTCCCTTTCCCTTTTTTTGCATCTCATTTTAAAATCAAAACCAACAGTTCCAAATGGAATCAGAAAGGCAGAGAAATGGTTGCAGAACTGGTCTAGTACAATAGAAACATTCATATAGCTTCAAAAGAAAGACTTCTGGGTACATTCTGCATCAGCAGAATTATTATTATTATTATTATTATTATTATTATTATTATTATTATTTAATTAAACTTTTTTTAGAAAAGGAAAGAAGCAAAATGAGATACAAAACTTTCATTTTTTTTTTTATTGCAAACAATGAAATTTAAATAGACAAAAGTTGTCAAATATTATAAGGGCTACTGTTTTCCAATATGTTATTGGTTATTTATATTTTATATTTTATTTATTTATTTATTTTTCAGGCTTGTATGCCACCCATCTCCCCCAACGGGTGACTCTGGGCGGCTCACAATAATAAAAAAGAAGAAAAAGCACAGGTCTCTCCGAACATGGCTAAAATCTATAAATAATTAAAAAAACATATATTAAAAATGCCCTAAAAGCCTCCTATGATTTTAGCCCTAAAAAACCTGTAAGATGCTGGGGGGGGGGAACAACCCATCACCCCACCAGCCATCTCCACAGGTGCGGGCCCCCCTCTGGCCCCCAGGCCTTCTGGCAGGGCCAGGATTTGAGCCCTTTCCTGAAGGCCATGAGGGAGGGGGCACACCGTACCTCAGGAGGCAGGATGTTCCATAGGGCAGGTGGTGCAGCAGAAAAGGCTCTCTGCCTCGACCCCACCAATCGAAATTCCTTGACTGGTGGGTATGGTGATATCTCATATCAATTAAATGAAAAGAAAGATCAAGAATCCCTATTGACCTTTACACTGAAGATTCCTAATTAACACAGAATATAGATCACTAACTGAAAGTATAAACTATTATACATTAAATCAATGCTAGAAATCTAATTTCCCTTAGGGTTAAAATATAGAATATATACATAGAAAAACTTTAGATTTCCAAATTTAATTCAAAAATCATACCAAATTTTAGATGTGGTACAAAACCATGTATAAAGTTATAGTTCAAGAATTATTTCCAGTTAAAATTAAATTCTGCATCAGATTTACTTTTTTTAAATGCAAAGTCAGTCTTGACATTGAAGCACACTCCCACAATTTGGTTAGCCATTTTTCCAAATAAGGAAAATTTCTCTTACAATAGAGGGATATAAGATCCTTGCAGCCATTAACATGTACAAAGCCAGTTCAGTATATTTTAAAGGAATATGTGGTTTCATGAAGTTTAATTAAAATATCTCAGGTTGCAATGGGATTTCAAGTTTCCTAAAATTCATTCCATTCTACTATGAACCATTTTTCAGACTGGTTGAACTTCACATTTCCACCACTCATGGAAAAATGATCCAATCTGCTCATTATATTTACTGCTTTTTTAAAAAAGAAAAGGAACTGTTAATTTCAGCAATCAAAACTGGAGCAATATGTACCAGTAATGAAATATCTTGCATCATTTTTCTCTGAGTATAATACTGAGAGTAAATTTAATATTCCTCTTCCATTGATATTCCCACTGTTGCCTCTCCATTACTATATTCAAATTCTGTAACCATTTGATTGTATAACCTTTGACCTGCTCAGACTCTAAATCATACCTCATTAATAGTTTATACGTTAAGCCCAGCAAATATTAGACACTATGTCTTATAAGATTTTCAAATTCAGTCACATCTCTCAATATTCCTTCTGGTTTCTTAAATTCTTTTGACGCTATGTTACTTATTTGGAAGTACAAGGAAAAAAAATCAAGTGTAATAGACCATTTTAATGCACTACAGTTTATTGCCAGAAACTTTTTGATGGATCTATAAAAACAACTCCAGCTGATATAATATGCACATAACTGAGAATAAGTTCATTTTTCTCAATAGTCATAGCTGGAAATGGTTGGGAAAATGCATTCCTGCTCACTTATTCTACTTGCGTTTCTGCAGAGTAACTAAGGCATGCCTTAGTTATACAATATATACAATATATGCCCATGTTCCTTCATCAATACAGTACAAGCATATTCAGCATCAGTTGTTGTTATTATGGTTGGTCACACAGTCAGCCAGATGTTTAGACTGGATTTGGCATTTTTATCCACCTATTGAGTCCTTCCCAAGGACCTGGGGTAGGCAAATGTTGTCTGATGGTGTTAAAGGTATTTTCACATGATATAAGCTGTTCCAAGTAAAGCTGCCTTTTGCATTTGACTGATGGTGATTTAGTCAATGCCAATGGTCTCTGAGTGGTGCTCCAGATGTTTTGGGATTGCACCTAAGGCACCTATAACTTTTGGTACTATCTTTGCTTTCTTTTGCTACAGTTGTTCTACTTCTATTTGCAGGTCTATATTTCATGATTTTCTCCAGTTCTTTCTCTTCTATATTGCTGTCTCCAGGGATTGAATGTCCACTATCCAGATTTTTTTGTCTTTCTTAGTAACAGTTGTTAAGACTGGGGCGTTGTGTGGCAGCTGCTTGTTTGTCCAAATTCTAAAGTCCCAGAGCACTTTATCTTCTTCATTTTCTATTATTTTGTCTGTTTTGTGGTCCCACCAGTTCTTGCTTGCAGGCAAATGGTATTTCTTTCAGATATTTCAATGCACCATTGTTGCTATTTTGTTGTGTCATTGTTTGTAGTCAGTCTGTGCAATCTTCTTGCATCATCATCATCATCATCATCATCATCATCATTATTATTATTATTATTATTATTATTATTATTATTATTATTTCTATCCAAGCTTTGGTCAACATATTATGAACCCAAACATGTCGATCATGTTAATCATATAGAGTTTTCAATGAATCATTGTTTGACATTGATTGTCCATGGAAGACATAGACCTGAATCTTATAAATATATACCTTCAAGTCAGTGTTCACGCCTGGCAAATGTTTGGACGAGTCCCTGCAGTTTTTCTGGCAAGATTTTCAGAAGTGGTTTGCCCTTGCCTCCTTCCTAGACTGAGAACGAGTAACAGGCCCATGGTCACCTAGCTGGGTTTGTGCCTAAGGCAGGACTAGAACTCACAGTCTCCTGGTTATAGCCTTAACCACTATATCAAACTGGCTGTCTTGAATCTCATATAACCATAAAGAATTCAGGCAAATCATGACATACATTTTCTGCCCTACTTCCCATAGCCCTTGCCAGGGTTCAGACTACATTCACAACAAATGTGTCAGAATCCTCGCAAGATTTTATAATAGATTATTATATGGCTAGTTTAAAAAATGGCTTTTTACATGCTGTGGTTCTGCCATTGTAAAAGGGGGGGGGGGAGAGAAGGAATGAGAAACCGTTTAAAGCAGATGGCTCCTCATCACAGGCTCTGGCATGATCAAGGCCATGCCAGCAAGGGAATCAGAAGACCAAGAACTAAGGGTGATGTAAGGGGGGGGGGGGGAGTAAGAAAAACAGCTTTTGGCATGCTCTAGCTCAGTCTTAGCAATGCTTTGGATCTGTACACTTATTCTCAATAAATGAACTTTCTTTTGAATCAATATTGGTTGCAAGGAAAGTTACTGGATTTGGGATCAACAGGTGGCAGTTCGTTACATTTTGCTAAGACTCCCAGTGCAGACTTCCACCAGGGAGTTTGCCCTGTGGGGAATCCAAAGCCTCACGTTGACCGGGACCAACCGAGCAGCAGGATGGCTGATGATGTAATTGAGGAAGAAGAAGAGAGACCAGTCCCTCCTCCATTGGAAGTGAAGGTGATAACCCAGGAGGAGCCAGTGCAATCATCACGCCAAGCCCGAGTGGGGGTGAAGGCAACAGCGATGAAGAGACAGGGCCCTTTGATGAAAGATCGCATGGGGAAATTGGAAGGGCAGATGGGGTCCCTATCCAATTATATGCGAGCGCTAAAGGCAGCAGTAGATCAACTGCTTGGAAGGGGATTTATGCTCCCCACGCAAGAGTCAGCGGCCACACCGGGAGGTACGGAGGTGGCAGAGCAGTCAGCCAAAGGTGAGACCTCCAGCGAGGAGAAGGAGGAACTCACACCTAGCAGAGCCAAGAAGAGCCCGATGCAGCAGTGGGGCATCTCCATGAAATTCGGGGGAGAGGCTGAGCAGCTTGCTTGCTTCATCACCCAGGTTCGGATCTACATGGAGGGCTATGGGGGTCTGTTCCACAGCGAGGAGGAGAAGGTCTCCTATGTGTCCAGTTTTTTTGAAGGTACGGCTGCAGAATGGGTGGTTGGCCTGCATAAGGCGAAGGACCGGGCTTTAAGGAGATTAGAGGATTTCATGGCGGCTCTCTGCATGCACTTTGAAGACCTGTGCATGGCGCTTAAAGCACGACGCGACCTGGAAAGGCTGAAGCAGGGGTCCAAGTCAGTATCAGAGTACGCCTACGAATTTCAGGGGTTGGCTCAAAGGATGCCTCACATGCCTGAGGAGCTCCTGATCGAGTTCTTCCAGAAAGGCTTGCAACCTGAATTGTTGCAGCATGTGGTGTGCCGGGGTTTCCCCAAAACCTTTAATGGATGGGTCACTTTGGCGGCGAAGTGGAGGAGCAATGGCGCACCATAGAAGCAAGAACCCGACTTCCACCCTTACCCAGCACAAAGAAGGCGGCGCCCAAGGCAAAGACCAGCGCGCCGGAAAGTAGCAGGAGCCGGCGCATCTGTTTCAACTGCGGGGAGCCGGGGCACTTTGCCTCTGTGTGCCCTAAAGCAAAGACAGAGCAAGGAGGCAAGAAGACAGAGCAGAAGGGGCTGAAGTCTTCGAAGCCCAGCAAGAAGGAGTCAGCGGCAGTAGGCAGCGAGACAGGAGCTAGAGAGGCAACATGCGGCAGCGGCAAAACCCGGAAGTTGTTAGCTCCGCTCTCTCTCTGACAGGCGGCTGCTCTTCCAGAGAAAGAAAGCAGCTCATGGGAGGACTCGGAGAGCGAAGAGATGGGGGTGAGTCCGATTAAATTTTGGGTGGAGCTAAGGGTGGTGAGGACTAATCGAAGGGCAGAGATATGGGTGCTGATAGACTCTGGCTGCTCCCGAAATCTGATTAACCCCGCCCTTGCCCGGGGTTTGGGACTGCTCTTAAAGAGACTCAAAACCCCTGTGATTTTTACCCAGCTGGACGGATCCCCAGTGGGGGGAGGGCCGGTGGAATATAGTACTGAAGAGCTTGAGCTAACTATGGGGGACCACAGAGAGACTATTAAATTCCTAGTGACTCCCATGGCATGCAACCCAGTGCTTCTGGGCATGAACTGGTTAAAAAGGAAGAACCCAGAAGTGAACTGGGAGGAGAAAATCTTACGTTTCCTGAAGAAGGAGGGAGTGGAAATTGAAGGAATTACCAAAACATTGTCAGATGGAGAGATGGGTGCTGTGAGTGGGGAAAAGGCAGTGGAGGCTGCAACTCAGATTCCCAAGCAATACCGCGACCTGCAGGAGGTGTTTAGCGAAAGGGAGTCAGATCAGCTACCCCCCCACTGTGCCATAGAGATTTAGCCTGGGGCTAAATTTCCAAGGAAGAAAATGTATCCAATGATACCCAAAAAGTTGGAAGCATTGCAAGAATTAATTGATAAGAATCTAAAGAGGGGCTTTATTGTACCTACGTATTCTCAAATTGCTGCACCGGTGCTATTTAGGGAAAAGAAGGATGGCTCCCTACGTTTGTGCACAGATTATAGAGGGCTAAATGCCATTTCTGCTGACAACCAGTACCCACTCCCCTTGATGAAAGACCTGTTGGCCCATTTATCCAAAGGGAAATTTTTCACAAAGCTGGATTTAAGGGAGGCGTACTTCAGGGTGCGAATCCAGGAAGGAGATCAATGGAAATCCACCTTTAACATGCCCCTGGGGTGTTTCCGTTACGAAATAATGCTGTTCGGATTAAAAGAAGCAGCGGGGGTGTTTATGCAACTTATAAATGAGGTGTTACAAGAGCATTTATACCAGGGGGTGTTGGTTTATCTGGACGATATCCTGATTTACACTGAGACCATGGAGCAACATGTACAATTGGTCAGGAAGGTACTAAGAAAGCTACTGGAGGCTCAATTGTATGCCAAGCTCTCCAAATGTGAATTTCATAAACAACAAATTGACTATTTCGGGTATAGAATTTTGCATCAGGGAATCGAAATGGACCTGGTCAAGGTGAGGGACGTCACGGGTTGGGAGGCTCCCAAAACCAGGCATCAGCTTCAAAGTTTCCTGGGCTTTGCTAACTTCTATCGGCAATTCATACCTAACTTTGCCCAAGTAGCACTCCCACTCACCGATTTGTTGAAAACCAAGGGCAAGGACAAAGCGAAGGCATCAAAACCTGGAGCCCCCTTGGCCTGGACTAAGAAGTGCCAGGAAGCTTTTCAAAGTTTAAAGAGTCTGTTTATGGCTGAACTGATCTTAAAGCACCCTGATTCAGAACAGCCATTTGTCATACAGGCAGACGCTTCGGATGTGGCAGTGGGAGCTGTGTTGTTACAGAAGAGGCACGTGGGGGAGCTGTTTCCATGTGCGTACATATCCCGGAAATTTTCAGAAACTGAGAGACGCTGGTTGGTGTGGGAAAAGGAAGCGTTCACAGTACGCTGGGCATTCGTTTGCTGGAGACACTTGCTAGAGGGATCACCGCATCCCTTTGAAATTTGGACTGATCACAAAAATCTAGAAGCTTTGACTGCACCGAGGAAGCTGTCACCCAAGCATATGAGATGGGCACAATATTTTCATCGATTTAACTTCTCCCTGAATTATATTCCTGGGGGAAAATTTTTTCTGGCAGATGCCCTGTCTCAATTGCCTCAACACAACAGCAAGCAGGAGGAAGTAGTCGCTCCTATAATTCCATGTACCCAAGCAGCCCTAAGAGTGGTCACTAGAGCTCAGAAAAAAAGGGGTGAAGAACAACTAGAAGGAGAGTTGTTGAAAAAATTAAATGCCCAGATTGCTCAGGATGATTGGTTTAAAAGCAACAGCCAATTGCTAGTGAACAAACAAGGGGCATGGTGGTGGCAAGATAAGCTGTATGTCCCTGCAGATGCTAGAAAGTGGGTCTTGCAAAGAAGTCACGACAGCAAAACAGCTGGGCACTTTGGCTTTGTGAAAACATTACATCTACTCAGGCATCAATTTTGGTGGCCAACAATGAGAAAAGATGTAGGGGAATATGTAGCTTCATGCCCCATGTGTGCAATGGCCAAAAAGAGAGGGGGCAAACCAATGGGGCTTCTACAGACAGTAGCAAACCCTGGGACTCCTTGGAAGCAAATTTCCATGGACTTTATTGTAGACCTGCCTGAAAGCAACAAAAAGACAGTTATTTGGATAGTTACAGACCTTTTTTCCAAACAAGCACATTTTGTGGCATGCCAATCCCTTCCATCAGCCCCCAAACTGGCTAAGTTATTTATACAACATGTCTACCGAGCTCATGGTGTCCCAGAATGAATAATTTTGGATCGCGGGGTCCAGTTTACTGCCAAGTTCTGGAGGGCGTTCCTAAAACTACTGGGGGCATCGCAAGGCTTGAGTTTGGGGTACCACCCCCAGACGGCGGGATCATGTGAACGTCTGAACTCAGTGTTAGAACAATATTTGAGATGCTTCATTAACTACCAACAAGACAATTGGGATGAACTGTTACCGTTTGCTGAAGTAGCTTATAATAATGCAGTGCACCAAAGCACTGGCCTCACCCCTTTTAAAATAGCTACAGGACAGGACTTTGTACCCATCCCAGAACTACCCAAACAATCCACTCAAGTCACTTCAATTGATGAATGGGTCCAACAAATGACACAAGTGTGGCCTCAGATTGCTGCGTCATTGAAGGAGGCCAGAGCAACGTACAAGAAATTTGCAGATGCTAAGAGAACCCCAGAAAAAGACTGGAAAGTAGGAGATAAGGTTCTTTTATCTACCAAGCATCTTAAATCATTACAACCTTCCAGAAAGCTCGCTCCAAGATTCGTAGGGCCTTTTGTTATAGATAAAGTAATTAATCCAGTTTCACTACGATTACAGATGCCTGCTACCTTTAAAGGAATCCATCCAGTGTTCCACTGAGACCTGCTTAAACCCTATAAAGAGTCATCTCAATGGCATCCCTCCCCAGTACCTCCTAAACCAATGATGGTTGAAGGAGAACAACATTTTGAAGTTAAAGAGATACTGGACAATTCAGTGGAAACATTTTCCCAAATCAATGGCTGAATGGGTTGACAAGAAACATGTAAAGGCTCCACATTTAGTTAAAAAAAATTTATGATGTTTATCGAACAAAGCCTTAACAATTAAAATGGTTATTGTATTATGTTTCTCTTTGCTTTTACTTTTTTAGAGTGAAGAAGAGGAATCATCTGACTGACATCCTCTTTTGTGGAGGGGCAGCATGTCAGAATCCTCGCAAGATTTTATAATAGATTATTATATGGCTAGTTTAAAAAATGGCTTTTTACATGCTGCGGTTCTGCCATTGTAAAAGGGGGGGGGGGGGAGAAGGAATGAGAAACCGTGTAAAGCAGATGGCTCCTTATCACAGGCTCTGGCATGATCAAGGCCATGCCAGCAAGGGAATCAGAAGACCAAGAACTAAGGGCGATGTAAGGGGGGGGGGGGGAGTAAGAAAAACAGCTTTTGCTCAGTCTTAACAATGCTTTGGATCTGTACACTTATTCTCAATAAATGAACTTTCTTTTGAATCAATATTGGTTGCAAGGAAAGTTACTGGATTTGGGATCAACAGGTGGCAGTTCGTTACAAAATGTAGCTGGGAAAAGTGCATGAATGACTCCAACATCTTAATATAGCAAGCTCCTTTTTAGAACATTACGTGCTTAGTACAAGCAGAATTATAAATCCAGTTTTTTATTATTAAAAAAAATACAAAATGTTCTGATAAGGCAGGATTCCTGACAATGACTGTGTTTATACATTTATTCCACTGAATGTTCTAAAACATTACCCCACTGCAAACACACACAGAGAGAGAAAGAGAGAGAAAGATTTGATTTAATTGTTTGAAGATGTCCATAAGTGTGCTAATACGAATGCCTTATTTAATTTCACAAGCATTAACTGGAGTTTCTAAAATAATTATTTCTTGATGATTAAATTCTTTCTTTATGATCTGTTAGTTTTTTTCTTCTTTGTGATGAATCCATTTACTATATAATATCTAAATCTACATCAATATTTCTATGCACTATCACTATTTACAGTATCTATATTTAGATATTACATACAAAGTGCCTAATGAAATCCACTGGGACAGCAATGCAACCTAATTTAGGGTAAATACATTATGGTTAAAATAAAATTGGCAGGAAATAGCATTTCCCTTAAGTATGCTCTGTATTGGTCTGGGTATAAATGTTTGCAACAAGCTACACAACTTGCATATGTTGTAAAAAACAAAGCAAACAAAAAAAAGCAGTTAAAATGTTTATTCAATCCAGTTTTTCTTTAAATTTATTTAGATCTCTGTGGATTTTATCTTTTATTTAGTTATTCAATTCTCCTTATGGCCAGCTGGCCTACTTAGACATAGTTCTTAACAGCTAGATTTCTCTTGTGTGATTTTAAATACAGAGAGAGAGAAAGAAGAGATTTTCTCCCCCACTCAACCAATTCATCAAATAATATTTTTTATACCAATTAAAAAAAAATGATGGGACATAAATACTCTTTGAAAAACAGAACAGCCATCATTACTGCTGCATACATTAAAAATACCCCCCAAAGTTTAAAAAGGACAAGTTCTGCTGGAAAACACCACATACCTGTTTTTCAAGCCCACTAACACACTGAGACTGAGGCTGTTACACCCTAAAGATCGAACACCAAAACATTAGAAGAGCAATGTAGTATTTGCAATCCAGTGCAGTGAGGAGTGTTCCGAGCTCTACATTGGAGAAACCAAACAGCCTTTACAAAAGAGGATGGCCCAGCACAGGAGGAGCAACAACACAGGACCAGAATCAGCAGTTTACCCTCATCTAAAGGAAAAAGGACACTCATTTGAGGACAATAATGTTCACATTTTGGACAGAGAAGGTAGGTGGTTTGAGAGAGGAGTGAAGGAATCCATTTATGCCAAAGTGGAAAATCCTTCCCTCAATAGAGGTGGAGGCCTCAGACACAACTTTTCTCCCATTTTTCATGCTGCTCTTTCATCAGTCTCCAGGAAGATTAAGACCACAAGTTCACCAGGGAGGCAGCACATAACGACCCATTGGGGATGAGTGAGGGATTAGGAGTAAGACATCCACATCCCAAAGACTCTACTAATCACATCTCCTATTGTCCCTCCAAGGAGCCCATCATGTTAGTGAGAAATGTAGCCACCCTGGAAGACATTTATGGGGTCCTCCCAACCAACTTTCTAGACTGAAGAAGCTGCTTGGACAAGCAGCGAAGCATATCAAACCAAAAGAAAAGAAGTCCAGTTGCCATGACTCAACCTCCATATAATTCCACCTGGATGACTGAGAATCTTCATCAACATATCAACTTTCCTCTAGCATCACCAGAAAAATTGCTCTGTCCATGGATGTTTGCATTTCAGTTGAGAACTCAGAAAAATCCTCTGCCCTGGACAGACATAACATCAAATCCTTTAAGGTGGTTTGGAACAAAATTCATCCAACCTCATTCATGCCTTAGCAGAACAGAATTCCTACCTGAAGGAGTACAAGACCTTAGAGAGATTTGAAATCTCAAGAAACAAAAATTTTCTGTTGTGAAATCTATTGTATAGATTTTAGTTTAAAGCTGAATTTCTTCTATGCTTTTCTAAACCTTTAATGTTCCAAATTGTCGTCCCTAAAATAAGGACAGAATTCTAAAAGGCAGCATTTTTGAGATTTTACTTTCTCTTTCTTTTCCTTCTTGATTGCTATTTTATTCTTACACTGCATGGCCCAGAGATCATATAGCAGAAGAGGCAATTTAATAAGACTGTCTAGCCAATCTGATTTACTTTATCATTATTTAGATAATGATAAAGTAAAGAAAGCCATTGCTTATTGGAGGGAAAGGACAAACTAAGCCACTTTGTTGGTATAATCTAGGAAAGGGAGACATTTTGATGGCCAAGGGATATACTTAAAAACAGATGAAGGACTGGAATTTTATGTTTCTTTTTTACTCCCAAGAGTATGCTTAAAAACAGTGTTAAGCCTAAAGTAGGGTTTGCATTAGCTTAATTGATTTGTTTTGTTTTTTCCTTTCTCAAAATAATGGGAAATTATACCACCAATTTTGAACAATTGTGGTCAGAAGGAATTCCAGAGGCTGAAAAATGGATGTTGAGGACTTGAAAGGCATCAGATGAATCTGCCTTCCTTGTTGCTCTGCACTGTAACAGAACCATCACTTTAGAGCATTTAGAGCATGCCCAAAGAATCTCAATTATGTACAACTATAGTATTATATGTCGATCAACAAATACATTTATCAATCCTTCTATGTAATGCATCAATATCTTTATACACAGGTAGTGAGGTTTAGCATGAAGACAAGTCTCTCCCTCAGTCATCCATAGCACATACTAGAATCTATAGATCCATATCAAAGTCACAGTTAATCAGAAGATGGAAAATTAAACTTATATAAAATATTGTTATGCCTAAACAAAATGTAAAAAGTATCTTTCTCAACAAATTCTTAAAAAAAAAGAAAGAAAACCACCAAAAAATAAAACCTCTTGTAAACTAATGGAAAAGAAAATCTACAAGTATTGTATTGCCTGTTTGGTCAGGAAGCACATATCTTTGCTATGTGTCACTGAACAGGGTAACTTAATATCGCTGTTAGAATTAGTTTCATTTACTTCTCTGATTCAGCAGCTGTCTATTTCAGGATCAAAGACTTCAATATATAAATAGTTTAGAAAGAATGATAAACTTTTCTCAGTGTAGGCCTTAGGTCCAAATATTGACTGTTTTCAGGAAAATGGGGAAGAACATTTGGAATGCATATGCAAGAACCAATGTGTGTGTGTGTGTGTTTTAATGTGGGTTTCCTAAGCAACAGACAAAATTACATTAATTTATTTCCACCTCCACTGACTTCTCCCCCCCCCCCCCCCACACCATTTACGTTGGTTGGTTGGTTGGTTGGTTGGTTGGTTGGTTTAGAATCCACTGAGAAAAATATTTTGTATTGTTCTGTGGATTGGAACTGATTACCCAAAGTAGTGGCAGAGTCTCCTTCACTGATGTGTTCAAGCAGAGGCTAGACAACCACCTGCTGAGTTGTTTTACTTTGGATTCCTTCCCTAAGCAAGGCTTGGGCTTACTGACCTAAATGGCTCTTTCTATGATTCTAGGTTGACCTTAGAAACCACTTAGATTTCCTTAACTATTACCCAAATCATTCTAAAGCAGGGTTCATCCTTCACTGATAGAGAACATGCTAATCTGTCATAATAGGATCAAGTTACAAATTAAAGAAAAACCTTTGCTTGAGAGTCAAAAGAATTGCTACACTCAATGGTCAATTGATGAAGAACCTTTTGCAGCACTGCATAGATGCTCTGCACACATAGGTGTGTGTAAGGACCTGGATTCAAAGAACAAAATGCAATTCACAGATCATGCATGCTTGATGTTGGGAATATCATAAAGCAACTATGTCTTTTCCTGGACTTGCCTGACTGCCCTTTGCAGCTGACAAACAATCCTAGAAAATATGTTTCACTTCAGTTGTTCCAAGCAGGCGCCACATGCTCTGAATCACATTTTGCCTTTCAAATCTGATCTTTGCACAGTTCTATTGCACAACATCCTGAGGGATCACAGGGCATATATGTTAAATTTCCTGGCTTTGCAGAGCTTAAGCCTGAGATAGCCCTGGTCTAGACTCTGGTCATCAATAAGGAGGTAGTCTGTTGGCCTTCTGGCCATCAAATGACATGGTGACACCACTGAAAAGGGCAAGTGTCAGGATCTACGCAAGCTATTAATGTAGTTTTAGTAATGTAGTAAATATAACATAGTTTTTTACTTGCATGTGTAACTGTAGGGGGGAAAATCTACTAAGGGTTAATAGAAGGAATGTAAAAAGCAAGCCGCTTGCTTGACCTGCCATAGAAGGGGGAGAGAGGAACAAGGGGTGTCATCCTTATCTCTACAGAGGCATCTGCAAGGCCAAGAGGTGTGAGAACCGGAGCCGGGCGCAAAGAATGCAAAGCGGGAAGAATCTTCAAAGGGGGAGTGTGGGCTTAAAAGAGGGATAGTTTCACTTGTACAATTAGACTCAACAACCTAAGCTGCTGTACGTTTATCCTAATAAAGAAATCTTTACTGGAACTGCTCAGTCTCTAGAGGATTTACTAACCTTTGGGAATGAGCGTGCAGACCCTGACAGCAAGCCTGAAATGTTGCTCACTGTCCCCCACCCCGGGGGACAGTGGGAGTGAGGCTTTCAGAAATAGTGAAAACATTTTGCTTCCAAATGTTGGCCATTTTGCTGCTGAATTTCAGCAGCCTTAAACCAATAGGTGTCCTTTGAATCATTGGGCATATTTGTTTAATGGAAAAATGCATGGGGACAGAAAGTAACAGGATAGAAATAAATTTATATAGATTTTTTTTACTTCTGGGTTTTGGCTAGGACTGCTCTTACTATTTTCCTATGGTGCAGTATTTTTAGCCCCAGATCAAAGGCAGGAAAGAAAAGAAGACGTATGCAATGATAATGGGAAGCTATGTTCAGAATCGTAATTTATGTTTCTATAACACAGAGCAATTATAAGGAAGAAAAAAAAAGCAAAAAAAAAAAAAAGGATAATGGTAACATACATTAACAGAAATTGAGAACAGAGGAACAAAGCAGCATTAAAAATTATCAAAGGGGTATTGTGAGAGATTTCAGCCCAGTTCAATCATTATAATTGCATGGAAGCTTTATACAGCAGGAAAGGGAGATTTCAGCATTTTTATCATGACACATGTCTCCAAGAAGGAAACTATATGTAAGGGCAAGTAGTAATTCAAGCCACTGTCCTCTCCTTGTGTGTAAAATTCACATCTGATTGTATGAACCTAGACTCATGGCTCCTGTTCATGGAGCAGGTGGCAGCCATGGCCAGGAGGGTCTTTGCGCAACTTCATGTTATATGTCACCACACCTTGTTCACTCTCAAATGGACTACTGCAATGTGCTTTACATAGGGCTGCTCTTGAAGAGCATCTGGAAGCTACACCTGGTGCAGAATGTGATGGCTTGGACAGTCACCCCTGCTCTGAGGGCTGCACTGGTTACCAGTATCCTTCTGGGCTCAGTTAAAGGTGCTGGTGATGACTTATAAAGCTCTTTGTGGCATGGGACTGAGTTATCTGAAGGACCACCTCTCCCCTGTTACATCTATCCATCCCATTACGTCTGGCAGAAGAGCCATGCTCTGGGTCCCATCTGTTATGGAATTGTTTAGCAGGGCCCAGAAAGAGAACCTTTTAGGTTGTGGTGCCCATCCTTTGAAACATCATCCCCCTGGAGATTAGACTGGTTCTGTCCCTACTGGCTTTTTATAAGAACTTAAAAACATGGTTTTGCTACTGGGCTTGGAATTACAGATGTGTGGTAAGTGGTTATGCTAATTGCTGGTGGTGATTTTTTAAAGCTTAGCTGTTGATTGGGTTGATGTGTGTGTGTGTGTGTGTGTGTGTGTGTTGTAAATAATATTGTTCTTTTATGCAGTTTTTAGTTGTTGTAAGCTGCCCAGAGTCATATATTTGAGATAGGCAGCCATATAAATGGAGGGCAGGGGAGAAGGAAGGAAGGAAGGAAGGAAGGAAGGAAGGAAGGAAGGAAGGAAGGAAGGAAGGAAGGAAGGAAGGAAGGAAGGAAAGAAGGAAAGGTGGTTGGGCATTGGACAGAAACAGTATTGCAGAATTGGTTACTGTTGACAACCTGTGTCAGGACTTATAGGTCCTATAAAGGTCCTAATAGAGATCCCAGAATCATTTGATACCATTGACTCTGTGTCCTTCTAGGCTGCCTTCAAGGGTTGAATGTGGGCTCCACCATTTTATGCAGGTGATTCCTTGGAGGGTTCCAGTTGCTTTTCATGATGGGAGTAGTCAAACCGTTGGCTACTCAAGTGAGGGGTGCCACAGAGCTCGACTTGGTCACCCATCTTATTTAGCATTCACATGAAACCTGTGGGGGAAGATATCCATTGGATTTGGGTAGGTATTATCAATATTGTAAAATATTTAGCTTTATAACTGGAATGCTCTGGAAGTTCTGACCAAGAATCTGGAGGATATGTGGATGAAAACAAAATGTAAATAAATCCCTGGAGGACAGAGTTCTGTTTGCAGGTGATTCCAATTACGGCTTGATTCCAGTTCAAAGGTTAGCTCTGGATGGGGATGCACTTCCATTCAAGTAGGTGTGTGACTTGAGACTCCTCTTAGACTTGCAGCAGGTAGATGTCAATTCAAAACATTGGTTTTAAGCAACATGGCTCAACAGCTATGTACTTATAGGATTGCCTCTCTCACCCAAATTCATCCTGTCTTATGCACTTTCCCAAGATGATATCTTGAACATCTCTACCCCATGGGAGGTAAAAGGAAGAGGTCCACTGGTCTCTGTAGCAGACTTCATGTATGGAACACTTATTTACTGAGATATGGACTCCACTACATTATGGTCTCAGAAACCAAGAAAACCAGTCTGTTCCATAGAGCTTTTAGAATGCCTTCTAATCCTTCCTTTTAGGAATTGATGCTTTGTTTGTTTGCTTGTTTTGATGTTGTATTGTAAACCATCCTGAATCCTTCGAATTAGGATGACATTTAAACCTGCATTTGTGTGTGTGTTTAGTTTTGCAAAATGTGTGAAGTGGTTGCCTTGTAAACAAACTTGTCTTAAACATGATTACTGGACTATTGTACTGTACTGTAACAATCTCATTGCTATTTTTGACACTGTGTTATATTGATACGCATTGTGGCAAAACACAGTATTTCACTTTAAGCTCCCAGCACCAGCTCCAACAGTGCATTCTAATGTTAAAAGTGACATAAGGTTTGGAAACATACATTCATAAACCAGAAGAGTCTTCAAGAAATGGAATATCATTTCATTCTTTAAGGAACTAATAATAGTGTCTTATTACTTTTAAATGAGATGTGCAGTTGAGGTGTTTAATTTGAAGCATGGCCATTGCTATTTTCTGAACTTTTAACAGGTATATGCCTTAAGCACCACAGGAGCATTAAAAACTTTTCAGCTACAGCATTGTATCAGTAAGGGCAGCCTGACTCACAGAAATATTTTTATTACCATGAAATTATTTATTCATAAATACCCTCTTGATCTTTTACTGTGATTCTGCTTGGGAAGTCTCAAACTGACATATCATTAAACGTCAGGATATGAAAACAGAATTTTATGTGCAATGTCTGCATCAGTTTATAGAGTAAGTAGCCCATCAGCAGCACTGAGCTGAGACCTGAATATATTAAAGAACAATTTCTCATTAAAAATGCATATAGACTGATCCCTAAAAGCTAAAAAACTTTGGATGTTACATATTCTGATTACATTCTAATTAATGTTATGCTGTTAAAATAATTATTCTCTTGTTTCATGTTAATGGTTACTGTAGTTAATTACATATACCTGTTCATGGATTTGCACTTATGACTGTCTCATCTCCTTAAAATATACATTTACTATGTTATCATATGCATGCCTGCTCATTTACTGTTACACACAAGGTAGAATAGGGTTGGGCTTAGCGTTTTTGTATTATTCAGAGGAAGATGCAGTCCCATCAGACATAGTAAAGCCATCAGATCTTAGAATTCTTGATTGTATCTTACATACCTTTAATTAAGAAGATTGAATAAAAAGGCATACAAGAAGGATAGAAAAGATAGGTTTTATTTATTTTTATTAGCTAATCCAACTATAAACATAAAAAATACCTCAGTTGATTACCTTTCTCTTTAGTACCAGCATTTTTATTAATATTATTCATATATGCTATGGAAGATCATATTCATAAAATTCAGAAAAGCCCTAACTTTGGCAAGATTTAATGACCCCCAACAGCTGTCCTTGAATGGAAATAATGGGGTATCCCATTTAAGCATGGTGGTGAAGGAGTTCCTGAAACATTAACCTACATTTTACTATATTGCTTCCATTACAAAGATGTCTAGCTGTAGCTGATAACACCCCATCTAATCAGATTTCCAGGTCAATTTTATTTACAGTTGTTATTATCTGATTATTATGATTCTATTTCTCTTAATGTTGCTAAATTTTGTTTTACTATTTGTAAAGTGCACTGTATTTTGACCCTTCCAGTTTTATAATTAGTAGGTTTTTATTTGCTGTCTCACAGTTAATTTTCTTGCTCTTTGTGTTCTAAGCTGGTCAATGACTCTAATAAAATACCATTTCTACTAGCTCCATCAATGAGACTCAGACCTATTTTGTACTTTTCTATATTGGTAATTAAAACAAAGGTTGCTGAAACATTTCTATTAAGAATTTAGATAAATAAAACAAATAAAGAGAACTGATTTTAGTAAAGTTGAAGGACTGCTAGGCTCCCATGCCTGATCAGTGCATTAAATCTTGGTTAAAGCTAGACTCAATATATGTACAGGTTTTATGGGCTTATCTTGCAACTCATATTTGAGCTGACCTAAATCTCTGAAATTTGTTCTCTACTGAGCTGACTTTCTTCTTAGCTTTTCAAAAGAATATATATATATATATATATATATATATATATATATATATATATATATATAGTTTAAAGATGAAATAGTTCAACATCACATTTAAGATCCTTAGTTATAATGTTTCTTCCCCAAATTGTATTGACATATGTAGTAATTTGAAATCAAAACAAAGTCTATAGCTGGATAAGATTAGATTATATGAGTTAAAAAGAAATCAAATATCTTATATAGTGCCAAGACCAAAAAAAAAAAAAAAAAAACTAATGTCCATTGAAACATTCTTTCAGTGTTCCTGCAAACATGAAATGATAACTTTTTTCTTATGATTTAATTTGATTTTTAAACCATAAGGAACATAGTTTATATTCCTCAACCCTTGGATGCTTTGATTCTCCAGAACTTAATATTCTAATTCTTCATTCCATAATTCAATTATGGAAAGGATACTTTCATTTTACTTTTTAATTTCTTGTAAAGTTGAATTGTTGGTTTCCATTCAAGTGCTGCATCTCTTAAGGTTCTTAAAATTACAGGTAGTCAAAGGCTGCTACAGCATTCAGGCCATATATTTGGTATATATTTCAATTTATATTTTGCCAAGCAAATGTTGTAGGTAACTCATTCAACATGCAGTTTCTCAAAGTCTTTAAAACAACCATTATAAATCAACTGATTTAAAGTACTGATTACTTGTTTAGCCTAAGGATTCCAGTAAAACATTGTGCCCACTATTTTCAAATTTGGGTTATTACACAACATCAATTTCTCATGTGATTCAGGATCAAAATATAACTTCTTGCCTATTACTGACTGGCAGTATTCAAGGCTGAAAAAGAATATCCCTGTCTAATATATTTGGATTTTAAAATGGCCAAGATTTCAGAGGTGTTATACATTTACTCTCCAAAGGGGCCTTAAGTGGGGAATTTTCATAAAAGGGTTTGTTGCAAAAGAAAATAAATGTAAAAATGAAACTCCAGTGATACAGTTGAAAATCTGGTGGGTTGAAGCCACCTAACTGAAAAGTAATCTCATTTTGACCAATGATGTTCAAGGGACTTTAGCCTCCCTAAATAAATAAAATTCTATTCTATGTAAAATATCTAATAGGGATGAAAGGTTTAATCCTTCTTAATACACATTAATCTAAAGGTGAGGATCCTTTTGATAACAAACAAACAAACAAATAAATAAATAAATTCATATTCTATTTCTAATATCTAATGGGGATGACATTGGAATCCTTCTTAATATATGGTTCTAATCTTGCCCCAAAAACTTAAAATGGAGAGTTTTGAGCACCTAACATTTCAAATTTGAAATGTTTTGTACACCCCTAATTATTACCAATGGGGAAACACTGATACTAATCAGAATGATTGGCAAAACTCCACCCAACTCTGACTCCCAATCTTTCCCATGTAAGAATTATACCAGCAACTCTCATATCCAGACCTACCCATATTGTATGGGTCTGAAAGGTTGTGCAGTGCTCTTGCTTATATTCACATTTAAGACTGAAGTTCTGTTAGTTGTAAAAAGACATAAAAGGTGTAATTCATGATGCTTTGGGAGATGTGTTAAACTAACTCGTTCCTCCCTCCAAATTAGTTCATTCCTTTTGTTTAACTTGTAACAAAGTTTTAATGATGCAAGTATTAGATTTTATAGTTACTGTATTTTGTGTTGCTGTTGAAAATTCCCTGAAGAGACAATATGGTTGCAAATCGCTGGTTTAATTAACATAAGATTTGGAGGAGATTTAGAAAATGTAGCAAATGAGGAGTTATATTTCTGCTATTTACCTTCTTTGCTAAATATTTACCTGATATATTTTCTGACTGACTTTAGCTGTTTTCTTTATTCATTGACACTGTCATCATATGTTATTTATTTTGCATCTACTGATGGTCCTTAATGGATTTTGCCATATACTGTTTTCCCCCTTTTACTTTAATACTTTAATCATCTTTTATTTCTTCCAACATGTCATGGTTTAATCAGTATGATGCATTTCATTACTGGTGCCAGCAGGAGTTGGCTATTACATTATCCATTACAAAAAATAAACAAAACAAGATTTATCAACCTTATAGGAAAATCCAGAGTATAAATAATAACCACATAAATACTAATTAATAACTAATCTGTATGGCCAAAATGTAAGAAAGAACAAAATATTGGATATTTAAAAGTGCTTTTATGCAGGCGTAAGGAGATCACCTTTAGTAATAGGTGGCTTTCTCTGAGGTCCCCACTGCTATTGCTTTGATTAGCTCAGAAAATCCTTTCTATAATTCCATTAGTGCATCTATTTAGTAAGTAAGGGTATTCTCAGTTCAGGAAATATGGAAGGGGTAATACTTTTAGTCCATTCACCTATGAAAAAGCTATTGCCAGCAGAATCAATCCGCCACCGTTTTTAATTATCTCCATAAGAGAGTTTGAATTCAAAAGATTTCAATTTGTATGACTAGGAAGAATAGACAAATCTCACAAGCTAGGAAATTCCCTTGAGTTCTGTTTAAAACCCTCTATTAAAATGAACGAAAGGTTGTGTGTGTGTGTGTGTGTGTGTGTGTGTGTGCCTGTGTGTTTATATATTTTGGGATCCCTGAAATGGTGAATGTCCATATGTCCTCTGTTACATTACAAACCTGATGCAAACCAGCTTAAGTGTTCAATGTGAGCAAATAAATAAAGCAATAATATTTAAAGCATCACCTGCCAGTAATTGGCTGTACAAATGTGGTCTTGATGTACGTGGTTGGAACCTGTTGACTGGTAACTAGTATCTGAATGAAGGAAGGAATGAAGGAATGAAGGAATGAATGATTGAGCAAGCTAAAGAAAAAGAACTGCAACCTGGAAAAGTCTGAAGTATGAGGAAGCTGCAAGGGGAAAGCTGAGAAAAACTTTGGGGACACAGCAATAAAACTATATAAGCTACTATCAATGAGCCCTGTTAAAATCAATATAGCATTTGGAAAAAGAAGTAGATTACTAATGTTATGCCTGAATTTAAACTGGAAAAGAAAAAGCTTCTGAAAATCATACATCTTGGCTGTTTGTTTTAGGTTCCAAAATAAAGGTTTGTTAAGTATGGAATATATGAAAATTATTTATATGTTTTTATTTTCAAAAACAAAGTGACAGATGAAGACCCCTGAATGATAGACTCCATCCAATTGTACTTATGGACATTTGAAAGCTATAAGATGGTGGTTATTCAAGATTATTCTTCAGGATCCTTCTTGGATGCCAATATCATCATATTCTGTGATAATACAATATGTGGAAATGTCTTTGTGTAAGAGCTCCTAGTGGAATACAATCTTGACTGAAAATGTGTCATCTTAGACACACTTTATGAATTACTGAAATTGTTTCAGGGTATATATATCCTATGAACTCTACCCTTTCCTACAGATTCCTTGATTAACTTGATATTCCAGAGATGGTCATCTTCTAGATTCCTTGGAGCAATATGCATTCCAGGGAAGTTCTGGATATTAGAAAACATTTACTACACATAAAGTGTGCTTGGGTTAATTTAATAGCAACTATGGGTTCCATAATCATTAAGTTTATTTATATAAAAATTATATCCCACTTGTGTAATCACACATGCAGTAACCACCTTTGACATTAGAAACAACCTCCAACAAAAGGTGTAGAATAAAAGATCTGTTTGTTTATATGTCAAAAAAGGGTTTCAATTTCTTAAGATGTGAAACATTAGGCAAAGCGTCTGATGCTTTCTGAGGAAAAAGATTCGGGGGTCTGCAAAAGGCTAGGGTAGATAAATAAAACCTGCTGATAATCTCTGCTATATGCAGCTAAATGGAGCGTTTCAACCACTATTCTGGAAATTATGATAACAGAGGAAGAATCACTTACACAATTTAATTTAGAGGAAAATATTAGTGAACCATATATAGAACATCTCACAGAAAGAGTATCAGGTTCTCTAGTCCAATGAATTATAGAAGAGGCTTCTTGAAAATGGCTGAGATAAATTAATCTGATAAAAAGAAGTTAATCTGATAATAAACATTCCTCATCCTAACTCTGACCATAGTATCTGGTCACACTGTATCTGCAGAATTCAGAATAAGGATCATGAAATGAATCGTGTCAGGTAAATTACCTAATCTTTTATGATTCTTGGTTAGACAGACTTTCTGAAAGAGACAGAAATATTGGGGGGGGGGGGGGAGGGAATATACTGCTTATATTTCAAATACAAATGAGTATGATTTTATATATGTAAATTTACCTGAAGAATTTTGATAAAAAAATGCTTTGCAAAAGAATATTTTTATAGTATATGGGAGAAAATGCATTATCTCAGGTTACCTTCTCATAATCTATAAAATAGTAAATAAACATTAGAATAAGAAGAATATAAAACAAGAATTCATGTTGAAATGGAAACCTTAGATTTCTCAGATGACCTGTTGTTCAGACAGATTTTTTAAACAATTTATTATAGAAACATTAACATAGAAAATGTGATTTGATTAACTCAATGTTCTGCCATGCAAAATTAACTTGTAATCTTTGATTCTATTTTTGTTTTTTGTTTTAACCTACAGAATAAAATAGAGTAATTTTTTGTATATTAGAGAAGGAGATTTGATAGTGTCCATCGAAAACTGAATGTGTCTGTTAACCAATAATCTAATGTAAAAACAAAACAAAAATACACAGAAGGAATTTTTGAACGTAGAACAATAATTTATCATTGGTATCCTAGATTTTGAATATACAATCACTGAAATACTTTTAAAATAATGTGGCCCTTTCAGAAATAAATTTGGGGCTGTGAAACACATATATTAAAAGAAAAAAGGGACTTAAAATGGGTCTAATTAGTTTTTATATAGCATTTCAATATAAACACTAATTTCTCAAAAGAAAAAGAGAAACAGAGAGAGGTCAAAGTAAAAAAGACAAACTAAAGAACAGATAATTTATTAAAGGTGTAGTATAAATTCCTTCAAACTTGTTGGGTTAAGTAATTATACATGAAAAATCCAGTTGAATAAAATGAAGAGAAAGGAAAATCCAAACCAGGTGCTTCATATCATATTATGCATGTTTCTTACCTGTTGGTGTTCTTTTTTCCAAGCGGCATTGAGATACTCCAGATAATTTAGCCTGCTTTGATATGACATTTTCTTAAGTGCTGTTGGCATTTTCTTTTCTCTAATAAAATTAATGGAAGAGGAGTCCATTAGTTTAAGTCAATCAAAATGTTAAGTGAATCAATGGACATAAAAAAAATGGTACTTTAGTTTTAAGCTTTTTTCTAGGAAAAATGTGTGTGTGTATGTGTGTGTACACACATACACACACAGAGCCATACATACACCTCACATGTTGGAAGTTTTCCTGTTTTTCTCTGTAGCCTTCTTTTACTCTATAGGGTTTTAATGATGCTGATTAGTTACTGAAATTACTTTTGTACCTGACTTTTTATTGATCTTCACAGGACCCTGCAACTGCCTGATCTAGGGTCTGTCTTGAATAGTAGAAGATGATACAAGTCTATAGTTGGAAGCAAAAATAGGTTCTTCACTCTGAGTAGTTGTGATTCCCAGAGAAGCAACAAAATTGGTAGTTGGAAAAGAGTTGTGTTGGCAGTGTAGCCAGCAACAGTGGTCACAGGATAATGGATGAAATGTGTTGTCTATGCCAGTGAAATGATGACAAGAAGAACAGCAGCTGAGGTAGGAAGTTAGAATGCAACTGAGAACTTTTCAACTATCTGGTAGCCCTGAGGTCTGTAAGAGGAATGGCAGCAGAGATAGAGATGTTATCTCTGTCTGTACCATAAGAAAGTTTTGTCAGCTAGTTGCAAAGGAGAAAAAGACAGTGAGGGTCACCAGAGAAAGCTTTGTCCACCAATGTTTGATATCTAGTGTGCCATTTTGGAGAGGGTCTGAAAGATCAAATAAATCAGAATAGACCTAAGACACATAGTAGGATCTGGTTGCACACCATGGGTTAACAGCCAGAGAAAGCTGAAGGAGGCACCTCCTCTCACACTATAGTCAGAAATCAGTGCAGTGATGGGGAACAATGCAAGCAGTGTACACTAAATATACCCAGAATTTTGAGGAACCTTGGGAAGGTTGGAGGACATATTGGCCAGATGATGTAAGTGATTTAGGTGGAGTCTGGTAGGTAAGCTAGATAGTGTTGGTAAGTGAATGAGTGGCTTATATACTGAGTGGATGATACCAGGATAGTATATTCTAAACTTCATACTAAAGTGTTAGGCACGTGGCAGCCTGAAAGTGGTGGGGCCTGTGGAAGGCAGATGGACATGAAAGAAGCTGGTTAGGGTTCTTGACACCATTAAATGACAAAATGGTATTCTGTCTAGCATCTATCTATCTATCTATCTATCTATCTATCTACCATCATGGATCTGTAGACAGCAGGATTTTGAGATACATATGGGATGTGCCCCCCCAACATTACTGGAATTTAAATGCATGTAAATTAGTGCAAAAAATAGAATCTTGGAGTAAAACATCTGTACAATTACACGAAGGAGTACAATAATGAGATACTTGAAAATAGACACATATTTAGCTGAAGTTATAAACAACTGAGGAGGCTGGGAGAGAGAACTAGCCCCCACCCCCATCCACCTCATATTCCCTATTAAAAAAAAAAAACATGTCACACAGATAGAACTTAAGTCTGTCAAGCCCCCCTTCCCTTTCCCACTGTCTTTACACAGCAGACAATGCCACAAATTGCTTTGGGATAAGTATGATATATTTATTCTGTCTATATTATTGTAGAATCAGTTTAAAATCCATATCTCTGTCTAGACCATCACATTTCCATCTGTTTAAAAGAAAAGAAAAAAGAAAAGCAAGTTTCCATAGCATATCTATCCTGCCTCTAGGCAAATGCAGATAAAATGAGTTAATGGTAAATAACAGACAGTGACCTTTCCTGAAAACTGCCTGCTATTTCATTTAACTGCTTTTATTCTTAGTTTGCGTCTAATATGTTCTTTTCTCTTTTTCAAAGGATCCCTGACCAACTTCCTGCAAAAGCAAGACAAGCACACAGTGTGTTGGCATCAGTTAATTTTCACCACAATCAACCTTAAAGGGTGGTATGACTTATGTTGATGCTTAGCATTTATGTAGAACTTTAGCGTGGTCAAAGAGCATCACAAACATTACTGAATGAGTCATTCTTAAAACAAAGTTCAGTCACAACTGCTATGCTCACACTACTGAAACTGAGAAAGGAACTGCGACACCTATATTATAATGGCTCCTTTTGCTGCACTGAACCCAACAAATTCAGGACAGTGGCAAGTATGGAATCAAAAGAAGGTAAATCCAATAATGGAAGTTGTGCTTATTGAAGCAACTGTTTGCTTATTTGAGACTTTTCCTCTAGTCAATGGAAATTGGAACAAGGGCTTTCCAGGCTCAAAGGAATTTTGTAGAGCAATTTCTGTCTTTTGCCTTGGTCCAACCATAATAGAAGTAGCAGCCGGAGTTACAGTATGTAAAAATGCATCTTTCAGCCACTTGACAGAGCCTTCTCTTCTCAAAGAGTAGATCTCTGCACCCTTATTGCACTACCACTATCATTTTATCATTTTATCGTTTTAAAAATAGGGCTATTGAGGGGTAGCCCGTGGAAAGTTGTTGTATACTGAATCTGTCAGAATGCTGGTCTGCCTATCTCAATATTGTCTCTTTTGATTTAGTATGATTCTTTTTGGAGGTTTGCTAGCTGAGATTCTTTCCAATAGAGTTGCCCTAGATAAGAATCTGGAACTCTTTTTTTTTTTAAAGAACATTGTGTGCTTTAACCTTCAGTAATTTCCATTACCACTCAAAATATTGCACATATATCTCAATTATTTCACCATTTCCTAAGACCAAGCAGACAAATGAGAGGAGACACATGGTCCCTGTTTGCATAAATTGCTGTTCATCACAATAACGAACAGGTAGAATTAGTAGGAAAAGTCTAGAAAAGACCTGCTGAACCATTTCAAGACAACTACTACTGTATGATAGCTTACCAGTGTCTTAATAATCTTATTTCTATAATTTATTTAAAACTGTGGAAAGAAAAAGCTATTGAAACATCTGAAAAGCCACAGCATATTGCTAGAAGTGAGCTGCATTTGACTCAAGGGAATCTCAGCTTTGCAAACCTTCATTTGCAAAGGGAAGGGAAAGAACATTGTATCTGGAACAACCTTGCAGGTTTTTGTTCTTCAAGGAGTCAAAAAAATGGTTACTAGCACTGAAAATGAAAGCAGCCTACTGTCCAATTTGAAATGCAGGAATATTACAATGACAGTGGTGAAGATCCTTTAAAATCCCAGGGAAATGTCAGGGGAAAAAGCAAATAAACCCGCAGCAGTAAGCATTTCAGTCCGAAGAACAAGTGCTATGTTCGGTAGAAGTGCATATTGACACAAACTGCCCCAGCAGAGCTCAACTGTGTAGGCAGTGCTTAAAAAAAAAAGAAAAAAAGAAAAAAGCACTTTCATCAGTAAATAAATATATTAATGGTGAAAATCTGTAATTCATAAATAAATGCAGTGGTAAAAGCAGCTAAACTGGACTTATTAATAAAAGTGAACAATAAATCTGTGTAGAGAGTAAGGAAGATGACCTTGACAGAAATAATGCAGATTGTGTTACTGAAAAAGGGCTGAAACAATTTTAAAGTCCAGAGTTTCAGGACAAGATCAATCGGAGGTTCAATTTCTCATTACAGAAATAAGATTGCTTTCTCTAATAATCCTAGAAGGTATTAACATATGCAAGTGAAGAAGACATACATTTTATTTATGCATTTTCTACCCTGGGTCCATGAAACTCATGGCAATATTCATATAGTTCCCTATGCACTGACACCTACTTAGTTTCACTGTAATTGTTCAGACCCAGGGTCATCAAATCTTGTTCCATTGTCATAAGAGAAACAATTCCTATATGCTGAATTTTGGGAAGTTTGATCTGGTTACATGTTACCATACTTGTAGAAGTGGAGGCTGGGCAAATTTCTGAACTTTTTTCTGTAGGAGAATGAAAAACAATATACAGTTCATCTTGCCCATAATGTGTTTAGGGAAAAAGAGATAATGACATGATTAAGAACTGAAGTTCAGAAACTATCAAGGGCAGAGTTCAATTAGAAGAGAAGAGTAGCTTCTTACAATCACCAAGAAAAAGAATGAAAGAATATACAAATGTTTATAACCTGTACATATGGCAATTTACATGTACAAATAGAGATATTGGAATAGTTATTCTAATTTCATGGAGGAGGTGTAATAAATTCTACTCTCGGTGGTGCATCAAGTTCTCCAAAGCTGGTCAACAGAAGACCTTCAAAGTTTTTTTTTTTTTTTAATACAACAATTGATTGTATTAAATTGTATTTAATTGGATTGATCGATTTAATTATATTTAAACTGGAATAATAATAATAATAATAATAATAATAATTATTATTATTATTATTATTATTACTACTACTATAAAATTTAATTTAGATTAAATAAAATTTATTTTTAAAATTTTGTCGCCCAACTCCCAGCAACTCTGGGTGGTTCACAAATGATTTAAAACATGAAAACATGACAATAAAAACAAGAAACAAAGGAAAAAAATGGTGGCAGAAAAAATGTCAGGATGACAAACTGGGTGGAAACAAATAAAAACAAAGGAGGCTCCAGTCATCCCTACCAAAGGTCTGGGTAAAGAGCTAGGTCTTCAGGCCCCTTCGAAGCATCAGCAGGGTGGGATCCATTTGAATTTCAGGATGAACTTCATTCCAGGCACTGCTATAGAGGTGTGCTCCAGGGTCCTGATAGATGGTGTTGGTTAATTGAAGGAGTATGCCAACCCTGCCAGATTGAATCAATTACCCTCAAATAACCAGGCCCTATCCCATGTAGGGTTCTATAAGTGATAATCACCAACTTGAATCACACCCTGAAGCAAACTGGCAACCAGTGCAGCTTGTGAAGCAGAAGTGTTACATGGGCATCCCAAGTCATGCCCATCACTGTTCATGCTGCTGCATTCTGGACCAGTGGAAGATGCTGGGTGGTCTTCAAGAGAAAGCTTAATTTAGAGTGCATTGCAATAGCCAAGCCATGAGGTGACAAGGGCATAAGTGACTGCCCGAAGAGCCTCCCGATCCAGGAAAGGGCACAACTGGCACACCAGATGAAACTGTGCAAATGCCTTCTGGCCCCAGCTGCCACCTGCTTATTGAAGTTTTTCTTCTGACCTTACAGCATGGCTCTCAGCATGTCACTCAGTGTCTCAGCATAACTCTCAGCCTCAAAGAGTTGCAGACTTCTAAGTTAATGCCTCCCGTGATAGTAGGAAAAGCAGCAACCACAATGTCTATTTGGCAGCTCAGTCTGATGCCCAGGTGCTCAGCACTTTTGACTAGCATCTTTTCTGCTTATGGTACTTTTTTTGTAAAAGATATTTGGAATGGAGAGCCTTCAGAAGGAACATGTTCATTCAGACTTGTAGCACAGTATTCACACCTGGAAAAAAAAGGGCAGATTTCCCATACATATGTACAGGATTTTCTTTTACTTCTGGAAAATATTCAGATAGATTCGGGGGGGGGGGGGGACACTTTATTAACAGTTTTAATGTTGGATTATATTTATATAAAGCTGCTGTGAGGAGGAGGAGATCCAAATATGAGTGAAACGGTGGTGCTAGTAGGATGGGTAGTAAAGCCCTACATTGGTTTCTTGGTCTTCTGTGTTTTCCTAAGATCTTTGCCTGCTTACTCTTTTTGCTATGGTTTTCATTCTTTCCAGAAATACCTTTGTCATCTTTTTGCTTCCTAACACAACTAATATATCTGTTTTAGTTCCACTAGATGCAGAAGAGGATTCTGAAGGATGCTTTAGGGTCTAACAGATGGCACTAGACAACAAGGATATAAATGAAATCGTAGGTAGGTAGGTAGGTAGATAGAACGAACAAAAGATAGTCAGGTATCAAATGCTATCATCCACCATAGCAGACTCTATCATTATGTGGATGGAAGCAATTAACTGATTTACTGACCTTGGCTGTTTTTGACTGGAGGTAGGTAGGTGGGTAGGTAGGTAGGTAGGTAGGTGTGTGAGACAGACAGACAGACAAACAGACAGAGATTTAGTCAAGTTGTGCCCAAAGTTAGACTGTATTTGGGGAAAATTCTCAAAAAATTCTTAATTTTTTTTTTAAAGGAAAATATGAAATGCACACACATGCACAAACTAGAAGTAGATGTAGAGGGAAAATATTCATACATTAAGCTAGGATGCAAGTATGCATTAAAATGTATATATTGTGGAAAGCAATGTCTAAAATACTTGCAACAATTTCATTTTTTTCAGACTTTGTATATGACTTTAAAAAATAACAATACAAGAATAGAATAAGTTCAGGGAGTATTTATATGGGCTGGATGTCTGCTGATCTGGGCTTTTCCATCAGTGCACAGGAGCAAAGAACATATTTGAAACCCTATCTAAAACATGTTGTGGCTACATATTTCAGGTTGTCAAACTCTGAATAGGACCCTCACAACTCTCCCATTGACCTGCACTGCCAAAATAATACTACAGGGGGAGATAGATATCTATTTTAAAGGCAATTGAAGTGTAAGACTATTAATTGTATGACATACTTTATGAAAGATCTTTGAAATGAATGCAGAAAACACTGATCGCTTTTGCAGGTTGATATCTATGATGAAGTACAGGAGCTATACATTCCTGTGAAAAGAAAAATGGAAAGGAACCTAACATCACCCAGAATAAAAGCACAAGGTGAGCAATAGAAACAAAACATCTTCAGTGAAGAACAAATCAAAGTGATTAGTAGTCTGAATGATTATAGCACTGTATGAATGATTATTGCAGTGTAAAAACAGGAGAGACGAGACAGAAGAACACAAGGACAGGTGACCATAAAATGTCACAAGATAAAAATGTTAGACATCATTTAACTGTACTAGATGCAAGAGCATTTTCCTTGACTGCCCAAATCAAGTCTTCCTTCAGAGGTTGGTATTAGCTTATCTTCCACATTTTTTAAAACTAAGGATAATGCTCAGGGACCAGGAACAAGAAAGAACAATGAGTTCCTACCTGTAGACATCTAAATAGGAGGCCAAGATGATTTCTATCCATCTATTATAAGTGCAGGGAGTATTCATATGGGCTGGATGTATGCTGATCTGGACCAATCACCCACACAGATTTTCAAATCAAATCAATAGTCACCCTATTAAACTAATTATTAATTACTTTAGTTTAATAGGGTGACTATATTAATTTTATTTGAAAATCTGTGGGGGTGATTGTTGCCTTCTCATGTTTTCTGTATATTTTTATTTTCCCAATAAACTTTCAATAGGAAATTTATAGGGAATCTTTCACTAAAACTTTTTTTTCACATGCACAACAGTACTCTTACACAGCTACTCCTTGTGTTTCAGGACTGGCATGATGTTTTAATTCTACCAGGAATTTTCCTTTATGGTTTTCTTATAGCTGGACATAAGGTTTTAACTTATCCTCCTTCCCAGTTTATAACTTTACACATCTATAATCATACATTGCAGATGTCAGATGCTGTTGGTGTTCATTTGAACTTCATTGTGTAGATAAATCACAGATCATTCTGGACATTAAATCAGGCATATTTTCCTCTTCAGTGACATTTTCTTGTAAAATGAAGTAACTGAACTTGAACTGTCAGATGAGATCCTGCTGTTCTAGCTTTCTTATACTAGTTTGAATGGCACAAGAGCAATTCCATTCTTTAAGATACCTCTTAAGGCTACATTCTGAGAGGGCTGCAGGACATGCATTTATTTATTTGATTGATTTATAGCACACCTTTCTACTCTGGTGAACATTCAGCCTGACTAACAAAATTGGAAAACAAAAACAAAGTTAAAAAAAAAAAGATAAAAATGCAGATTAAAATTAACAATATGGTAAGAACTAAAATCATTTCATGTTAAAAGCCTGACAATAGAAATGTGTGGAGAATGACGGGCTACAGGCTAATATTTATAGGCAGCCAATTTACCTGCCAGAAGGTACAGACAGAAAATCAACACCTTTATGGGGGAGAAGCTATTTGTCATGCAGACACAGAGAGATACTTCAGTCTCTACCTCTTGGAGGCAGTTTGAGTCATAAAAGAATAAGGATAAGGATAAGGATAAGGATAAGGATAAGGATAAGGATAAGGATAAGGATAAGGATAAGGATAAGGATAAGGATAAGGATAAGAATTAATAAGAGGAGGAGGAGGAGGAGGGCAGAAGGCACAACAAGAAAAGGAATCAGAAGAAGAAACTGGATATCAAGGCTAGAAAAGGCACTGGGGTTCCCTTCATCTCCCTAGCACCCTCAGAATGAATTTACTGGAGTCCTCAGGGAATAGGAAGTCCATGAATAATTGAGACAGAGAGAATATCTTGGACTTTCAGGGACACAGTGGCAAACTGAAGACAGCTTGGCTGAGAGCGGACCCAAAAACCATGGCTGAACAAGGAGCCAGCAAATGGATCAGCTTCTTGGAATCCCTTTCCAGACAAGGATTGCTCACAAGTGGGCCACACAGTTGCTCCCTGTGTGGAGACCATCAGAGAGCAGTCTCCAGCAGGTTTAGAGCTCTGGATGCTGAGGGATCATCATCTTTGCCCAAGCCGCAGTTGGTCCCTTTAAAAGGACAATGGGTTTGTACTTCCTTTCCTAATCACTTCTGGAAATTTCTTGTTAACATTTTTTTTGGATATTAAGAACCTTCAGAATGGCAAGTTTCATTTATTACACTGGGTGAGTCTACGTCTATCTTGGCAAAAGAAGTTTTATGCAAGTTTAAGATCTTTTTAAAAAATCTTATTTTGGAATAAACGGCAAAAGGGTAATTAGAACGTGGATTTTGGAAAGTTGTAAATGGACTAAGGGGCCAGATGGATTAGAAATAAGTTTTTGAAATTAATTACAGAATCCTTCCTGTGGGTTGTTTAGAAACATACATACATGCATATATACATACATATATATGTACACACATGAACATTTTGAAATTAAGCATAAGAAACCTTTCTGTAGGAAAATGCTGATGATTAAGGGAAAAAAGAACATGATAAGAAGATTTTGAAGACTGAACACTAGAGGGAACCAGAAAGAACTAAAGATCATAATTAAAGAAGAAGAGACTCATTAATACAGAATGGAGTAAAATACTCTAGCTCAATAATTCAAGGATATTTGGCAACAATACACTCAGAAGTTACTCTTAAAATTGTCTGCTATCATAAGAATGGATTTAAAAGAGGTTGTAGAATAGGAACATATTCTGCTGGATAATACTAAGATGCAGGTTAATTCGAATGTGGATTTAAAAATGACAGGTTATAAGAATAATATGGAAAAAAATGTTACACTGGATATACAAATGAAACTGGCTGATGTCTTAATAATGAAAAGGGATATAAAAACAACAAACCAGAAGAGTGACTTGGAAAACTTTCCTATTTTGGATTTACAATAGAGATGTGTTAAAGTCTTGAAGGAGTTTCTGAGAAGAGACAATGGAATGGAATGGAATTATGAAGGCCAAACTCAGGGAGGAAAACATGCTCTTTTGTCTCCTGAGGGGCAAGGGAGAGATAAGAGGATGAGGCTGGCACCTCCCTGAGGAATTCACATTGTTGTGACTGGCTGACTTTGGGAACTGAGGTTTCAGTCTGGGAAGATTCTTACTAGAGGTTGTAGCTAATAAACATTGCTGAACTGAATCTACATGGTCTCCTGAAGTTCCTTGGGCTAGGCCTGACAGACAAAGACAAGATGAAAAGAAATCAAGTTCTGGGATACTATTTAAAGGGATTGAAGATCATGATTATTAAGAACAAAGGAAAGGAACATAAAATTGGTTTATTTGATCAATATTAAAATATATATGTTGTTGTTTCTGGTACTTTTAATAGATCTTTGCTGACCAGGACAAAATGACGAGGATTTAAAGGTTTATTTTATAGACAAGTGATGAGATATAGGGACAAGAAACCTTTTGTTGTATAGTAGCATCAGAGAAAGTGATATGTTACTGTATTAAAAATAAAGGAATCTAAAGTTGTTTTATTTGATTAAGGTTAAAATGTATATGTTGTTATTTCTAGTAACTCTTAATGCTGATTAGGACTGAAAGACAAGTCTTTAAGAATCTGTTTATAGATACGAGATGAGATATGGGAAGAAGAGATTTTTTGTTGTAGTATCAGAGATGGTGATAAATTACTGAAATTGTTTGTATTTGTGATGAAGGGGGAAGTCATTTCTTTATATATCTCTTTTCTTTTTTCTTTACTATATTTTTCTTTCTTTTTCTTTTTCTTTTTGCACTTTTTCTTTTTACACTTTTTATTCTTCTTAGTTTGTATTAGTCTTTATCTTTGTATCTATAAACTTTAGTAAAAATTATTATAAAAAAGAGACAGAGAATACCTCTTTTGGGAAACTGTTATCTCTAGAAAGGTAAGTAAGTAAAATAACTAGTAAATTATGTTACTTTTAATAATTGCTTTATTGTACTGTGCTAAAGTCTCTGCTTTTTTTATTTAATTTGTCTGAACAAGATAGGGAACTGTGCATTAATGAAGTTACAATAATTCTATAACATCTTGTATCCTGAAGTAATGAATTGAACATTGTTCCTATAAAGAGTTCTGTTTGTTTATTTGTTTGTTTTTCTTATTTGTAGCAGACCAGCATCATCTTGTGATCTGCCCAGGACATCTGTTTTGAACTTTCTTTGTTTAGTGGATTTTTCTGTTTAGCTGCTGACCCTGATTAAGGCAACACTGCATGTATCTCCTTCAACAGGTGAGTTTTGTATCTTGATACCTACAATTTTTAAAGAAATTATTACAATTTATATTTCATTTCCTTTCAATAAATTAGACTTGATGTTGTTTATCTCTGGTGAGATTGATCAGTCTCCCAGGCAGCAAGAAATGGACTGAAATATCTAATCACATAACTTTAAGCTACTTGCCCAGAAGGTATGCTATAGAAACAATAGCATTCTCTCTCTCTCTCTCTCTCTCTGTGTGTGTGTGTGTGTTTGAATTTTTAATCAGAAAAGAAGAATGGGTTGTAACAGCCCAATCTCTCTTACACATTGGATTCAGAGGAAGGATGTTAGGTCAGATGCCCATGGAAGATAGGTGCTTTCAGCAGCAACTACTGATCCTAAACAGGAGGTAGAACCATGTCATGAACACCTCAAGGGCTTCTCAGAAAGGAGGTTTGTGGCCTCCAGCCCTCCACAATAGAGGCTTAATCATTCCACTACAGATGCATTTTTACAGATCTTCTAACTGCTGATTGAGTAGAGGCCAAACACATCTCCCAAAGAGGTACATTCTGTAATCTAACAGGAATGCAAGAGAAAGACCTTTCCTTCAAGAAAGTGAGTTTATCTTCTGCAAATATTAACAACTGGCCAGAAAAATTGACAACCCCTACTCTGTAGGATGTTAAAGAACAACACCAAGCTTTTGAATGCTGCAGTGTTACAGATGTCTTAGTACAGGCATCATAAGATTTCTGTACTTTGTACTGGGTAGCAGCCTAGCTGCTACTTTTGGCAACAACTTCTGGGTACTCCTCAAAGACAGTTTTTGAAAAGCTCACAGATTAATATTCTATACTGGACCTAGGAGCAACATGGAGGAATGAACTGAACAAGTAGAGGACCATTGTAAAACAAATTTCCCAAATTTGACTAAAGATAGAGAGGGGGGTTGGGAGGGAGCAAAAATAAAAATCAGAGAGGAAGGAAGGAAGAAAGGAAGGAAGGAAGGTTCAACACTACATTTGGCTCTAATTTAGAAACCAGATTTAAATTAATCTTCATAGTCAAGCTATGCTGCCCAGATTTTTTTATCTAGACTCTGTGATAAAACCACTCAGCCTACAAGAATGACAATAGTCCATGTGAGAAGTTCCAGTGTTTACTTACATTCTTAATTTGGGAATGACGGTATTCTTGAGAATAATTCATTATTCCTGGATGATCCTTGATGCCAACTGCGAGAGTTTAGGTGTAGAAAGTGGTCTGATTCTTCAATCCTCTGGTGTTCTTCTTTATGCTAATAGCCTGGCTGAGATATATTGGCAGCTGTTCTTTCTTGCAAATATGGGCTGGTTTCCACAATGGATAGAACTTCATTTCCCAGAACTTCTAGGCATATATATTAGTTGAGGAATGTTGGTAATTGTACTTTTGGCATATCTGGAGGCAACCAGATTGGGGATGGCTGACTTAGTGTGAGCTTATCATTGTAACAAACCAGGCTGCTATGTTTTATTTAAGAAACAATGGTTAAAAACAATGGTGTCCATCTGTGAGTTCAACACAGAGAGTCAGATAGTAAGCAAATTGGAGTCTTCATATCATTGCCCAGGCTTTTGAATAGACTATGGAGAGAACATGTTATCCATACTTTCCCCTGGAGAAATATGCCAACTCACATTATCTTAGAAAGACAGATGGTTGCCAATGTATATTTACCCACAGGAGAGGATTTTGTGCTCATAAGAAAAGAGTAAATGGAGTTGCTTTGGGAAAGCATATGTTAATTTGAAAGCAGTTCTTAGATTCATGAACATAATATCTATGAAACTTTGCAGATATAAATGTGTATTTTCAAATATGCTTTGAATGAATATGCTTTCAGATCAAAACACACTTTCAAATCAAACTTAAAACTGACCAAATTTTGGAGATGAAAGAAATGACAGAAACGACTTACCAGACCAAAACCAATCAAACTTCAAATTCCTTTGGGAGAATTGGAAGGGACTCTCCCAGATTTATCTTTCCAAACATGAACCATTAACTGCTTTACCCAAATAGCTCTTGCACTTAATAGAATTAATGGAAAATAGTTGAAATATGCTCTATCTTTGGGACTGAAATCCCATTTCACACCTAATAAACTTACTCTTTCATACATGCTACTTTCCTTTGGGGAGTGCGGGTGGTGGAACAATCTTGCTAAAACTACTTTTTTTTTTTTTTTTTAGCAATAGAGCCACATTATTATATCGAACACAATTCAAGCTAGCTTTAGAAAAGGCTGAGGAGCCTGAGACATTATTGTGTACGCATGCTGGATAATTGAGAAAGTCAAAGAATACCAAAAAGAGGTCAGCATGTGCTTCGTTGTTTATAGAAAGGCCTTTGATTGTGTTGATTATATCAAGTGTGGAATACACTTTAAAAAATTAGAGTCCCAGAACATCTGATTGCCCTCAGGCAAAACCTAGATACAGGTCAGGCAGTCTTAGTATGGACAGACCATGGTGAAATAGACTGGCTCCAGGGTGACAAAAGAATAAACAAGACTGTAAACTCTCCTCTTATGGAAGAAACATTATTAACTTGCACTATACTGATGATACTACTCTGGTAGCCAAAAATGCAAAGGATCCTCAAGCTCTAGTAATAAAAGTTAAGGAGCAAAGTGAAAAAAATGGGACTAAAATTAAGTATAAAGAAGACCAAACTAATGACAACAGGTAGAACAACCAGCCTTAGAATTGGCAATGAAGATATTGAAGTGGTGGATAGCTTCTGCTTTTTATGATCAACAGTAAAGGAACAAGCAGTCAAAAAATATGTCACAGACTAGCATTCAGTACAACAGCTATGAAGCCCTTGGAAAAGATATTCGAATGCTGTGATGTGTCAATACCTACAAAGATCAGAATCGTGCAAACTTGGTATTCCCTGTGACACTCTAGGGAAGCAGAAGTTGGACTTTGAAAAAGCAGGATAGGAAGTCTATTGACACTTCTGAACTTTGGTGTTGGAGAAGACTCCTGAGAATACCATGGACAGCCAAAAAAACAAAACAATGGATCATCAAACAAATGAACCGAGAAAGGTCACTCAAGGTACAAATGACCAAGCTCAAATCATCCTACTTCAGACATGTTATGCAAAGACCTAGCTCTCCAGAAAAGGCTATAATGCTGGGAAAAGTAGAAGTAAAGAGAACAAGAAGATGACCACCAGCAAGATAGATGCATTTAGTTACAGTGGTGAGGGTGCACCATTAGAAGACCTGATGGTCCAGGACCAGATAGTCACAGAAATATAGTCATGGAGAAAATCTATCTACTGTATGTGGTCACTAAGAGTTGACACCAACTTAATGGCACATAATCAATCAATCAATCAATCAATCAATCAATCAATCAGATCACAATTGTTTGCAAATCTAAGTGAAGAATCTGAACATACAATTGATCTATTTTCATAATTAGGCAATCAGATCACAATTGTTTGCAAATCTAAGTGAAGAATCTGAACATACAATTGATCTATTTTCATAGTTAGGCAACAAAATGGATGCACCTGATATGGACCATATATAAAAATGAGATCTCAGGTTGCCAATAAGTAACTTTCATTAGCCAATGTTATTTATTTGTTTTTCCAGGAATTAGAACATATACATCTAAGAATTTCCAGTGCTTATAAGTCATTTGGATGAGTGAATCAACCAATAAACTTGCAAGAAATGCTTTGCATGATAAGGCCCCATCTGAACAGAAAGATCACCAAACTACTTTAAATTTTTCTGTAGCCATTATTATTTGTTCGATTACTAACTATGGCTTATGTGACCCTCATTCCCAGTAGCTCTGAGTGACTTACATGAAGCATAAATGTAAACAAACATCCCATAATTTCTCCATCCAAAAGAGGACAGTATATTCCTCATAGTCCCCAAATGCCTTCCTGAAGAGGCATGTCTTGAAAATTATTCTGAAGCCAACAGGGAGGGAGCACTACAGTCATCAAGGGGGCAGTCCAGTTATTCAGGGGCAGCTGTTCCATAGAAGGGGGAAAAAGCTGAAAGATTCCTGTAGATGCCATTCTCTCAGAGAGGAGAACCTTAACAAGTGTTCTGTCCCAACCATTATCAGAAAGCCAGGCTCAACCTGAGCAGATATAGTCTCAAAAGTATCCAGGTTGTAAGCCATGCAGGGCTCTTAAAGGTGAAGGTCAATATCTTGAATTGCACCTGAAAGCAGACTGAAAGCCAATGTTACCTCTAGTAGTGGTGTCACATGGCAAATTAGGTATGCTCCAAAGCCTAACACCATCTCAGGTAGTGTTGTTCCACAATTATTTTTCCTTATTTCAGTAGTTGATCTTATATTACGTCCATTTTATTAGCTGGAAGTGGTAGGATCTGTAGTTCCAAAAAAACTTCTGAAGAATGCCAGACTGGGGGAGACTGCTTTAAACATACATACATACCTACATTTAAGCATTTAAGGATTTCCAGGGCCAAGCTCACAAAGCCTGTAGCAGCTAGCCATTTACAATAATGTTTTCAGATTGTATGCATTCACTTGAATGTATAAAGTATACGTTTAAAGTATACTATGAGTTGTGCTTTCTAAATGACAAGCAAGATCAATTTCCTAACCATTATTCTAGGCCTGAGATAGAATAACATGTGTGAAACTCAAACATGCTATATCTGAATCAATTAGTAATCAGCTTGAATCAATTAATGGATATCCCAGAATAATAAAGAACAACTATTAAGATTGGAAAAAGCAGTATTATAGCAGTAGTAATTTAGCCAAGATTGCTTCTTTCATTTAGGCCGGATTGACATATAATACTAAAGCAGGATTTTTAAACCATGATTTTTTTAACAATATAATGCTAAGCCATAATGTCTAACACTTCACACTAAGCCAGAAATAAATAAACAGCATTATAGCTTAGTTCAGCACGTGATAACTATAAGTGTCAGGGCACCAGTTACTACTTTAAATTAAATAAAACTAAATTAAATTAAATCATTTTTATTTATTTATTTTTTAATTCAAAAATTGCTAAACTCTTATAATAGATCTCATACTATTTTAGGGTAAATTCTCCAAGATCCCATGAGATTTAGTAATTGCATAAAGTTTCAGCTAGATTGTGGAAGAGAGTCAGGTTCTTGGGGCTTAAATAATAGCTAAACTGTGTTGTGTATGGATCTGAACAATTAGCAGTTCTGACAAGGTAAATAAACAAGTCTTATTATGATCAGATCAGATCAGATAACCCTAGCTGGCACCAGTTTTGCAGCCCATGTCAGGTAGGGCTAATGGGAAAAGGTGTCCATATCCAGTCACTGGAATTCCCATCCCCGTATTTTAGCCTTTTCCAAAGTCCACTGTTTTGTCTGTCACAGAAAGAAAGCCTATCTTTCATGAGCTTAATCACATCATCAATTGGTCTTTAATGGGATTCCATTCCTACTATAGTATGGAATGACGCCATGTAGGTAGAAAAAAGTGACTTTTTTTTTTTTTTGTATTCTGAGGAAGAAAAGAATGATGCTTTTGATACTGATCATATAATTTCAGTACAAAGCATAGTACCTTTACAAAGCTTTTTTATTTTGTTTAACGCTCTTAGTTTTTGCAATCATAAGAAAAACTCATCACAATAAATACTTTAACATTTCTTTCCTATTATGATTGCTTTTGTTACAACTATGAATTTATTCTCATTGAACAGGAAGTTCTAGAAGCTTTGCGCCATTAGATACTTTATGTGGGGACTTTTCATAAATATGTTAACATGAAAGACTTTGATATTTAGGTGAACATTTAAAGAATATATAGTAGGAAATATGTGTACAAGTAAAAGTACTGGAAAACGTGCATATTACACAAGTAATATACTTGTATATTGGGCACTTACTGGATTCACTGCAGTTAATTATCTCTTCTTGGTTTCAAACTAAATTTATAGGGGTTGTAGTGGTTATTTTTGTTGTTGTGTTGCTTTATACCCTGGTCTTTCCCACCCACCCAGTAACTGAAATTGTAGTCAGGTCATCAACCTCCTCTAAAGATACTAGACAGATGGACCTAATGTAGATTTTTTTAAACAAGACTAAAGATCTGATTTAAATATATATTTAACTCATTATGGGAGGGTTCGTATCTCTCATGTGAAGCCAACAGCAATCCAATCTCTGGCTTAGTATTATGTGAATATCAGGCATGTTTCATTAAGACTTGTTGTGTGTCTATTGTTGTATTATTATTGTTCACTGAAATTTGGGGAAATCATTAACTATTTAGTACAATTGCAAGTTAATTCTTCATTGCTATCTAATCATGTTGCTTGTTTGTTTTTATTTTTTTTCAAAAAGCACAGTCAGCATGCTTGTCTAGCCACACACAAATAAACAAACCCAATGCAATGTGTTAACAATTATTCATAGTGAAAATATTCAAATAATGTTAACATTGAAAATTGCAGCCTCCCCAAGTAACAGGATATGACAATGAAGTACTGCATTATTGCTATAATCCATGGGGAAATACTCAGGAACCAGGCTGATAACCAGTGCAAGATTCATAAATCATATTGTACCCACAGTGAAAGTTAATCTTTACAGCCACCAGTAGCTTAGGACTTAACTATTCAAGGAACTGTCTATTTAATTTTGAATGTGCCTGGAATTAAGATATGTGGTAGAGACCCTAATTTTGAGAGTCTCTTACATTGGGCATATACTGTAGATCATTTTGTGACTCTGGGCAGCTTAATGATACTAATACTAATACTGATGCTACTAATAATAATCAGTATGGTAAGATCAGATGCAAGCAAGCTAGAACAGATGAAAGAAAAGAAGCTGAAGAACAAGAGGACCAAAGAATACCTGATCAAGAAATATCACTTAGAAACAAGGAATCTCAAAGAAACACTGGAAATAATAAAGCAGCAAATAACAGCCATAGCCAAAAAGATCAGCAGATACAAAGCTCAAATTGCACACTATAGGAAGACTCCCCAATTTCAGTCTAATCAGAAACATTTCTATCAATCCATCAATGGAGAGATTGTAATGAACCAGTCAACACCTGACAAAGAAGAAGCAGTGCAGTTTAGCAGTGCACAGCTATGGGACAACCCAAAGAAATACAACCTAATGCAGCTTGGATAAAGGAGAGAGAGATAAGGAAGAAGAAGGAGAAGGAGAAGGAGAAGGAGAAGGAGAAGGAGAAGGAGAAGGAGCAGCAGCAGCAGCAGCAGCAGCAGCTGAAGCTGAAGCTGAAGCTGAAGCTGAAGCTGAAGCTGAAGCTGAAGCTGAAATGAAAGAACTTGCAATAACAACAGACATGTTGGAGAAAAGGGCAAGGAATATCAAGAATTGGTCATCACCTGGTGAAGATGAACTGCATGGTTTTTGGTTGAAACATCTGACTGGTCTGCACCCACTCATTGCCAAGCAGATTAGCAACATACTACAAGGAAGTGAAATTGAAGATTGATTAACATCTGGCAAAACCTACCTGATAATAAAAGATCCAACAAAAGGGGCAGCACCAGGCAACTACAGGCCAATTACCTGCTTGCCAACAACTTTCAAATTGCTAAGTGATGCAGCTGATGCATCTAGTTGAAAACACACACACACACACACACAAACTAGCAGGCAAAGCAGACAAGAACAAGTCCTGGCAATGGCTAAGAACAGGAAAGTTGCAGAAAGAGACAGATGGGTTAGTTCTGGCTGCACAAGACCAAGCCTCAAAGACAAATGCCTACAAAGCCAGAATCAAGAAAACAGCAACAGACAACAAATGCCATCTCTGCAAAGAAGCCGAAGAAACAGTGGACCACCTAGTCAGTTGCTGCAAGAAGATCATTTGGACTGACTACAAACAACAGCATGACAAAGTAGCAAAACTGGTGCATTGGAATATCTGCCAGAAATACCATTTGCCTGCAAGCAAGAACTGATGGGACCACAAAACAGACGAAGTAATAGAAAATGAAGAAGCTAAAGTGCTCTGGGACTTTAGAATTCAAACTGACAAGCACCTGCCACACAGCACCCCAGACTTAACGACTGTTGATAAGAAAGACAAAAATGTCTGGATAGTGGACATTGCAATACTTGGAGACAGCAGAACAGAAGAGAAAGAACTGGAGAAAATCACAAAATATAAAGACCTGCAAATAGAAGCAGAACAACTATGGCAATAGAAAGGAAAGATAGTTATAGGTGCCTTAAGTGCAATCCCAAAACATCTGGAACGCCACTCGAAGACCATTGGCATTGATTAAATCACCATCACTCAATTGCAAAAGTACTTGGAACAGCTTATATCCTGCTACAATACCTTTAATACCATCAAACAACAACATCTGCCTATCCCAAGTCTTTGGGAAGGACTCGATTGAGGGATAAAAATGTCAAATCCAATCTAAACAACTGGCTGACTATGCAACCAATGATAATGATAATGATAATGATAATGATAATGATAATGATAATGATAATGATAATGATACCAATAACAGACCTCATAACAATCCATATCAAAGCCACAATAAAAAGATTAAAAGAATGCAGTTCTTCAAAGAAACTCACATCATGCAACCATACAGTGGAGCTCACCTTTCATCCTAACACAATTTCTTCACCAGCAAATCTTCCTTCAGATAGTACATTGTTTTGAGAATCAGTTTAGCAATTAGACACAATAGCTACGTATTTGAAATCTCCTATATGTTCAGCTTCCAGGGACAGCTCTGGCGGACTGAAGATGATTCCACTATCACAGAGCTGACAGCTGCAGTAAAAAGGGGAGCCAGTGAAGGAATCAGCTCCTTGGAACTCCTCTGCGGATTGAGAAGAGGACAAGGATTGCCAACTAGTTTGCTCCATACAGAATCTCTCTGGGAAGAGATTGCAAAATAGCAATCTCCAGTGGGTTTAAGAGTTCTTGGAGGTGAGGGGAAAACATCCTGCCTAAATCACAGTTCAGCACCCTTTAAAGGGACACTGGGTTCGCCTTCTTCCTTTCTTAATTACTTTACGAAGTTGCTTTTTATGGATTACTTAGAATTTAAGAATGTTGCGAAGAGCAAATTTTATTACACTGGGAGAATCTCCTTTTACCTTGGATGAAAGAATTTACATGTAAGTCTAAGCATTAAAAAGAAAATATTTACTTTTTGAACAGCAAAAGAGGTTGAAAAGTTAAGAGGCTAGATGGACTTGAAAGAATATTCCCTGTGGGGTGTTTTAAAATTATTAAAAGAATATATGAAAAATTTGAAATTAATTATAGGAAATCCTTCCATGGGAAAGTTTTCTTGTCTGGAAAATAAACAGATGATAAGGGGACTTGACTGAGGGATCTGAGAGAACAACTGATTACATTTTAAGGGGAAGAGACCCATTAATACAATGGAGCAATACTATTTCGCTATAGAAGAGATTAAGATAGTTTGGGAGCAATGCACTCAGAAACTACTTAAAAGACTGTCTGACACTTTAATAGAGGATATAGAAGAACAACAGATTTCATTGGAGAAAACAAAGATTGAGGCTGATTTGAATGTGGATTTGGAGTTTAAAAAAATGTTGGATTATAAAAGTGATTTGGAAAAAAAAATGTTGTAGATATGAAAATGGGAAAAGTTGCTAATGTGGATTTACAGAACGAGAAGTATGATTTGGAAAGCCTTTTTTATTATGGATTTACAAAAGGGATGTGTTAAACTAATGAAGCTGTTCCTGAGAAGAAATAAAGAGAAACTATTGAGGCTATTCCTGAACGAAAACAAAGAGAAAATGACAAGGAATCAATTATTGGACATTATTTGTCAGGATTAAACTTGTTAAAAGTAAAAAGTGAATCTATATGAGTATGGTTAAAATATAAGTTGTGGTTTCTGGTAGTTACCAATAGGATTTCTTTTTGACCAGGTCTGAGGGACAAGGTTTTTAGGATTTGTGTATAAGTGGGGAGAAATTTCCTTTGCTTTACTTTTTAGAGAAAGTGATAAATTGGACTATAAAATGGATTTCTTTGATTAAGGTTAAAATACATATGTTATTATTTTTGGTAGCCCTAAATGGACTTCTGCTGATTAGGATTGAAATATGATTTTTTACAATTTGATTACTGATAAGAGATGAGATATGGGAAGATTTTTTTTTTTTAATGAAATACTAGAGAAGGTCTTAAATTACTGAAACTGTATACTTGCCTGGAGGGAGAGGGTATTCATCTTTTACTTATCTTTGTTTTTTCATTTCTTTTTTTCTATAGCTCTTTGCACTTTTCCTTTTATTCTTTATAATTTCCTTAGTTTGTATTAATTTTTTTATCTTTGTATCTGAAAACTCTAATAAAAAAATATTATAAATGAAATCTCTCATATGTTCCAAATGTACATTATTTCTCTAGGAAAGCTGCTATTTCCATATTATTGATCTTCATTTGCATAGTTTTCTCTTGATTGATTGATAAATAGATAACAGTATATATAAAAATAGTTCACTAGTTTTTCTCACTTCAATAAGAGCACTTTTCATGAAACTTTTGCTTGAACTGAAGTTTAATATACATAGTATAACCAATCCATTGTGATATTTCCAGACTTTGTTAGCTTACATGCAAAAAGCACATGTGATTATGTGCAAAGGTATGAAAATGAGTCTGGGTTGAACCAACATTATATTTTATTTATTTTATTTATTTATTCAGTTTATATAGCCACCCATCTCAGACCAGTGACTCTGGGCAGCTAACAATAATAAAAACAATCAAACACTTAAAACAATACAGAAAAGTAAATATAAATACAGCCAATAGATCTTTAAAAACCATCCATGTCAGCACAAACATGAAATGGGGCCTTTCGCACACTCATTTTATTTTTGAAAGTCACTTTGATTTATACAGTAGATTCAGCTGAAACACTTTCCAACTGAATTTCTGAACATCAGCTCTAATGAAAACTAGAAATTGTAATCTTTTTTAGAGCGGCTTAATATTAGCAAGTTAACTATACATTTTGTATGAATTTTAGCCATATATGATAACTTGGTGATTGAGAGAAAATTATAGACTTACTAACTGTACAACCTGCTTGTTGCTTTTTCAGAATTTACATCATGCATACTTAAGGAAAATATCCCAGTGAGTTTATTTTTAGTAATTCATAGGAATCATGTTACAGGAGAATATATTTGAAGAGGATATACTCTGATTTCTCTTCAGATTCTATAAGAGAATGCTAAGAAGATGAAGGAGGATATTTTAAGATAGGTTTTATTTATTTTTAAAGTTACTTGTAAACCCTATTAAAGGGTTGTTTCAATTCCTTGCCCTGAAATACTAAGACCAAAGGATAAGCAGTAGAAAAACAGAATAAAATAAACATGAATATTTTCAAAAAGATAAATTACTCTTGCATTTGTTCTTAAAAATTACCATAGTTCAGAAATCACACCTGTTTTTCAAGAAAGAAATCAACTTGCCTTAAAACGAACATGTAGCAACAAGGATATATTGATAAATAATTATATTGACTTGTCAAATAGAAGCAGATCTACAGTATGATCTATGGATGCCACCCAGAAAGATGTCTGCTAGGAATTAACAAGAGATAGGGCAGTCTCGGTGATACTACCAACACTTATTAATTCCTTCTCCAGGCTATTTGATAGGCTTGCTTTTAATTACATTCACTTAAAAAAAAGTATACTTTTATTCATTAAGTTAATAACCATGTGTATTTTCTGCCTGTTTTCACTGCCTATATCATTAATTCTTATGAATTTTAATTTAGTTTTCAAATGTAGGTTTTATTACTTTTCTGTTTATTAGTTTGATCTAATAATTCACTGGTGCTTGCTGCTGTCTGTAATAGTTTTATAATGGTGGTAGTTTACTGTCTGTTAGTTTTATTTGGGTTCAATAATTAATATCGTTCTACTGTTAACTACTGTGGGACTGGTTTGGTGGCTAGGAGTGCATGGTACATGGTATATAGATGAACAAAATAAATAAATACAAGTAGAAATATTTTATCAGCAGTAAGCTGGCCTATAAGACATCCTACTCACAGTCACTTTACCTATTTATTTATCCAATAAAACATAGAATCAAGATTTTTGTCAATGGAAATTATTGACAAGAGTACAGTTTGCTGAACTTTACAAAATGTTTTAGTTCAAATACTGTACTGTAAACTGTACTGTAAATACATTAATTCATAATAGCAAGACTGCTCAGAAACTGATCAGAATAGAAAAACAGTATGACAACATAAAACAGGAGGTTTTTTTTCTTTTTCTTTTTTTCCGTTTTGTTTTTTTAGATATATGAAAGGAAAATTACTGTGGAAAATGGTAGAGGAGATTATAGATAATATGTCTCTTATTAAGTTTGTATTTCACTGTAATATTTTTTTCTTTTTAAGAATTTTGTGCTTCGGAATGAATAGAAATTCTGAAAAGAACATGGCAACCATTCTGTAGTTCTTTCCCCTCTAGAGTCTATGCTTACAATCCCCTATTTTCATTGTTGGAAAAGGTGGAAGAGTTTTCCATGGATTTTCCCAGTAGGCATACCCAAATGTGGGGAAACCATATGGAATGGCTGTTGATTCATCTACCTGCTTCTGTTAAAATTACAGGAACAGGTGCAAGTGACTAAGCAACTAGTACTGTTTTAGGACTTTGGGATTTGTGGCTTCACAAGGCAAACTCAAACAGATAGACAACACAGCTTTATAAAACAGTGGTGTAATTAATATTGGTGTGAGGGTTGTGAAAGATGGTTTTATTCTGTATGCTGTATAGTGTTCTTTTTGTAAACAGAATTATTATTTTGTTCTGACTTTTTCCCTCCTGTGGAATCCTAATAATTAACTGGTTTTGTTAATTTGCAAATTAAGAAAGAAGGAAGAATAGGGTGAAATGCCTGTTCTTGGGGGGTGGGGGGGAAGAAGAGAAAAGAAATTATCTGTATATTTGTCAACATTTATTTCAAAGTCCTTTTGTTTGTTTGCTGTTTTTTATGATTAATCCAAAAAGCATTTTCAAGAAATGTATCACTTCTACAGAATACTTTCCTTCAAGAAATCAGTCATCCTGCATTCTGAGCAACTTCAAATAAACAGAAACAATTAAAATTAACAATTAACAATTAAAAACAACTACTGCTCATGCATGAGTTTTACTCTTTAATGTAAAAGACTTGGTTAAGCTCTCATTGTGGTTGTCAACCTACTCAGTTAAAAAAAGGGAGCAGCTTTTATGAGAAGTGTTCTCCACCCATGAAAATGGTCTGGCAACACTAGTAACACACACATTTATTCACAGATCAAGGGTTTTGTTTTGTTTTTCTCTCTCTCTTTCTTTTTTAATCTTAGTGAAGTTCAGACCTGCCCTCCTCAACCTATCCTCCCCTTGGCCCCAATAACTTTCCACGATCTGCTTTGAAAGCAACGTGCTTGACAGTGGTAATGATGCAAGTTGAAAGATGCAAAGCTACTGTGGATGGGAAAGTCAGTTCACAAGCAGCTTTGGCAGAATTTGAGAAGGAGGAGGAAAGACTGTTACCAAGCAACATGTTTTTTGCATCAGGAGACCCTTGTTGTTGTTGTTACTGTTTTTGTTAAACTCTCTGAAAAGTGAGTACTGTGAATGGCTGAACAACAACCTATCATTTCTAATTATGAATACATTAAAATGATAAGTGTACCTTGATGTATTTATCTTAATACATGGACAGGTATAAACAGGAAGGAGTGTTCCCTTTGTTGTTGTTCAGTTGTTAAGTTGTGTCTGACTCTTCATGACCCCATGAACCATATCGTGCCAGGCCTTCCTGTCCTTCACTGCTTCCCTGAGTGTGATGGAATGGGTTGGTGAAGGCTGCACTCGGCGAGATAAGCATTTATTTAGCCCCCAGAAAGAGCGTGGGAAGGTGAAGAGGATGAGACTGGCACCACCCTAAGGAATTCACAGTGTTTGCTTGCTGGCTTGGGAATTTTAGATTCAGTCTGGCAAGATTCTGTCTTGAAAGTGAAAGCTAATAAAGTCTATACAGCTAAATCTGTACTGTCTTGTGGAGTTCCTTGGGCTGAACCTGACACTGAGTTTGCTCGGGTTCATGCTCATTCCTTCAGTGATGCTATTTAACCACCTCATCCTCTGCCATCCCCTTCTCATTTTGCCTTCAATCTTTCCCAGTATCAGGGTCTTTTCCAAAGTGCAGCTTCTTGGTTCTTTTTGCTGAGGCCTCTTTCCAACTGCACATGGTCCTTTGGTTCCAGAGCAGGCACCTTCTCTGAGAAATGCAAGACAGATGAAGAAACTAGACTTGGTTGGGTTTCCTCTTCAGTTCCACATATGTATACCATATGTATGGGCTGTATATTGAATTCTTGGGTGAAGGAAATTCACAAGCCAAAATCTCTTTGCATTAAGAGACCAAAGTATCTGAGCTTGAGCTTCATTATCAATCCTTCCAATGAGCAGTCAGGGTTGATTTCCTTTAAGATTGACTGGTTTGACCTCCTAGCAATCCAGGGGACTCTTAAAAATCTTCTCCAGCACCACAGTTCAAAGGCATTAATTCTTCAGCACTCAGCCTTCTTTATGGTCCAGCTCTCACAGCCATACATTACTACTGAAAAAACCATAGCTTTAATTATGCAGATCTTTGTTGATGTCTCTGCTTTTTAATATGCTGTCTAGGTTTGCCATAGCTTTCCTCCCAAGGAGCAAGCGTCTGTTAATTTCATGGCTGCAGTCTCCGTCTGTGGTGATCTTGGAGTCCAAATAAATGAAATCTGTTACTGCTTCCATTTCTACCCCTTCTATTTGCCAGGAATTAATTGGTCCAGATGCCATGATCTTAGTTTTTTTAATGTTGAGTTTCAAGCCAGCTTTTGCACTCTCCTCTTTCACCCTCATCAAGAGGCTCCTTAGTTCTTCTTCACTTTCTGCCATTAGGGTGGTATCGTCTGCATATCTGAGGTTGTTGACGTTTCTCCCTGCAATCTTAATTCCAGCTTGTGATTCTTCCAGCCTGGCATTTCTCATGATATACTCTGCATATAAGTTAAATAAGCAGGGTGACAGTATTCAGCCTTGTCGTACTCCTTTCCCTGTTTTGAACCAATTGGTTGTTCCTTGACCGGTTCTAACTGTTGCTTCTTGGCCCGCATACAGATTTCTCAGGAGACAGGTAAGGTGGTCTGGTACCCCCATCTCATTAAGAATTTGCCACAGTTTGTTGTGATCCATACAATCAAAGGCTTTTGCATAGTCAATGAAGCAGAAGTAGATGTTTTTCTGGAACTCTTGTGCTTTCTGCATGATCCAGCGAATGTTGGCAATTTGATCTCTAGTTCCTCTGCCTCTTTGAAAGCCAGCTTGTACATCTGGTAGTTCTCGGTTCACATACTGCTGAAGCCTAGCTTGTAGGATTTTGAGTGTAATCTTGTTAGAATGTGAAATGACTGCAATTGTGCGATAGTTTGAGCATTCTTTGGCATTGCCCTTCTTTGGAATTGGAAGGTAAACTAACCTTTTCCAATCCCGTGGCCACTGTTGCATTTTCCAAACTTGCTGGGATATTGAGTGCAGCACTTTAACAGCATCATATTTTAGTATTTTAAATAACTCAGCTGGAATACTGTCATCTCTGCTAGCTTTCTTATTAGTAATGCTTCCTAAGACCCACTTGACTTCACTCTCTAGGATGTCTGGCTCAAGGTCAGTGGTCACACCAGCATGGACATCAGGAACATTAAGATCTTTCTTGTATAGTTCTTCTGTGTATTCTTGCCACCTCTTCTTAATCTCTTCTGCTTCTGTTAGGTCTCTGCCTTTTTTGTCCTTTATCATGCCCATCTTTGCACTAAACATTCGTTTGATATCTCCAATTTTCTTGAAGAGATCTCTAGTCTTCCCCATTCTATTGTTTTCCTCAATTTCTTTGCATTGTTCATTTAAGAAGGCCTTCTTATCTCTCCTTGCTATTTTCTGGAAATCTGCGCTCAGTTGGTTATATCTTTCCCTTTCACCCTTGATTTTCGCATTCCTTCTTTCCACAGCTATTTGTAAAGCCTCATCAGACAGCCATTTTGCTTTCTTGCATTTCTTTTTCTTTGGGAAGGTTTTAGTTGCTGCCTCCTGTACAATGTTATGGACCTCTGTCCATAGTTTTTCAGGCACTCTGTCTACCAAATCTAATCCCCTAAATTTATTCATCACCTTCACTGTGTACTCACAAGGAATATGATCTAAGTCATACCTGAGTGGTCCAGTGGTTTTCCCTATGTTCTTCAATTTAAGCTAAATTTTGCAGTAAGAAGCTCATGATCTGAGCCACAGTCAGCTGCTGGTCTTGTTTTTTCTGTCTGTATAGAGCTTCTCCATCTTTGGCTGCAACGTATATAATCAATCTGGTTTTGGTATTGACCATCTGGTGATGTCCATGTGTAGAGTCGTCTCTTGTGTGGTTGGAAAAGAGTGTTTGCTATGACCAGCTTGTTCTCTTGACAGAACTCTATTAGCCTTTGCCTTCCTTTATTTTGTACTCCGAGGCCAAACTTGCCTGTTATTCCAATTATTCCTTGACTTCCTACTTTAGCATTCCAATCCCTTATGATGAAAAGGACATCTTTTTTTTGTGCTAGTTCTAGAAAGTGTTGTGGGTCTTCATAGAACCAGTCAACTTCAGCTTCTTCGGCATCAGTGGTTGGGCCATAGACTTGGATTGCTGTGATGTTGAATGGTTTGCCTTGGATTCGTATTGAGATCATTCTGTCATTTTTGAGGTTGTACCCCATTACTGCCTTTCCCACTCTCTTATTGACTATGAGTGCTACTCCATTTCTTCTAAGGGTTTCTTGCCCATAGTAGTAGATATAATGGTCACCTGAATTAAATTCACCCAGTCCTGTCCATTTTAATTCACTGATTCCCAAGATGTCTGTGTTTAATCTTGTCATCTCATGCTTGACCACATCCAGCTTGCCTTGGTTCATAGATCTTACATTCCAGGTACCTATACAATATCATTCTTTACAGCATCGGACTTTCTTTTCACTTCCAGATACATCCACAGCTGAACGTCCTTTTGACTTTGGCCCAGCTGCTTCACTCTTTCTGGAGCTACTTGGAATTCCCTCCGCTCTTCCCCAGTAGCATATTGGACACCTTCTGACCTGAGGGGTTCATTTTCTGATGTCATATCTTTTAGCCTTTTGACATTGTCCATGGGTTTTCTTGGCAAGGATACTGGAGTGGGTTGCCATTTCCTTCTCCAGTGGACCACATTTTGTCAGAACTCTCTGTCGTGACCTGTCTGTCTTGGGTGCCCTGTATGGCATAGCTCATGGCTTCACTGTGTTACACAAGCCCCTTCACCACGACAAGGCAGTGATCCATGAAGGGGAGTGTTCCCTTAAGTACAAATAATTTCAGAGAAAGCTTTTTGGCAAAGGAAGTTGATCTAAAAATAACAGACAAATGTGAGTGATGGAGGAATGAAGAATTATTTTAATTGAACTGATTGTAGTCTGATACATACTGTGAACTCTTTGCTGGTTTTAAAAGTAGCTCAAAACTCAAAGTATCTTCAGAAAGCATCATGCTGTAAGGTTGCCTTTCCTGGCACTTCATTTGCTAATTAAAGAATACTTATAAGCTTTACTATTGCAGATAATATTAAACACTGTTTCAAGCCTGTAAACTAAACTAACTGTAGCAATGTACATTGCTTTTGAGATACAAACCAATTAAATATTCAAAGAAAGTTTCAGAGGGTCTGGATTATTGCCCAGAACTATTAAAAACAGAAATAAGTAACAGCATTAGAGGTGGGGGGCAGGGAGAGGCAATAAGAATAAATTGGGAAAGGTTATAAATGCATTCATATTTTGCCCTCTGTCTTCAAGATTACATCATAGTTCCTTCTTTCTATAGTCTACCCTTCGTAATTGTCTAACCCACAAATCACAAGCTCTTTTTTTCCTTCAGCAAAAAGTCCATAAGGGGTTTCCACTGCTGTTAAGACATTCAGAAGCCACTTCTTTGTATTTTTTTCTTTTTCTTTTCTATTTCCTTTCTTTTTCTTATTTTCTTTCTTACCTATTCACTATTTTTCTTTATTTTCTTTATTTCTTCTCTAAAATTGTATTATTTTTATCTTGTTAAAATTATTTAATAAAAATTATTTTGAAAAAAATAAATTGGGAAAGGAACACTAATAAATTAATTCAATTTTCTTCCAAATGGCTATCATGCATTTGATTTAAAAATAGTAATTAATGCTACTCAGACTTTCATATGTTCCCAATATCTTGCACTCAGAGGTTCACCTGGAACCCTCCCTTCTAACCTTCTTCAAATTGGAGTAAACAGTCTTGTTTCAAGCACTTTTGAGATTTAATTTGTGGCTGATTGTGTGGGTGGCCATTTTTATTATTTATTAATTATGTTGCTTTATATTTTATATAAACTGCTAGAAATCAGGACTGAGCTGGGCTTAATAAACTAGCTTTCTAAAATGTATTTTCTGTAATGTATGTAGACCAATTATAAGAGCCAGTTTGGTGTAGTGGTTAAGGTGGCAGGATAGAAACTGGGAGATGGTGAATTCTAGTCTTGCCTTAGGCACAAAGCCAGTTAGGTGACCTTGGGCCAGTCACCTCTCAACCACAGGAAAAGGCAAGGGAAAAGCACTTCTGAAATCTTGCCAAGAAAACTGCAGGGATTTGTCCAGGCAGTTGCCCAGAGTGTCAATACTGACTCAAAGGGGGAGAGAGAGAGAGAGACAGAGAGACAGAGAGAGAGAACCAATTAATAATTTCATCTAGCATAAAATGGAACTGTTATATAGGAATAGCCATAACTTATTTATATTTTAATGAAAGGATTAAACTATCATGATCATCATTATCGCCATTGTCATCATCATCATCATTGTCATCATCCTCTGTTTCAGATGACAGCTTAAGGTAATTACTATACACACACACACACACACACACACACACATACATATGGGGAAATTTAGAAAATAAGATCATAACACTTATTTCATGACAAAAGGTGTAAAGACCTTGATCAACCTTGTAAATTATTATGAATTTAAACTCAGCATTTGTGTTTGTCTTTCAGAACTACCTAGTGGGGTGGAGAGGGATGTGTTCAGGCAGCTCCTAAAGAAATTCAACTTCCTCAATCAAGTAACAGTGAAGTTTCTGGTGAATATATGCCTAAAGAATCTGTACAAAACATAGTGGAGCAATAGGGTCAGATTGGGCAGCATGGGGAAGTGTAAGAAAAATTGGGCACAGAAACTGGGTGTCAGCACCTGGGTATGATTGTGGGGACAGAGGCTAAAGAAGAAGCAGATGACAGGAATTCACAACACTTGAACTGGGTGCAGGGAAGGAAGAAGCAGGTATAGCTGTAGCAGAACACTAGGAACAAGATTTATAACTGTTATTTTCTTCCTCCTAAAGACATTTGCCTTTGCTGTAGCAGTCTACACTGAATTAAGCAAGTAAAAAGAATCAACAAAGATTTGCAAACAATTGTTTAGCTTTTCAGGATCAAACAGGGTCAGCTACCACTGTCAAATCCTACTGCACAATTCAAAAGGATCTCCTTGATCTCTTTTATTATATTAAACAATAAAATACATTAAACTGTTCAAAACACACATATATTAAGCCATTAAATTATTTATTTATTTTCACATTTCTGCCCTGCCGTAATCCAGAGGTTCTTAGTGTCTTACACAGAGTATAAAAACTAAGTAAAATATTCATGGCATAACAACTATAAAAATAATAAAACACCACTATTCAAATATACATCTACAAACAATAAAAATAGAGTGTAAAGGTAACATAAAAAGGAGAAGGCTCTTTAGAACAAGTTTATCTTTAAAAGCTTCCAAAACATCAGTAAGGAATAGGCTAGCCCAATCTGTGTAAGGATAACTTAGGGTAGTAAATTGCCAATGAGTAACAATGTCTACTTAGAAGATGGGTCATTGATTTCAATTAAGCTTACTTCTATGTGTGGAAGAAATCTATAATAGATGAACTTTCAGTACCAAAGGTCTGGAAGGCTTCTGCTTAGAGAGCAATAATTGGGTCCACTTTTGTCTTTTTCATTCCGGCCATTTTCCTCCTATTCATACTAATAAAAATAAAAATACTTCACCATAACCTTCCCCAGCATCCCAGAGATATACAGTATGCCCAGGGAATGGAAGGGTTTCCAATCTGGGATATCTATGGCTATTCTAACCTACCCATAAAAAAATCCAAAATACTTCCCTTTTATCCTTCCCATTGTTAGAATATGCATGTAAAAAGAGGACTTACAAAAAGCAGTAGGACTTATTTCTATGACTACAGGAAGACCTTCAAGAGTGAACCTCTTTCTACTCATGTGGAAATATCCCCACTGTATTCTGCACCCCAAGATTCTTTTCTTTTATTGATGATTCAATATTGGACTTATTGGCCTGCGCTTTTCTGATTTAAATCTTATTTCTATTGGGAAATCACTAATCCAAAATATTGCTTCTCAGCCTCAACATAAATCACCCTTCTTGTAGGAATAATAACAGTACTTTGATTCTAAAATTGTTGCCTGGGTTTCTGAGCATCACAGTGGAAACACACACACACACACACCCTGTATAAATGCTGAGCATTGTTATATTGCAGTAAGAATAGAATACATAAGGGTAACAAAAAACAGAAATAAAGAAGCATTTGGGAACTACTTAGAGAAATCCATTTCTATAAAAGTATCATTATGATATAAAAAAGTAAAATGTAGGGGGGAAAATGCACTCTGTTTCCAAGGAAAATATTTACATTGGATTGCCTAACAGTCTGATTTCAATATTTGCCATTCATCACCTGAAAGCTGTTGCCCAATTGGGTTGAGTGCTATCAACAGGAACAAGTTGCAGCTCTTTGATCAGAAAAGTTTGGTATAAATTTTCAGGCACATAAAGGTGTTTTGTTTTTATTTGTTTTTCCATTCTTTAAATCTACTGCTGAAGTCCTAGAGGAGCAGTACAAAGCTGTGAAGAATAATTTGGCAGCATGGCAGACATTATGCTTGTTTTAAACATGGTAGAGAGTAACACAAATATGTTCTGTCAAATAAGATGCACAAAGAGAAGTGCTTTTACATTCAAAGGTCTTCTCTGACAAAATACTATTTATCCCTTTGGTTCACATATGAAGTATCAAAAATCAGACCTACTGTTTTCTAATTCAAAACCCATCAACTTTAAATTGTGTGTGGTGTATCTTAAATAGGCTTCCATAGTAGAATTTCATCAAATGTAACCTGATTTAAATTTCTTTTCTGATCAGACAATAACATTTGTTATTCTACCTTGATGGCAAAGGAATACCAATCTTTGAGCTATAAAAGACATTGTTCCAGCTCCTATGCTAGGATAAATGCAGAGATGCTAACTTCTTAAGTCCAAGGGGTTAACTTTCCTTTTGAGAAAAATTCTGCCAGATAAAAACTGTTCTCTTCCCCCCAAGTTTGTTTTATGTGACCCCCCACTGAGTTCTCTTTTGATTCTGTTTTAAGATCTGTGCTTTGTTCTAAAATCTTGGGCGGTTGTTAGTTTATTTTATGTTTATTTGCAATCATTTTGTTTTATGTAAACACCCTGTAACCTTTTATGGTGTACAAACATTTTAAATTAATATATAGCAACATATGGAACTGAGGTGGGTGATGAAAGTCATCTAAAAACTTTTGAAAGGTTGGAGACAATCCTTTATGTAGATTTGATTCATACATCTTGTAAAAGAAAAGCAAAACAAAAAAGTTATGGATTTGACTGGGTTACATCCCCAAGATGTAATTCAGTAAAATAAGTGAACCCCGGGGACAGATAGAAAGAAAATGAGACATATATGATGAAGATAGTGATGATGAAGATGTGATGGGTTGGGTTGATTCAGTCAGCTTAATCTATTACATTGTTGCTAATTTTTTTCAGTGGTTGTAATCAAATGACATTCTTCAGTTTGATTGCTCTTTTTAATACATGTTCAACCTATAAAACACTTATTAAATAACTTATTAAACATAAAGGTAGTAACTTTAGACATAAGAATAATAAAACAGTATCTTTATTTCCAACAGGGCATAACATTCTGACTAGAAGTTTGGCCTTTGATAACTGATGATCTCAGAAAGAATTACTATTCTTCTGAAAAATAACATCAGTTTCTTTGTTATTCTTTGTGCCATAACTGAATGAATTGGTATGCTCATGATATTTTGTAGTATAACTACAGACTACTAACCAAAATCTATTTCGTGTACTGCTTCTAGGTAGAGAACCTGCCACATCCATTGCCACCTTGGCAATGGGATAGGTACCATTTTCTGCTTATCTTAGTTTGTTTTATGAGCTACTCTCTGGCATTCAGAATAAGATATAGAGAAAGTAGATAATCCAAGCCAATAACATCAGTCTACGATACCAGAAAAAGTCCCTTACCAGGTGGCATGCCTTTGGATTCTCATGGGCCAATAATAAATGCTGGCTCCAGTATTTTTCTAGTACTACCTTTTGCTCTGGTGTCTTCCCACACAGTGTTGCATTAAATTTATTCTGCTCCCATAGGCAGACAAGCTCAAAATTTGGTGTATACCAGAAATTTACTTTTAGCATTAATTCCTCCTTTAGCTGAAGGCATGGTTCCACAGTCTTAAGCAATATGACACTTCTTCCCACATCTATGGCACTACACCCTGGCTTTTAATAGAGATCTTTCTCTTCTGGAGAAAACTGCAGGTGCTACCTGGGTGCAGCTGCTCCTATCCAGCTCTCCTACCCAGATGCAGCAGTTTCCCATCTGATGGGCCCTGTTGTAAACAAGGCCTAATCACTGGATGTTGCCCTATACTTTTGAACCCATGAAGTTTGCAAAATACAGATATTCACAGTTGCTTTTAAGCCCTGCCCTCTTCCCCCACAAATATCAACAACTATATTTGGATTTTAGGCCTGGATAATCCCTTCAAGTTATACTGGATAGAAAAATATGCATTGCAGCACTTGAAGGCTCAAATGCTGATACTGATGTGTACAAAAGACTTTTGTACGGATGTGTATAAAAGTCAACCCAGGGCCAGAATGCCCAATGGCTGCCTCAAGTGGAGTAGCAAGTGGTAGCTTCTCTGGACATTTTTTATGAATTTTTCCATCTGTTTCACTGGACTACATAATTCGGCTTGCCAACTGCTCTAATACTAGCTGCCTTCTGTCATGTGGTAGAAAAAGCTGCTCTATTATCAGTGTGGAATCAAGCGTGCTGGAGTAAGATTAACCGAGACAATCTGCTCACACTTCCACAGGGACAGGAAACTGAGTCACTCAGTCCATCTACCAATCAGCTATTTGGCAAGTATTAATTCTAGCCAATACTGGAATTCCTCAATTATGCTTTAACATCCTATTTCTAATAGGGAAGCTATGGTGCCAGCAATCACGGGATGAAAAGTGAACTTATTTAGAAATCTTACATTTGGACCTGCAGATACATGCCTGGGTAGGAATAGAGTGTGCCAATATTCTCTCATGAAAATAAGACCCCAGGCTATATCAGGACGTATTCATTTAGCAAAGTGGGGATGGGGAGTTCTTTCCCAAGGCAAGAAGCAGACAAAATGACAAGAAAATATAGCTTAGTTCTAATGTATTACTGCTATGGTGCTTTCTATTAAGTTCAGTGGGAGAACTTGAGAGGTTGATCTTACGGTTTAGACCTACTACAATAGCTGTTAAACTTGTCTCATTACAGTCGTTTCAGTGAACAGTATATGAGAAACAATTTTAATTGTGAGAGAATGCAGGTTCATAGGCTTTTCTACAGTTAAATACCTTTTAAAAAGGTTTACATACATCCAGAAAACACTGTTATAAAGTAAGTCATAATTTCAGGCAGTTTAGAATCCTCTGGTAAATGGTTGCTGTGTTGCATTTGCTTTTTGTCAGTTTCTTGACTAGCTGACCAGTCCAATGGCCAAAAGTAGACTTGCAGAGATGTTAAAATGCTTTCTGAAGCTGTCAGAATCTCTGGGTATTTTGCAAGCTCATGATCACTTTGATTTGGCAATGCAGCTAGTTACATTTTGGAATATACCTGGAGAGACATTGCAGGTGCCAGGAAAACAGTTTAGGGTGCTTATTTTAAAGCAGGAAAACCTACAAGCAAAGCAGGGTAAAACTACAGTTCCTGTGATTACAGGATAAGTTCAGGGAAGTTAGCACCAATTAAGGTCACCTGTTGAATAAATAGGAGCTATGTAATAGACTGTGAAGTAAGCATCTCTAGGAATGATCTGTTTCATCTCTCTTGTCATTATAATATTAATACCACAACTGTGGTATAGGAGTTCTCTCCAAATTCATAAGGATGATTTATATATAGCATACTCTTAGACTTTACAAATTGGGAATTGTACCTTGAGCTAATGGCAACTGAAAATGATCTTGGTCTTGCCACATATAATTCAATGAAAACAACTTGGTGTGCAACCATTGCAAACAAACACACAAATAAAAAATGCAAATTATGTATCATTGCGGAAGAAACTAAAAATAATATTGTCATGCTTTTATGGAACTCAGATACATCATGCTTGGAATACACTGTTTAGTTTATTTACTTTATGCTGCTTCAATCAAGTGAATCGAAATCATAGAGCATATGATGATAGATAGATAGATAGATAGATAGATAGATAGATAGATAGATGATAGATAAAATCAAAACAATAAACAGTGTCTACTCACATCTCAGGTCCATATGTTGTTGACTTCTAATTCCAAATGCCTACTTAAACAACTAAGTTTAATTGTAGTCACTGTAACAAAAGAAGGACATTATAAAGCTGGAAAACACATAAAAATGACACATAAGATCCTGCAATATCATTGCATTAATAATCTGTTGGATTTTTAAAACCAAACTCAAGTTTGTAGCTTTGATATCTCAGAAGAATTGCACCTGTTTGAATGCAGAAAATTTTAAGTTCTGTCATGGTCCCTAGCTAGGTCTGGAAAAACATTACTGGAAACTTAAGAATTACTGAATGTCAACAATGCCAGACAAACTTTCTATGTGATCATGAGAAAATGAAAAAGCGGGCACTGGTCAATGGAATATGTTTTAAAATTATTCCTTAAGCAGCTTGACTTTTCTGTCTGGCCTCCAGAGTAAATGTCAAGACTATCGTACAAAAAAGATCACAACATTTTCTTTTGGTTCCATAGGGTGGCTGTCATTTTATTGAATAAAAACACTAACTAGGTCTCCTGGGGACAAGATTTTGGAACCAAACCATACCTTTTGAGGTCGGTTTTAGTACTAGATGTTCAACTTTCTGCTTGTGAATTCCACGTAGCCAGGAACCAACAGTGACCTATTATGGACCTGCACAACCTGTGTTCTGTAAGCTGAATACCTTCCAGCCATGCTTATGGCTCACTACATCAATAGCCTTCCCAAATAGGGATGCTATGTTTCCAGTGGATGGTGGAAAAGAGTTATATTAAGTGATTTGCAGGGTGCCATCTGTAACTGGTGGGTTGAATTGGTTAATCACAAATTATGCATATTTGACTTGCAATTATTGGATTATTTTCAGATAGACACATCCAAATTTCAGCAGTTTCAGAAAATGTCATTTTTATGTAGAAATGTCTTGAAGGAAAGGCAACAAGAATTCAGTACAATTCATTTATGAAAAAGGAAAAAGAAAAAAAACAGACAAAATAAATATTGCAAATAAACACAAAAATCCCACTTATTTCTGTGGAAGAAGTAAATACATATTTATGTTGATTAAAAGATGTAGCATTACATTCCATTGATACAAAATAGCCTAACATCCATAAAATGCTTCTATTTGCACTCTTACTGTTCATTTTTATTTCAGTAACTTGAATATCAGCCTTGAACATTGAATAATGGTAACCATTCAGTGGTACAACAGATGCCCTGAGTGGCCTTTTTAAGGGGCAGGTTGAAGGACTTGCATCTAATGTAAAATAAACTATTCAACTAAGAATTATCCAACCTCTGTTTGTATGTATGTGTGACATCTGTGGACAAAAATTGCCTACTTAACATATAATGACTGAAACACATGTTTCAGCATAACATAAGGACTAAAAAATTACTATTTTGATAGGAGTCAGTGTCCAGTGATACCTCGAGGATCTTAGGTTCTTCATTCCTGTTCTTCCATCATTATTAAAATCTGGGATCCACTTTCCCCTTGTAGCTTGAAAATGTGTAATTGCAAAGACAATAATTAAGGTTCCCCCTCCCAAACTCTGATGGCTGTTTCACTCTATCAGGAGCAGAAAGCCATGTTCGGAAGTACTTTTGTTTGAGCAAGTACATGACCTTCACAGCTGCATCTGTCTCACACTGTTAAACTGTGAAGTGCTAATGGTTTTCTGACACAGACCACTGATGGGCTCACCAAGCCCAGAGAGCTGTTAATACTCCTGTGTGGCTTGTGCTGCAGTTCCTTTGTGCTGGTGGCTGCAGAGTACAAAGTAAAGCTGGGATACAATGGCGCTGCTAGAGACAGTGATAATTTGGTAGTGTGATTGGAGATGGGGGGCAGAGAGATAGCAGCAAGATAATTGTTTTTCTTTTGTTTTTGTTTTTGTTTTTTGAAATGGGTAGAAACGTGAAACCTTCTGGGACTAAGGGAGGCAGGGAAAAACCCAAAACAAGGCAACATCCTGAATTGTATGCATGTATGCAGATTGGTCTTGTAGAGCACTGAAGTAAATGCAGTTTAGTAATCGTGCAGTGAATATTTATGCATCAAATAGTTCAGGGAATATTGTATCAAGGAATCACATTTCTTAATCCTTATTTCTGATCTAGGACAGAGTTGTATTTTGATTTCCATCATATCATCCTGAACTATTAAATTTATTTCCAGAAAATGGAAAACCTTTCTTGCTTGTATTTGTCTAACCAGGCTCTTATTTTGGAAGTGAAATATATATATATATATATATATATGTATGTATGTATGTATGTATGTATTGATATCTATATCTATATCTATAGATATAGATATAGATATAGATATAGAGCGGCTGGATAGCGTAGTGGTTAGAACACCGCCTTTGATGCAGGAGACTGGGGTTCAAATCCAGGCTGGCACCTACCTTACCAGTAGGGGTCCTTGGGCAAAGACCCCCTAACGCTTCACCTGCCTACCTCAAATATGAGAGTGACACGAACTAAGAGAGTCATGCCAGCTCGGACGTCGCCCGGATTAACAAGGTCCGCATCAGATGCTGGGGAACCAGGACAATGTGATGTTAAGTGGGCTACTGGAACAAACCATACATGGACGAGACAAGAAAATTGGGAATTGATGGAATGCTACAACAACAGCAGACCTAATGAGAGGAGATATATGAAACGTATGAGGGAAGTATGGATAGACAAAAGGCCTACATCCACACTAACTGAGAAACAACTAGTTACCCAGCGCTTCAACATAGTAAAGAGGAAGCTGCTCTCACAACTCGAGATAGACCAACTCTACATTACAACCCGGACTCAAGCAGACCTGGAAGAACAAGCAGTTGTGCAGCCAACACCTGAAGCTGGAATGTCACTGCCAACCCTTCCATTACAGAGCACAGCAGCTGATATGAGGCATAAGATCATGGATAAACTAGCTATAGTCAACCCTTGAGTCTGATTACCAAGGCTCAGTGGAGAAATACCATCAGATAGTATGCTAGAAGATGCCAACAGAGCCCTCCAGACAATCCCCACTACCACCATAACTGAAACCAATGAATTGGTATATGCTACAGCCACTGTAATCCTGGAACTGCTTGGCTACACGATCAAGAAAAACAGCAGTACATACCCACCGTGGAAAATGAGATTGGAGGCTAAGATCAAGGCAACTCGGAGAGAAGTCAGTCAGCTGGTGGAACTACAGCAGCGTGTGGAGATTAAGGATAAGACTCGGCTACTGAAAAAATACATGGGCCTGACTCCATCTGAAGCCCTAGAGACTGCTAAACAAAGGCTCACAGCACTGGCTGCCAGGCTAAGGAGATTCATTAGAGAAGCAGAGGCCAAGAAGATAAATGCCCTGTTCTCCAAAGAACCATCCAAAGTGTACTCCCAACTGCAGTGCAACCACAGAGTAGCAGCTGAGCCACCAGCAGCGGAAACTGAACAGTACTGGAAGAACATATGGGAGAAAGAGAAGACGCATAACACCAGTGCAAAGTGGCTGCAGGACCTGAAAGCAGACCACAGCAATCTCCCAGAACAGGAACCAGTCACCATCACAGTAGCAGACATCCAACAGTGGTTCAAGAACATGAAAAGCTGGACAGCACCTGGCCCGGACATGATCCACACCTACTGGCTAAAGAAACTAACAGCAGTGCATGAACGCCTAGCAGCACAGATGAACCAACTGCTAGCAGCAGGCTCCCACCCAGACTGGCTAACACAAGGAAGGACAGTGCTGATCATGAAAGACCCTCACAAAGGAACAGCACCATCCAACTACCGGCCAATAACCTGCCTCCCCACAACATGGAAAGTTCTATCAGGCATCATAGCTGCCAAGCTACAAGACCATATGGGCCAGTACATGAGCACAGCTCAGAAGGGCATTGGGAACAACACCAGAGGCTCAAAACACCAGTTACTCATAGATAGAGCAGTCACCCGACATTCAAGGTCTAAGCAGACCAATCTGAGCACAGCCTGAATTGACTACAGGAAAGCCTATGACTCAATGCCATACACATGGATCTGTGAATCCCTGGTGCTATACAAAGTCAACAGGACACTAAGAACCTTCCTCAAGAACTCAATGGGACTGTGGAAGACAACACTGGAAGTGAACTCAAGACAGCTCACCCAAGTGGCCATCAAATGCGGCATATACCAAGGTGATGCACTGTCCCCAGTGCTGTTCTGAATAGGCTTAAACCCCCTCAGCCAGATAATCACAAGGTCTGGATATGGGTACAAGTTCAAGAGTGGAATCACCATCAGCCACCTCCTCTACATGGATGACATCAAGCTGTATGCTAAGAGTGAACGAGACATCGACTCACTGATCCACCTGACACGGATCTACAGCGAGGACATTGGGATGTCATTCGGAATGGAGAAGTGTGGCAGGATGATAGTAAAGAGAGGGAAGGTGGTTAAGACCGATGGAGTGGAATTACCAGTGGGCCACATAGCAGACATAGAGACCAGCTATAAATACCTTGGTGTCCCACAGTCACACGGGAACCATGAGGAGGAGGCAAGGAAGACAGCAACATCCAAGCACCACCAAAGGATAAGACAGGTCCTGAAGAGCCAGCTCAATGGGAAGAACAAGATCCATGCCATCAACATGTATGCCCTGCCAGTCATCAGATACCCTGCTGGTATAGTGAGCTGGCCAAAGGAAGACATGGAGGCTGCTGATGTGAAGACCTGGAAGCTCCTCACAATGTACGGAGGTTTCCACCCCCAAGTCCAACACCCAGAGACTGTACACCAGGTGCAAAGAGGGCGGGCGGGGTCTGATGAGTGTCAAAGCCACTGTCCTGGATGAAACCCGGAGTATCCAGGAGTACATCAGTAAGATGGCACCCAAAGAGGAGCTGCTGAGAGAATGCCTCAGGCAGCATCAAACATGGGAGGAAGTTCAAGCGGAGGAAATACCATGGCAAGACAAGCCCCTGCATGGGATGTACCATGAACAGATAGCTGAGATGGCTGACATTGGGAAATCCTATCAGTGGCTGGAAAGGGCCGGACTAAAAGACAGCACTGAGGCACTGATCATAGCAGCACAAGAACAGGCACTAAGCACAAGAACCATAGAAGCAGGGGTCTACCACACTAGACAGGACCCAAGGTGCAGATTGTGCAAAGAGGCCTCAGAGACAGTCCAACACATAGTGGCAGGGTGTAAGATGCAGGCAGGAACAGCATACCTTGAACAGCACAACCAAGTAGCTGGCATTGTGTACAGGAACATCTGCACAGTGTATGGGCTAGGCCCCCCCAAGTCCAATGGGAGATTCCACAGAAGGTCGTGGAGAATAACAGGGCTAAGATCCTGTGGGACTTCCAGACCCAGACGGACAGGCAGATACTGGCTAATCAACCAGACATTGTGGTAGTAGGCAAAGACCAGAAGACAGTGGTAGTGATAGATGCAGCAGTGCCAAGTGACAGCAACATCAGGAAGAAGGAGCATGAGAAGCTGGAGAAGTACCAGGGCCTGAAGGAGGAAATCGAGAGGATGTGGAAAGTCAAGGCCAAAGTGGTCCCTGTGGTGGTAGGAGCACTCAGGGCCGTGACTCCTAAGCTGGGAGAATGGCTCAAACAGATCCCAGGAACAGCATCAGAGCTCTCTATGCAGAAGAGTGCAGTGCTAGGAACAGCTAAGATACTGCGCAGAACCCTCAAACTCCCAGGCCTCTGGTAGAAGACCCGAGATTGAGGAAGACACATACCACCCATAGAGGTGAGAGGGAAATTTTTTATCTTGATAACACTGGTTTTTTTGGAAATAAGTGGTATAGGATATTATGTTAGAAATCCATGATCATTTTTTTTTCTTCTCAAAGGTTTATAGGCTGATGATATACCATTGGTGGAGAGACCTATACCCCTTCCCCCTATGCTATTTCTGTAGTGAAATCTTATCACTACCAATCTTCAAATCTGATGTTTTATTCTGTGGGACAAAGCACTCTGATACCCACAGAAAATTAAGAAGAAGACTGAAATAACAAACAATTATAGCAGAAAGGTGCCACTAGCAATGCATTAGGTGTAACAATTTCATACCATCAGATTCTTAGTTTCCGAGCAAACCAAAATAGAATAAGCAAACCTATATAGAATAAGAGTCTTGTATTGTCGAAGGCTTTCATGGCCGGAATACGATGGCTGGTGTGGGTCTTCCGGGCTATGTCGTCGTGTTCTGGAAGTTTTGTTTCCTAACGTTTCGCCAGCATCTGTGACCGGCATCTTCAGAGGGCAGGAGCACAGACAGGAGCAGTTCTCTCTGTGCCCAGCTGCTCCTGTCTGTGCTCCTGCCCTCTGAAGATGCCGGTCACAGATGCTGGCGAAACGTTAGGAAACAAAACTTCCAGAACACGGCCACACAGCCTGGAAGACCCACACCAGCCATAATAAGAGTCTTGCTAAGGACGTACTGCTATATGTATTGCAGAATAAATGTAAAGTTTGCCTTTCTGTAATGTAGGTCAAAATCATACCTAACTCAAGGATTGAAAGAAAGAAGGGAAAGCTGAACAAATCAGACTAATCCTTTCAATGAAAGTACTTTTGGTCATCCCAGTTAGAGTGACAGTTATATACCTTCTCTAAAGAAATGATGGCATCAAACAAGCAAACAAACAAAAAAATTGCATTCTGGCTTGAGAATTCTGGGGATTACTATCACTAATCAGGACTGTTAGGAGAAGATCAAGATGATCTTTTCAGAAAGGATGTCTCTACCAATGTCTGTATGCAAATGAGGAGAGTTCCAAGTCTCCTGGGGTAGTGGGTTTCTAGTCATATAATGGAAAAAATAAAAATATTTCAGGTGTAAGTCCGTGCACAGAGTTGAGACTGTGGGGTTTTTGGTGGTCTCTGAGTTAATATTCATCAAAGCCTGATGGTGTTACCTACTGGGTAATAGAATGTTTGCAAGTAAACAACCAAGCTCAGAGAGCACCAAGAACTCCACATTTCAACCCTGAGCTACAAATAGTCTCTTCTGTTGGAGAGCTGTGACTACATGTAGGTCAGCTGCATCACAATGTATTCTTATTACTGTAATATCAAGCAAAATATATTGAAAGTGGCCATATTAAATATATATGTACATACTGTATAATTTGGGGGATTATTTTCTCAAAACAGCACATATTAAACTTATTTTAAGTTCCTTCTTCTAGGGTACTCCCCTTTATTTGGAAGATAACCATTACATCAAATAAGTTAATTCTTCCACATACATATTTTTCAGAAAATTGGTTTTGGGGAATTCCCATTCAATATTCAAAAGTTACAGTAATTACTAATTCAAAGCTGATTTTGCCAGCACCAGAGAAATGGTTGTTTGTTTGTTTGTTTTCTTTTATACATACTTCGAAGCAGAAGTTATTTCTCAACAAGTACAAGGATATTACGTCTATGTTTGTAATAGCCACGGAACTAACAGAAGCAATTTCAGAATTTAGAAAGTCAGATTTTCATGCCAGAAAGTCTTTTCACTTTAGAGATGAATTTTGGTCTAAACATTCTCTAAAATTAGGTAGACAATATGGAATTACTCCATAATTGTGCTAATTAGCCCTGAGTCTTGATATTTAATATAGTATCTGGCTATTGCTCGATAGGTGTGTTCATTTGTACAGAGAGCAGTTAATGTGATCAAACTCTCTCTACATATCCAATCTTAATATATTTCATCTACCACCATCACCACTGAAATGAAGAAGTGAGGCCTTGTTTACGGCAGCAGTTTTATTCATTTCAATGATCTGCATGTCTAATTTACAAGTTATCACATAGGTATGTATTTGTCCTCAAACTTCAAGTTGGAACTGCCAGTGTAAATGTAGACACATAACACATAACTCTGAAATGGAAAGCACATGAAAATGGCAGCAAAACACTTTGTTTGTTTGTATTGTCGAAGGCTTTCACGGCCGGCATACGAAGGCTGGTGTGGATCTTCCGGGTTGTGTGGCCACACAACCCAGAAGATCCACACCGACTTTGTTTGTTTGTTTGTTTGTTTGTTTGTTTGTTTGTTTTAAATAAAAACTGGGAGAAAAAATGAAATCTGACATGACCTTGTCCATTTTCCACCATCATCCTAACAAAAGCTTTATCCTCTCAAAACTGTTGTGTCATAGGTCAACAAGTTGTGTCACAGTCATAGGTAACAAAATATTGACAGCCCTACTATCAAGTCTCCTTTTCAAGGTTAAATCAGAATAAAATAAAATGTTCTCCACAGAATGCCCAACATATTGAATCACAAATGATCCACAATTCCAATAATCTGTGTTGATGAGTCAATTGGATATGTGTACATGTGCAAATAGATGCAACTAGAACTATCCTTTCTGCATCTCAGAATTTCTGTTTCACAGCATAGAATCGAATTTCTGAATAGGAAGCCCCTAAGGAATTCAGCATGTATTATGTATACTTGGCACTGAAGGCACATGTGGTCTTGTGCAAACAGAAGCAAACTATCCTAACCCAGTACATAGTATACATGGTGTGCCAGTTTTTCTGACACTAGAAATACACTGTCATGTAAATCATAGCTGCTGTTTGACAGAAGATTTTGACTTGATGTCAGAAGGCCTTGTTGTCTAATCTATGGCACTTCTTAATGCTCAAAAAAAGTTGCTGTGGAGAAAAAATGAAATGCTTAGAGACAAATTAGCCAAGAGATCATGCCACTACAACAGTATGAAAGGCTGCCATACACTCATCTTCTGCTGGAGAACGTTCGTTTTCCAGAAAGCTGAAATCCAGTCATTTGTTAATAACAGAAAGCTAGTTGCTCAGTGAGAAGCTCACTGGTAAAAGTGATGTATGTCTGAAGGGTACAAAAGGAAAACTTCTAACAAAGAGATGTGAAGGACTGGGGGGCAGGAGGACAAGAAGGAGGCCTTGTTTATACTTACACCTTTGCAAATGTTAAGAAATGAGAGCATATGTTTCTTACAGTTTGGCCAATTACTCTAGCTACATTTAATATCATAAATTAAATAAGCTTCCCTAATGCATTTAAAAGAGTTCTTTGAGTTGTGTTAGCATATGACTGAAAGGGGTTTTCATAACTGCTTTTGTCTGATTTAAGGGTGGTTATTTGTTTGTTTGTTTCTGATAAATGGGCCCAGCTATGATGTACTCCAGATAATGAAACATGGTTATTTCAGATGCATAGGGGAGCCGGTCTTCCCCATTGAACCACACCCCATTATGAAAGTATATCTGTTTATATTTAGATTTTTAGTTAATTCATAAAATTATTAAGTAAGAAAGAATCTCAGAGATCCTCTAAACAAGATCTATATTTAAATATTTTGGAGAGGAGAAAGATGAAGGATATACTCTAGATGATGCCATTTTGCACATGTAGGTAATCTCCCTTCCTTCCTTCCTTCCTTCCTTCCTTCCTTCCTTCCTTCCTTCCTTCCTTCCTTCCTTGCTTGCTTGCTTGCTTGCTTGCTTTCCTTCTTTCTTTCTTTCTTTCTTTCTTTCTTTCTTTCTTTCTTTCTTTCTTTCTTTCTTTCTTTCTTTCTTTCTTTCTTTTTCTTTCTTTCCTGCTGATTCTTATGTTTAACTTAAAAGCTGCTCCCTGAAATTTTCATTTATTGGTTCTAGTTCTGCCTTCCAAAGAAACAGAATAGAAGTTTTGTCCATTCTCTGCATGGCAAACTTTCAGATAGGTCTACTTGAGTTGTGTAATACAAACAAGCTCTCTCTTTGGAGAGTCTAGCCATACCACACAAGACTGACCTCCATTTCTTAATTACACAGGGCAGGTCCTTAGTATTCCACACAAAACCACCTCCCATTTACTAGCTGCACATAGAGTTCACACAGCATATTTAGCTCAATCAGCCACTAACCCAGTCATAGCTCTTTAATTTTAAATCTGGTAACACATAATTTCCATCAGTCCTGAATTGTATTCCATCAATCCTGGTGACAGAAGAGGACTATCATGTCAATGGCCATTTTTCCTTAGCCACAGTAGATAGCAATGTGCATTGTAGTTGGTATACAGAAGCAATGTTTTGGGCTTCCAAGAACTGGCACTGAGTTTTGTAATAGAATACCGGCATAATCAACCACTCTGTATGCTTATCCTGTTTCTTTGGAGGATTACTTGGGCAATACCTCACAACTGATTGAGGTTTTTAGTTTCATACAACATGGCTGACCAGGAAAGGTAATTTACTCATGATTTCAGTTTAATTTTAGTTTGAAACTGACCTTTTCTTATCAGAGTAAAAAACCTGGCAAGTTAGCAGGTTCATACAATATGCAGGACACTAAACGGTATGTTAAGGATATTGGGTGAAACCAGCCACAGATTAACAATTCTTATGGAATGATGTGATAAAGCAAACATGGCAATGCCACAAAAGAGATGGTTGTTCACTCTTTGATAGTATAACATATATTATTCTTAAGAAGTATAAACATAAAATTACAGCATGTGTTCTTCAGTTTTTTAATGTCTCTTTGTTTTCCTCTGCAAGAATTCTGCTGAAGATCTTTTGATTGTTTGTTTGCTTTTACTACTGAAAACTTTTAAAACTATCCCCCAGTCTACCACTGAAATCTCAGAGGTGTCTCTGTAAGGATACCCAGTCCCAGCAATCTAACAATCAAATCTAATTTGATTGATTCAGAATGGAGGTCCTTCAATATGGTTCTGTGATCATGATGCCAATCTTTGGAGCTGTGGCAGACATATAACATGCCAGTGTAGCCAACCTCAGCCCTTACTTTACTGAAATCAGTGGGAACTATGAATAACCATCCCTGCTGTGTTTGACTTTGGAAATAATCCAAGCTACTTTTCCATGCTGTCTGTTCAGGCATGTGTTCTTTGTATGAAAGAATGCTTCTCAGTAAAATTGCTTTAGTCTAGTCATTTGACCATGCTTTGACTGAAAAACCTCACAACTCCTACAAGAGGAGCACTTGTTGTGAAAAAAAACAAGAACAAATAATACAAGCATTTTTAAAATTATGCCAGCATGAGGCTAGAAGAGTGTTCTATCAATTTAACCTCAACTGGCTAACTCAATTTATAAATACACATTTCTTTTTAGGTGGCAAACTCTTTAGAACACAGAACCATTTGCTGGAGGTGTCCAAGAAAAGGATGAAGCCTTCACCATTTTGTATCAGTGATTACTTTCCAATATGCATTAAATTCAGTGATAAATTGGCAGCAGACTTTTCAATCCAGCCTTAAATTCATGTCTAGCACAAACCTTGATTTGAATTCAATATAGTTCCATTGCTACCTAAGACCAAAACACTAGTTTAGTTCAGGATATACATAGCTGGTTAGTTAGTGGGCTGTGGATTATTTAGAGTTAGTTAGTGGGCTGTGGATTATTTGGAGACAGCAAATTGTAGAAACCCACACTTCAGCTGGAGCAATGTAGAACTGAGCATGTGCAGGAAGGCCATGGTTGCTACTCTGTCTCAGCAAGTGAAGTTCCTGCAACTCTTTCTTAGTAAACGAATAAAACCAACTGACTAATGTGTTGTCTTTTCAACAGCAAAAATAAAGGGGGGAAAAAATCTGAATAACTTTGAGTAAAAAACAGACTTGGGAAGTAAGCATAGGTATAAAGACAACTTGTTAGTTTTCTTATATTCCATTTCTTCTTTCTTTGTTATTGGATTCCACCACCACTTGCCCCATCTAAAAACTAAAACCAAGAATGCAACAGTAGTGAGCTTAGCTCTGTCAATGAGAACATGGCAACCCACTAAGGGATAAGAAAAAGTATATTTTTGCTCCCTACTTACTTTTGCAAACAACTGGCTTCTTCAGCAAGCAAATAAGCCATAATATTTGATTCAAGGACTCCATCTGTAATCTTGCAATAAATGGAAACATGGAAGCTTGTAAAAGATCTCCAAGGACTTTAGAGTCCAGAGAGAGTCCTGAAAACAGAATTAATTCTTGCTGAATTCTAATTGTATTTTTCAAAAAATGAGAACATTCTGATGTAACTACTTAATATATTTGTCCATATTTCACTGATTGATTGGTTTACTGATTATGTGCCATCAAGTAATTTTTGACTCCTACCGGTCACATAGATTTTCTCTATGACAATTTATCTATAACCTGTTCTTTCAAGTCTCCCAAAGGTTTACTCTTCATATCTTCTACAATTTTAATTCAGCCATTAAAAATGTTCATGTTCTAAATTAGAAGAAGTTATGTATTCTATTTAAGCCAAATGACTGCCATTGTGACAGTGGACAATATATGGAAGAAAAGGATGGTATATATTGTAAATTCTGGGATGTGTGCAACCCCCTTTAAGTTTTGGTTAGCAAGAACTGATTTCTCCCCTTCCACAAGAAATGTGTGCTTTGCATTCCGCTAGGCTTTAAACAATTTGGGTGATAAGGCAAATGGAATGGACAATCAGGAAAAAAAAATGAAATTAGAGAATGAAGTTAGGAAAAAGAAGCCTTAATTTAATTTAATTTAATTTAATTTAATTTAATTTAATTTAATTTAATTTAATTTAATTTAATTTCAAACCATATTAAAAATGATAGCCACATTTCCAGTCATAATTTGGTGGCAACTTTGAGAAAGCTCTGAGGGCCTCAGCCAGGACCTTTGGAAGGCCCATTAAATGGATATATCAACAGCATCTCACTGGTAGCTCATAAAACTAAGCCTTCAATCAGTTCCCCCCTGCCAAAAAAAAAAAAACCTTGGAAACTTTAAGATATGTGGACTTCAGCTTCTAGAATTCCCCAGCCAGCATTTGCAGTCCACACAATTAAAGTGACCAGGTTTGGGAAACACTGCATTAAATAAATGTCTCTTGTACCTTATAGTCTGTGGATGCTGGTTCTAAGACAAAAAAAGGAGGTGAAGTAAGATGTTTTTAGAGTGATAAATACAGAAAGAACATAACTTTTCATGTCCGTTTTCATGCTTGTCAAGGTATTCCTAGCAGAGCTGCACCCAATATATACTTCTCTCACATCTGGAAGTTGTTTTTTTTCCAGTACTTAAGCAATATGATTCACTATTCCCTCTTACAGAACTGACAAGTGTCTCTTCTTGTGCATTTGGGGAAGGATAATAATGCCCTCATTGGTTTTATGGCTCCTGTCTCCCCTCTCATTGCCGCATGCCTTATGGTTTCACATCTGTACAACTCCCTCTTCAGAAGAGTGGTGAGCATACTGCAAGGTTGCCAGGATCACCAATGCACTTTAAACGATGGTCGTGGTAATGGCTGTACAGCTGCTGAACATAACCAAAATCTGTGCTCCCTTGTTTCACAATGCATATAACTTAAATAAGTGGCAAAGCTACATCTGTCAGAAAACCAAGTGCTCTCTGGAGCATGTTCTATTTTGGAACGTCTGTCACTGTATTATGATTGCATCTCATTAGTTCTGCTATGTTCTTCTGTGGCTGAGTCCACATGTCTCTCATTACCTTTGTTCCATTCCCCTCTGCCCCACTTTTGTGTTTTGAAGTTCATAGATTATTTATTATAAAGTATTAAATGGGTTATTTCTTATAAAATGTCAAAGGCTGTTTCTATGGAAAAAAATGAAAGCTAATTACCTTGTGCACAAATTCTCAAAGATATATATTCTTAAAAGTTAGACCATGTAAAAATACCATCCATCCATCCTCTTGCTACTCTGTTTTAGTCTAGGAAAGAGAATACTTCTTTTTCTCATTAATGTAGAGCTTGGGTTTTTGCATCCTTTCTTTCTGGATGAGCATGGCATAAGCACTTTCACACTTTTTTTTTTTTTGGTGCTGAATGCTGTCACATTCCCTTTTCACTGCTATGGCATTAAGGAAAGTATCTATGAGTATACTTTGCACAAGATGGGCAGCTTTATAAATATGATAAATAAACAACAAGCAAACAAACAATCTGAATACCAAAAAAGTGGTAACTTTTCAAAGGCATCGTACCAGACAATTAGATAGCGGATGGGATAAAGTATGCTCATCAATGAAGACATTAGAAACTCTTGCATAAAATTGCAAATTATCAATCAATTTTATTTCAGTCTTTGACCAAAGTAAAGTATAGAACAATACAAAATAATGAAATATAAAGGCACTCCAACCCTAACCCAAACACTGTTTTTTTCCCCCTTTAGTGTTTGTGTATGTGTGTGCATGTATTAATACATTATATGCCATAAAGCTGGTGTTAACTCCTAATGACCACATTGCTAGAACTTCTCCAGAGTGACCTAGCCCCAGCTTGGCCCTTCAGGTCTTCCAATGGTGCTCCCATTGTTGTTGCTGGTCATCTTCTTCTTTTCTTTCCTTCCTCCTTTCCCAACATTATAGACTTTCCCAGCATTAGGGACTTCTCAAAGGAACTAAAAGACAGTTTACAGTGTCCAAAATACAATAATTTGAATCTAATTATTTGTGTCTTGAATGAGAACTCTTGAATGATTTGTTCAATGATCGATTTTACTCCCACTTTTTCAATGGGCTCCTTTGCTGAACTAGAACTAGTCCATTTCTCCATGTTCCATCCAGAAAGAGGTTTTCCATTTTCCTGAGTGTATTCCACAGTTTGATATGGTTGACATAACCGAAGGTCTTTCAATATTCAATGAAGCATTTATTAACTCCTCCTCCTCCTCCTCCTCCTCCTCCTGCTTCTGCTTCTGCTAACTCATTAAAGATGTTTGGTTTATCCTCTATGGTATATCTCCCAAATCCTGCTATACTACATCATTTTGGCATGGTGTGTGTGGGTGGTGTGTGGTGTATCCTGGAGATAAGCAAAGTATGCCAGGAGTATATGCCAAGAGTATATTCTTCCAGCAGGGTCTGCCAAGGCATGGAGGTTAGAACATCAGGAACATCTTTAATCACTTTGAAGTCCTGAATCTTACTGATTGGGAGTACATTATAGGCTAATGAGGAGCTTTGTATATAACTTTTCTATTTTGCTTTGGGATAATCAAATATTTCAGTTAAAATTGCTGATTAAAAACTAAGGCTTGATCATCTTCTTTTGAAATCTGATGAAACTATGAAACAGTTGTTAAAAGTGCTAAATTTCAGCATTTTGTTTTCTGAATAATCATTGTAATTCCACTGTTTATCATTTATCATTTATGTGAAACAATTTTCAGAATGGCTTCTGCTGCAAAATCAATGAAGACTCACAAGAGGTTAAAAGCAACAATCTTGTTTTTTTTTTCTTTTAAAAAGCATCATATATGCAGCTTTATAGTGATTATATAATTTATTCAAATTAAAAAAAATAAAATACAACAAACATGTTTTTAAAAGGCAGCTGACTTCTGGCAATGAACCTGAAAATAATTGATTTTTTTTTGGTTTGTTTTTTTAAATCACAGAGTTAAAAAAAAAAATGGAGAAAAGTATAATTTTATCTTGTCTGTTCCTTCTTCTGCAATGGCTGGAAGAAATTGAAAGAAAGTGTTGAAACTCTCAGAGAGAATTTAACTTCGCTGTTTGTTTCTTTCCTTGAAACTCAGCAAATTCTTCCCATGTAAAATTTCAGAATCATTTGCAATAAATGGAACATTTTGAATACTAACTTGCTATTTTCAACCCCAAAGTTACAAGGAACTTATATTCTAATTTCATGTTCTATTCAATTAGCACATTTTCCTTCCTTTACTATGAACTTGTTTCTTTTTACTTCCTGTTTCCAATCCCAGTTCTCAATGTTTTATGGGTTATCTAATTCGTCTTCGACCCAAATGTCCAAAATGTGAAGGGCTATTCTGCGTTCCTGTGAGAGTCAGGAGAAGAGGGGTTAAGAACTTACTCTCATCACCAGAACCACGAGGAACAGATAAGAGGATGAGACTGGCCCCTCCCTAAAGAATGCAAGGGAGGTTGGGAGGGTGACCCTGGAAATTGCTCTCACTCTGAGAAGATTTCTGTAACGGGACTGAAGCCAATAAACCTTGTTGGATTGAATCTATACTGTCTCCTGGAGTTTCCTGGGCTGACCCTGACAGTTCCTCTCCATCATTTGCTGTAAAATTCAAGCAAGTCATCCTGTGAAAATGAACTGGCTAGCCTCAAGAGATTAATGAGCATAAACTGCCTTTCAATAGATTCTCAAAGCAAAATAAATATTCAAATAATTTTTTCCTATTTTAAATACAAAAGGAATAATATTCCAGTTATTGCATATTATTTGCAATGGTACAGGGAATTTCTACCAGCAAAGAGAAGATTTATGCATACTTCTTTTTTTTAACCTATATATGCAATTATCAGACAGAATTTTAAGATATGGAACTGGGACTGAAATGAATGAACATCTTTCTAAGACAGCTCTTCAAACTTCCCTTGAAAATATTTGAGGATTATGGGACATTCACTTTCTTTCATCTTCTCTCTGTGTCCCATAGCTATATTTTAAAGTAATTTATATTTATATTTTATTATTTCTACACAAATCACATATACGTTTTTACTTATGAGGTTTATAGACAGCTTTCTGCTAAAGTATTCAAACTGGTTCACAATTCAAAATAATGGCGGCGGCTGCTTCTTCTTCTTCTATTATTATTATTATTATTATTATTATTATTATTATTATTATTATTATTAAATACCAAAAGCAGAATTGGCAGAAGGAATATGAGCAGATGAGGAACTCTGACAAGATCTTCTGAGATGAAAAGAGACAAAGGAATTGAATCCTACAAGTACTCCTTTCCCTCACTGGCTGGGTTTCACATCCTGCTAAGTCTTACGAAAAGTTGCATTTAGTTTAGTCTGCTGTGTGAATCCAGCCATTGCTGTTTGCAAACAATGTTTATAATTTAGCATGTTGTATGAACACAGTCATTTTCTTACAACCAAAGCATTCATTGATGCTCAAGCTTTCCTTCTATCCCTGGAGTATTATATTTTCAGGAACAATTACTGAGTAGAGCTGTAAGAAAAAAAGAAAAATGGTCCAACCTTTCCACAATTATAATATTTATTTATAAAAGCATTAAACTTCTCCTAGAAGCCTTTTGTGAGCATCCATGAGATGGACAGTGGGGAAGGCAAATTATGACGGGTCCTTCACAATGTCATCATGTAATAGCTTACATATTTGCAGTGGATATCATGATACAATTATATATTCACTTCATTTGCACAATCGCATAATGATGTGTGTATTGCCATTTTAATATCATTCTAGCTTGTTATACACATAGCTGCAGCCCTTACGTCCTACCTCACTCTTACCACAGCCCAAAGAAAAGAAAAATACTACTGTTTGTGTATGTGTTTCTGTGTGGATTATTTATAAATAATCCAAAGGAGCAAAACATGTAAAATAAAGCAAATGACAGGTGGAAAACTTGTGACTGTCCAGTTAATCTAACTATAGCTCCTTTACCATGGACTGGATGACTGCAGCTGGAGGCAGCTGCATAACTTTAGGACCACAGGCTCTCTACTTTGGTTGTAGAAAAGCATACACTGTAATAGCTTAAATCTTGGTAATATTAATCCATCCTATCTTTCTGCTCGAGAAGTTATGAAGAGGTTAACATGCCATGTTATTATAAACAGAAACAAGCAATAAAGGAAAGCCTGAACAACAACAAAAAACGTCATAATCTATACAATTTTCATTTTGGAAAATGAGAGGTGGATATGAAATGATTCCATCATGACATTAGCATTGTTCCATCTGAGCTGGTATAAAGAAGCAGCTGGACCCAACTCTTATAACTGAAAGCCGTATGATCAGCGGATAAACATTCCATATCTTCTTCTGTTGAATTTTCAATGCGGTGGCAGAGCCAAATCTCTTTCAAACATCCATTTATTATCCTCTAAGATTAGCTCTTTTCTGCTCTGTTGCCATGAAGATGAACTAAGACGGGAAAATAAAACCCATGTATTACTGAAGATACTGAATGAATGACAGGATTTCATGAGATTTTTTTTTTCCCCCTTGCATTGACATTGCAGGGGCTGAAACATATTATTTGGGCTTTCTCCCTGATCAAGGCTAAAAACTATTAGGCAACCGTGATTTCACGGTGTTGTTTGGGGGCTTATCTAGGCTTAGAACTGATTAGGCAGATGTGAAAAAGACACCCAAGTATCAGTGGCATTCTGATTCTTGGCATTAGATTCTTGCCATCTGATGATATTTCATTAGATTACTATTATAACTGTTCTAACACCTGAACATTCTTCATACTGAATGATAATGTCACAAAGGAGCTCAGTGTGTGTCATAAACTACATTCTATCTATGACATTCTAACCTGTATGAAGCTAACTATTGTGATTTGTAAGTCACTTTATAACATATGGCATTGTATGAATCCATTCAGTTATGATTAATTTTATGATGACAAATAACAATAATTAAGCAAGCCTGGCTTAGAGATATGTGTGAATCAGTAATTGTTCTTTTCTGCAGGAAGATAAGAATTAGAATTAGAAAAAATTCTAACTGAGAATATCAGGAGGAAATTAAAAGTCCTCAAGATTCTGGGATTCCCAAAGAATGAGAATGTGGTCATATTGTATTGCAGTATAGTGAAGGAGACAAGTAGGGAGAAATAACAGTACTGGATGAGATGGGCCAATGGTTTTTAATTTAATGTAATAATGTTTTATGTAAGCATACATTGATACTGAGCAACAAGTCTACGCATATGTGTGTGTGTGTTGTGTTTCTATCTTCTATCATCTGTCTGTCTGTCTGTCTGTCTGTCTGTCTGTCTGTCTATCTATCTATCTATCTATCTATCTATCTATCTATCTATCTATCTTAGTTTCTTCTGAATCAGTGAGAATAATTCAATGTTCTTAAGAGGAGAAATGATATACTGGCTGGTCACAAAGACTGGCTAGAAGGAGGCAGTGGCAGAATTGCTCCAGATTCTGTTTGTTTGTTTTTAAAGACACACCTATAGCTGCACTGGTTTATAGTGAGACAACAACAGCCCTTCAACTTTTCACTGTTCTACTGGTGAATGTGTTTAAAAATCAGCAATAGAAGACAGCAACTAACAACGAGAAGGAAGGGAAGATTCCCACCATAGGCCTAAGTAGCCAATCAAATGTAGGGGTTTGCTTAGCAGGAATTGTAGCACAGCACACATGTGGGCAGCAGCTCTTGAGCTAGCACAAGACAGAAAACATTACCTCTGGCATAAAGCCTGAAAACTTGGAAGAAGTTGTATTATCTGTTGGCTGGGGTAGATTGAGGTCAATGTCAGGCATTCCTGCTCTCCAAGAATAGCAGACAGCTTGCCTCAGATTGGGGTAATGTGGAAATGCAGAATTGCCTTCAGAATCTGATTCAAAGTGTACTCAGTTGTGTCTTCTCAATCAAAGCAGAAAATAAAATTGAATCATCTAATTGGCTTCTGAATCGATTTTAGAAAAATCAGTTTGACCCAATGATGAGTCAAAGCATTGAACTGACTCATTTTTCTTATTTGATTCAAATAATTGCATGAAATGTAATCAACAATCTCAATTAAAATAAGACCTGATGTAGAAATTTGTAATGTACTGTATAACTATAATTCTAGACCACAAGGTGGTTCCAATGATGTTTATTAACTTCAAGTCCCCAAACAACTTCCCTTCCCTTCCCTTCCCTTCCCTTCCCTTCCCTTCCCTTCCCTTCCCTTCCCTTCCCTTCCCTTCCCTTCCCTTCCCTTCCCTTCCCTTCCCTCCCCTCCCCTCCCCTCCCCTCCCCTCCCCTCCCCTCCCCTCCCCTCCCCTCCCCTCCCCTTCCTTCCTTCCTTCCTTCCTTCCTTCCTTCCTTCCTTCCTTCCTTCCTTCCTTCCTTCCTTCCTTTTTTAAAGCCAATTATTTTAACAGAGTTAGGACTTGGTCTGACCTTTTCTTTGTTATGCTGATTATGGGCTAGCTTTCTAGAAAAATCTATTTTAATTTGAACTGTGAAAATAGATAATAATGAGATATCTCTTAACCACACAACCTCTACTTAGGTCATAGTGTATAAACAACTTTTGGGGACCTCCAGTCATTTTTGGAAATGTGATGAACCATCATGAGCAACACTACAAAATGTGCCTTGCCACAGAATGTCTGCCAGCAAAGAGGATGTCTTGGAGAGTGAATCCTAAGTGCCAAATTGAATGTCTCCACAAAACAAACATTACACAGAGAAAGTGTGCAGGGGATGGAGCATCACATTCCTTGTCTCCACTTACATGGTTTCTGTAGACATGCAAATAATTGAAATATCCTAAAAATGCTACAGATCAACAGCTGCTGCTGTTTTAGATATGTATTTAAGAAAGAGCCATTAGATCAATACATTTTTTTTTAATGCAGCAGCAGCAACAGTTGTCACTTCTAAGAAAATGTTATTTGTGTTGGAAGGAACCATCTCATTTGCTTCTTGCATAAAACGTGTCACTTGAAGTTAAATTGAAATATCAGGTGAAAATATATCACAATATTTTCATTTTATACACAGTGAAAGAACTGAGAAGAGGACAGAATGCTAAGAACATATCCCTGACATTTGGCATTGTATAACATTTGGAAGCCTTAGAGGAACATTGGTCCTTGGAGATGTCAGATCATCACAGAATTATAGTTATATTTGTATGAAGGAAATTGGCACCCCCACTTTTTTGCATTTCCTAGGTGGTACCTGATTTGTTTTATATGCAGATATGTATCAACATTATGATTTATTCATGGAATACTGCATGCCAAACAGGTAGCTAAGAAGGGCCATATTTAAAATTCAGCCTTTGTGCCGAGGTAAAACTGCAAGAGAAGTGATAACCTCTAGATTAATGAATGTTTTAGAAGGGCTTGACAATCACCCTTTCTTGTTAATTCTGATCACAGCAAGAGAAGTGTCACCATTCAATGACCTCTCTATCAATGTTCTTCATAATTCCACCGGGAATTGTTTGTGGAGGTTGTGGTAGAGGGGCTTCAGTATCCTATTGGTATGCCCCACAGGATAACAATTCACTTTCCTTGTCTCTTTCTGGAATTTAATGTCATTAATTCTGCCACCTAAATCAGTACAGATTAAATTTTTATCTACTATATAGTTGGTGGGACACTGAGTACCCTCTACTGAATGCCGCAGAGGCAGTGAATAAAGTTTTCTAGTAATGTGTAGGAGAGTTTTTAAGTACAATGGTCGTACTTGTTGTTCTGCTTAAATGCCACTTCAGCCTTGATTATTGTCACAAAGCGTGAACATATTTCTTCAGTTTGCAATGTATCTTTGTTATACTGAAACCAGAAAAAGCTATATTCTATTGTGGCAAGATTTCATACAAGAAAGAAGAAACATTTATTTTATTAGAATCCAGACTAACTTTCCTCTAAGTGAATCTTGCTCTGCACAGATTCTAATACTCAACAACACAAATATTTGAACTCAGAGCTATAATTGTTATTCAGCTTAGGCCCATCTGTTTAGAGGGGACATGCCTTCGTGATGTTACTTTCATCTCATCACTAGTCTTCTGCTGAGGTAGCTTGAAGGTGAAGAAAGTTACAGTCCAGGTGGAACACAGTGAAATAGAATGGCTCCAGGTTGGCAAAGAGATGACATAAGTTGACATTACACTCTCTTATTTATTCAGCCTATATGCTGAATGTATATTGACAGAGGCTGGGTTGGCAGAAGATGAGTGTGGTTTTAAAATTGGAGGAAAAAAACATCAATAACCTGCACTATGCTGACGACACTACTCTGAAGGCTAAAAATGTAACAATCTGCAAGTTCTAGTAATGAAAGCTAAGGAACATAGCGAAAAAATGGGCGTACAATTTACACACACACACACACACACCCATACATACATAGATACATACTAGTAACAAGAGGTCTAGCAACCAGCCTTACAACTGAGAAGTAAGATAGTGAGATGCTGGATAGCTTCTGCCTTTTAGGATTGATTAGCAACAGTAAAGGAACCAGCAGTCAAGAAATATGCTGCAGATAAAGTACTTGGTAGGGTAGCAATGAAAGACTTAGAAAAAGTGTTCAGATAACATTTTCATATCTAAAAAGATTTTAATCATTCATGCAATGATTTTCCCTGTGACACTCTATAGAAGTGAAAGTTAGACTTTGAAGAAACAGGGTAGAAAGAGTATTGATGCTTTTGAACCCTGGTGTTGGAAATGAATCATAAGAATACCATGGATAACCAAGGAAACAAACAAATGGATTCCTGAACAAATCAATCCAAAATTCTCACTCAAGGTACAAATGACCAGGCTCAAATTATAATATTTTGGACACATTATGAGAATATCCAGCTCCCTTGAGAAGTCCATAATTTTGGGAAAGGTGGAAGGAAAGAGAAGAGAATGACCACCAGCAAGGTGGATGGATTCAATTACAGCAACAGTGGGTGCACCATCAGGAGACCCAAAAGGTCTGGGAACAGATCATCCTGGAGAAGGTCTACTTACATGGTTGCTAAGAGTCAACACTGGCTTGATGATACAAAATCAATTCATAATTCAATTAACAGGTGAATACCTTTCATGGAACCTCTGAGAAGTTTAATGAAGGTGCAAATGAGCTCTTTATTTAGACATCCATTTACTTCCCATTTAAATTGTCATGGACATTTCATCTAAGGGATCCACTTATCTTGCAGTTGGCACTTGTCAAGCAATTCCATGTTAATCTTTATTCAGAAAATTCAGTACCATTACCAAGTCATGGTCAAAAGGCAGGTTGGGACACTGGAAAGCAATTTGAAGTGAGTGACCACATACTTGGGAGTATTGTGTTTGCCTACTGCTTTAGGAACTTTTGAAGGAAAAACATATGAATGTAAGAGTGAAGTATCTTTCCACTTGGAATAGAGATTTTTAAAACAGTTGGAAATAGAAGCTAAAATGAGGCTGTTGGCATCTAATGATCTCACAATTCCTTAGACTGAGAGTTGGTCATTGATTTGGGATCACTTAGTGAATGTCATGGTACATCAAGCTTTGAACTGAGGCTTTCTAAATCCTGGTTCAAAATTTCAACCAGCATGACTATACATTGTGAGTTGTGTGGACTATCCATTTGCCCATCTGCTGTTGTTTGCAAACAACAAGCAGACAAGAGAAAAAAAATCTCCTATTATGTTTGTTCTTGTGAAGCTTTTTGTTTTAAGTTGCTAATAAGCAGATGGGGCATATGTGATGTAAAATATTTAGCACCATTTAAGCAGCTCATCTTGCAAGTGATCACAGAAATAAACATCAAATTAACTGCTTGTTAGGTGCAAATCTCATAGTTGTTCAGATATCACAAATGTACTTAAGTTGGTTGTACCTGAGGGCATCCAGGAGATCAGAGGAGAATCACAATCCTCACTTTTCATAAGATTGGAAAGTATTGAACTTTTCATAATTGGATATACAATTTTTTTTTTCCCTAGGAACAAATTTCCCACTTAGATTATGCACTAGTGCATAACTCTAACCACTGCAATTAGGGGTGACCAATTTCCATTCTTTTAATATTTCAGTCTACTGAGTTCTACACACTATAAAGATCCTGTTTCAGTAAGCTGGACAGTGTACAGTAGCGTAACATCGTACCATCGATCCAGGACCTAATATGAGGAAAAACAGTTGGCGCCCACCACAATGAATGATTGCATCAATGACCAAAATAAATTAATTTAAAAACTACATGCATACGCAAAGAAAAGTGAAATGTTCCGACCATAGTTCTTCAGCAGCTAATGGAGAAATGAATTGTGGGAGAGAAGTTTGCAACATATTTGCACTATGTGTGATTTGAGTGAATGGACAAGTAATTTTGCATTAACTGGTATGCATGCGGGGAGAAGCAAAGATGCACCCAATCCATTGAAAAACTTTCTACCTTCTTTGGAGTATGCAACATACCTTTTATGTTCCTAACTTTTAGATCTGACAATGGCTTAACTCTCTTGCTCTATTTAATGTCCCCTGAAAGTGCTGAGTTTGGGCTGAATTTTGATTACATTTTCTTATATATGGAGTTAACAAAAAGTTGCAAAGGCATAAAAGATAACAAAAAATGGTCACCACTAATTGCAATGGTTAGATCCTCTAATCTACATTGAAAATGTGTTTCTAGGGAAACGCATCCAATTAAGAAAAGTTCAGTGCTTTCTATTGCTACAGTGTGAGGCCTGAGACATCCATAAAATCCACTAGTTTCACGAAAGTGACGAAGGAACATCAACAAGCTCTGCCCCTTTCACACTTTTGTGTGAGTCATGACACACATGCAAAAGGGGTAGAACTTCCCTCATGACAGCATGATGATGCTTCTTCCTTAGCCCTCCTTTGTCACTCCCACAAAGATTTATGTCCCCATTCAAATAAATAATATACCCAAAGAAGAGGAGCCAAGTTAGAAATCAGTTATCTTGGTGGGAAATGAGATACAGCATCCTGATAAAACCAAATAACTTTCTCTGCACTAGAGATTATTAGCCATTGAAGTGGTTAACGTGCTATCATCGCTGCCTCAGAAATAGAAAAGTTTGTTCTTCAGAGTTTGTCAACTGGTAAAAAAAAAAAAAAAAGTTGTTTGTTTTAGAAGTCTTCCTATTTAACAAGAACAGATTTGTTAAACAATACCAGTATCAGCTTCATAAAATGATTTGATTGATTGATTTTGTGCCATCTAGTCTGTTGACAGTCAGTGACCACATAGATAGATTTTCTCCATGACAAACTGTCCCTATCCTGGTTTTAAGGTCTTCCAACAGTGTACTCATCACCACTGTGACTGAATCCATTCACCTTGCTGTTGGTCCTCCGCTTCTTCTCTTTCCTTACATCTTTCCAAGCATTAGAGTCTTGTCCAGAAAGCTGGGTCTTTGCATAATCTGTCCAAAGTAGGATCATTTGAGCCTGGTCATTTGTGCCTCAAGTGTGGGCTCTTGATTTGTTTGATGATACATTGTTTTCTTTGTTGGCTGTCCATGGTATTCTCAGGAGTTTTCTCCAACGCCAAAGGTGAAAAGCATCAATATCATTCTTATCCCGTTTCTTCAAAGTTCAATTTTCACTTCCATAGACTGTCACAGGGAATGCACTCTTCAGGTCTTATCTTTGTAGGTATAGAGACATCACAACATCTGAATATCTTTTCCAAGGCCTTCATGGCTGCTCTACCAAGTGCTAGTCTGAAGCATATTTCTTCACTTCTTGTTCCTTTACTGATGGTGGTTGGTCCTAAAAGGCAAAAGCTATTCACCACTTCAATATCTTCATTGTTAATTCTAAGGGTGATTGTTGCACCTGTTGTTATTTAGTTTGATCTTCTTTAGGTTTAGTCCCTTTCCTCCTCCCCCCACTTTACTCCTCAACTTTACAGCTACAGCTTGCAGATCCTTTGCATTTTCAGCTATCAGGGTAGTGTCATCAGCACAGTACAGAATGTTTCTTCCTTCAATTATAAAAACATTCTCATTTTCTTCCAATCCAGCTTCCCTTACTATAGGTAGTCCTCACTTAGAGACTGCAACTGGATATGGCAACTCTGTCACTAAGCGCAATGGTCATAAAGTGAAATGTCCCATGACAGTCCCAGTTGGACTTATGACATCAGTTCCACTGAAGTTGTTAAGTGAATCACTGTGGTTTGCTAAGCAAGACATCACATGACTACAACTTGAGACCTCGTGCCAGCTTCCCCATTGACTTTGCTTGTCAGAAGCCAAATGTGGATATTACAAATGGTGATCACATGACCACAGGACACTGAAATGGCTGCAAGTTCGAGGACCAGCAATAAACCTACTTTTTCAGTTCTCTGGTAACTTCATATGGTTGCTGAATGAGGCAGTCAGTAAGTGAGGACTACCGGTATATATTTGTTCACAGACATTTGATTGTGTGTGTGTGTGTGTGTGTGTGTGTGTAATTTGCAAAGGAAAGGAGAAGGGATATCTCTCCTTAGAGCCAGTCTCCTCCCAGCCTTGTTGGCTGGAAAATGAACACCATACTTTGATGAATTTGTGAAAGGACTGGACAAAAGTGACTTGGAATCTTGGGAGGGCAATTTAAAACAGTGCCCTCCCCCCAAAACATCAAGAACCATTTGATATATACATATTTACCTCACTACTTTTTAGTTTTATCAATAATTATAGGTTTACCTATTTCATTGTAGTGTTCTCTGGCCTAAAGGCCTTAGTAAAGGATTTGATTTGATACCCCTGTGCATAAAAATTACATTCCTAATTTTTACTGGCTAAGTGAGTCATTAATACCAATCTTACAGCTTGCTTTATCTTTGGAAGCTTGGCTCCATATTTTATAACCTAAAAATATCAGAATTCTGAAACGTCTGGGAAATACTCTCTGAATAACAGGAAACTCAAGTCTTTTTTCACATGCACATGATGAAAACTGGGGGGGGGGGGGAGTTATAGGAAAATAATTCAGCCCTACAATCCACTCTTGAACGGAGAACAAGTACTTCGGTCTCTGTTCTTAGTAAGTTCTAGACCTTAGTTGTTATTTTTGTTGTTGTTGTTGTTGTTATTATTATTCAAACATGTCTGGTAACTAATACATTGCACTATGCTGTTTGGTGGGTCTACAAAGAGTCCTGTGAATTGGTAATTTGGGATAATCATTATGAAAGAGATCATGTGATTCATTGCATTCCATAGCTGTGTCCCCAGTCTAAGAAATATCCTTTTCCCAAGAGTGGGGAGGGGAATTATCTCCCCCCCCCTTTTTTTTAAGCCCATCTTAAATCACTCTGACTGAAAAGGAAATGATATGGACTTCCAGATGGCCAAAGAAATCTTCATGAACTACATATAGTCATGCCCAGGCTTAGTATGCAATTAAATCAGGCAACCATCAAAGATTATTTCAGTGCCATTCTGGGATACTTGAGAAATATACTTTTTAAGAAACAGGCTATTGATCTTCTTTTCAATTTTTCTTTTTTCTTTTTCTTTTTTTAAAAAGTCTCCAGGTTTAGAAATGCATGTTTTGAAAAGAAGTAAATCTAACAATACAATTTGAAATTATATTTCAAATAATATTTAAAAGCCTTCTACAGTATTTTTAAAATTACACATTAATGCAAAAAACAGAACAAAAGAGAATTAGGGAAAAAATACACAGCAAAGTGAGACTGGAAATGCATTGATTCATTCACCTAAAGAGGACGCCATTGTCTTCACTTTAATCTCTGTATTATGTTGTCTGAGGATATCTCAGAACAGAGAAAGGGATGATGATGATGATGATGATGATGATGATGATGATGATGATGATGACGACGACGACAATTTTGCATGTTTCCTTCAGGTGTGACAATAATTTATCACTGATGAATTGGATGATGTCTAACTTTTATGTTCATGTATTGATTTTGGTGCCTTTGTATGTACTTCCTTTGTTCATTTGTGGATAGATTTGGCCAATATGGCAATAGCTGGCAAATAAAATATATTGATATTTCTTTAAAATATTTATATAGACCCTAAGAAATAAGGAGCCAAACCCACAAGGGCAGTCGGATAACAAGAGCATCATTTACAATTGGTAAATATGAAGGCTCAGTCTAGACAGGAGACAAAAACGGGGGAAATTATACAGCAAACAGCTTGAATAATAGCTTAAAAATGGTCAGGAAAAAAAAAGGAAAGGAAAGGAAAGGAAAGGAAAGGAAAGGAAAGGAAAGGAAAGGAAAGGAAAAGGAAAAGGAAAAGGAAAAGGAAAAGGAAAAGGAAAGGAAAAGGAAAGGAAAAGGCAGAGAAGTGGGCAGTACTATAACTGTATAGTGACTGCTGGAATAAGAAGAACAAACTCACAACATCTCTTTGATTAAATTAAGACTAAAAATTAGTGCAAAAGTTTGTCTAACATAAAGGGTCATGTTATGTTTGGGGGAATAATTGCTATTAATTAAACATTTGCACTGTGGCCGCTCACTCCTTATACTGGACTACTGATGAGTTGTAATGTATCCACAGACACCTTCTGAGTGTTTCAGCCTCTGTGCCCCACATTTTTTTAAATATTATTTTAATTAAAACTTTAATTAATTAAAATAATAAATGGAAAGTAGGCATGCAGCAGAGCAAGAGCACCAATCTCCAACATCAGCTTTATTTATAAGAATGTCTCTGGGTTCCATGTGGTTTTTTCACAGCATACAAACAGTGGATGGCTATGGCCCATCTAACATTGACTGAAAGTGCTCATCTCCCGGGGGGGGGGGGGGAGAAATTGTCTTGGTAGAGAGTAACCTTAGGGCCTCAGATAAGGTGACCCATGGGCCAAGGGCTGCATATGGCCCTATTTGTCCTTTCACAGACTAATGGGAACTACATTTTCAGCATTTTTGGTGGGGGGAGAGAGCAGGGATATTTGAGAGAGTCTTAAGGAGGACAATTGGCACCCACAGTATCCATTAAAAACAGAGACATTTTTCCCCATGGGGGATTTTAAGGGGCAAAATCACCAAGGCTGGAAGTTTCAATTTTATTCCTTAACACACATGCCAAGGTCCCACCAGAAAATGAAATGGAATGAAATTAAATGAAATATCGGTCTGCCCACTCTGGTGATATTCCAAGTAGGATACAAGAAGGGAATGTGCCCTTCACAGCAAAAGCAGAATATCTACACCAGAACTATGAAGTGATAAATGTTTTTATTATTGTTGTCGTTATTATTACATAACTCATGTCTGTGATAGCCATTTTGTAAATAGACACGCTATTACAGTAGCCATCCTATAAATGTTCATCCCATTCTTTTAAAAATACAAATGTATCCTAAAACTCTGAGTACATAGTCTTGGCTTATATCTGACATGGCCTTTAAAGCTGACTATAGTTAATGTACCTAGTTTTTCAAGTCAGGTTTATCTATTTGCCCAGCATGCCATTGAGGCAACAACCAACTTCAACTTCTCCAAGTCTTAGATTCACCAGCTTAAGTATTCATATATCCTTATCTAGTTATTTACGTGGTAAATATCCTTGATGTAGACTGAGTGGCCAGTACTGTAGCTTCTGATACTTTTAAACTTCAAGTTTAGAGGGGAAAGAAAGAGGAGAACATACTCTCGTCCAGACAAACCCCCCAAAAAGCTTCAAAGCAATCTAAAATTAGTTTTACTTGTATAGTGTTACCATAGCTGCTTCACAAAAGTCCATATGATCACTAGATAGATTTTTGTAGACCAGATCTCATAACCATAATTCTGGCAGTGGATTTCTTTTTCCTACCCCCACTTCCCAGCTTTGAATGCTACTATTCTAAGTCTAATCACAACCACTTTTGAACCAAAAAAGAAATCATGAAATGGTCTTGAAATTCTTATGGGTTCTAAGTTTGTCACAGGGACAAATGGACTGCCAACCTAAGGAACTTTGCTTCAAAGCTTACTTCAGCATGTGCAATGAATTGTGTATTTTTAGGTTCATGTTGTATCATTGCCAAATGGTTTGTACTTTTGAATATATACATTTTACATAAACCTGAGACTTTCCCAGGTATTGTGTTGTTGTTGCAGAGCTTGGGATTTCTAATTTCTCTGAGAAGCAGGTAGCCAAGCTTGGTCCCAGAATATCTTCTTGCTAATGGATGGATAATGTATTATCAGGATTTATTATGTCAGCAGCTTTCACATACCTTGTTAGTTGCAACTCAGGATGAACAGGATTTTGTTTCGTTTTGTGTTTCCAGAATGGACAGAATGGAATAAGAATGGACCTGCTGAATTAGGCCAAAACCTTTCTTAGTTCAGCATTTTGTTTCTCATAAAGGCAACCAAATACCTCTGAGGCGCTCTCAAGGAGGAGATAGAGATATACCGTCTCCTGCCATTGTTCCTCTGCAACTGGAATTTGGAAACATGTTGCCTCCAACCTGGAGGTAACATTAAGACTTCAAGACCAGGACTATCGTATCTTGGCTTCACAAATCCAGATCACCAGTACAGCCAATCTTTTCTTGGCTACCAATTAGTGTGGTTTGGATTTTGTAGTCCAGATATGGTAGTTGTATTTATGACTAGTAGCCCCTGATAGATCATTAATTTATTCAATCCCCTATCAAAACCATCCAAGTTAGTGACCAGCACTTCATCTGGTGGCTGTGAATTCCATAGGTTATGTGCTGTGTGAAAAACTTTCCTTTGCCTGCTTTAACTGTCTTTTCAGTCAGCTTTATTGGCTCAGGTCTTCAATTCTGAGAGGAGAAAAGCTGCCTGTTTTTTGTTTTTGTTTTTTCCCTTGTCATATATGATTTTGTACATCTCAGTCAAGACCCCTCTCAATGACCTTTGTTTCCTAAGCTAAAGACTCCAAAAATATTTTGACTACCCTGTTTTCCAGTCCCTGCCCCCCGCCTCCAAGTTCAGATATGAGCGTTTATCATTTCAACAACAGGTTCCTTCAGATGTCCTTAGCTCATGGAGAGGAGGAGTTGAGTTAAACATGATTTGATTGGAGGTGCAAAGCAAAAGGAGAAATCCATAACCTGGGAGTGTGTGGGGGCAAGCTGCTTCAGTGCTCCCTGCTTATGGTGTGGGACCGGATTGGGTTGCTGTGTTTCTGCCAGCTGTGTGGGGCCACTGAAAACCCTATTGCTGATTCCAACTACTACCAGTTTCCTCTTTCCTGGAACTGGAAAGGTTTGCCCCAACTAAGCAGCCAGCCTTGGACTGCTCCATAAGGCTCAGCAGTAGTGGGCATGGAGGAGCAAGCATCACATGGATGCCAGATCAAGAGCAGCTGGTGCCATAGTTTAGTTCAAGGAACCAGGCAGGGACCCCTTTCTTCAGAGAGATGCCTGCCCTGTAATTCTGGAAGGGGCTTTAGAAGACAATAAAGAGAACAATATAAACTTTTTAGGCCAGCCTTCCTCCTTCTGGTGCCTCAAAAAGTGTTGAGTTAAATTCCAATCATCCCCAGGTCTGCTGATATGCTTACATAAACTAAACATTTTACTAAACCCATTCCTTTTTCTCCCCTCCTCCTCCCCCCTTGATAAACCTGGCATTTTTAACTGTGGTAAGAATATCAGCAGCAACATTAAGTTGTATTTGTGTTTACCTAAATGAGCAATTGGAAGTGCAATCAACTGCTTTTTAGAATATATGAAATAACGTTGATTTAGAACTGTGCTTATATTTTATACTTCTTGATGTGTAATCACACTGCTAACACAAACTTTTCTACCAATTATCAGCTAAGCTTCCTGTTTCCTCCCATGCACAAAAAAACTTACCATAACTTCTATGTTAGTGATTGTTTTTATTATAGTTGTATAATAGTTTTATTATAGTTGTATAAGGGCATTGAGGGGTCCACCATTGGTTCTCATAGTTATTCTTTTATTCTTTTACAGTTACTGTATTGTGTTTCTGTTGTGTTGGTTTTATTTAATTAATTAATTAATTAATTCAAATTATTTATAAAGTTGCCCATCTTGCAATCAGTTGCATGCAAAGATTAAAACCATTTGTGACGGAAATCTGGGGTTGTAAAAGTTAACCATCTCTGTGCAAATCTCCCTGTTCTCTATAGTAGGTGAAAGAACCTCCTTATTCAGACTTTGTGGGTTGTTAAACTATTAACACCTGTGCAGAGGGGTGGAGGTCGAGTCTGAAAGGGTACTTAAGATTAGCCCTGGAGGAGAATGGGAGGCGCCAGAGGAGCAAGGTTGGCTACACTATTCCTGCGCTGGGATGCAACAGGCTCTGGAGAAAGCTGCGAGTTGGAGATTCGCTTCGGCTGGAGGAGAGGGGGTTTGTTTGCTTCATCCTCTTGCTGTCGAGACACGTGTTTGTAAGGCTACTCAGGCGAAGAGGGCTTACGCTTCTGCCTTTTGCATTGACTATTGGTCCGTATGGAAGGACTTTTTATTTGCAGCCTATTTTATCAAACCCTTTTGGAGCAGTGAGTAAAGCCTTGCTTGAGAACTTTTTCAGTTGCCTCTCGAGTCATTTTGTCATCGCATTTGCACACAACCAGTAAGCAAAGAACCCAGAGGGAAAGACCGGCGGAAATCCGTCACACCATTATATCAGTACAAACGAATGAGGCCACAATTAAATAGGAACCCCCCACCCACCCAAAGAGAACAACATCTCCAACGCCAATAGTTCATGCCTAACTGCCTAGCTCCAAAGCGTGGAGGAACAGCCGAGTCTTCAGAAGCTTACAAAGGTTACATGCATTGGGGTCATCTGGACCTCTGCAAGGATGCTGTTCCACAGAGGAGGCACAGCTACAGGTAACACATGGCTCTGGGGCCCAACAATATGGCATTCTTTGATGAAAGGGACCTGGAGCATGCTATCAGTGCTAGACCTGGTAGGGTAGGCAGAAACAATGGTGCACAGGCAGTCCTAGGGCTTTATAGGTGGTAAGCAGCATCTTGAATTTGGTATGGAAACCTATTGGGAGCCAGAGCAGCTCACAGTGCAGTGCCCAAGGCATTACATTCTTCACCACCTGCAACTTCCAAATATTCTTCAAGGGCTGCCCCCTACAGAGCATGTTACAGTAATCCAAGCAGGAGGTGACTAAGGCATGATTCACCATGTAATCCAACTGCTCAGTCAGTTGGAGTCAGGTGGTGTCTAAATTGAATAAATTAATATATTTTATATTATTATTGTTGGTCACATAGTCAGCCAGACTGGATTTGGCATTTTCATCCACCTATCAAGTCCTTCCAAAGGACCTGGGATAGGAGATGTTGTTGTCTGATGGTGTTAAAGGTATCATCGCAGGATGTAAGGTGTTCCAAGTAAAGCTGCCTTTTGCAATTGACTGATGGTGATTTTGTCAATGCTGATGATCTTCAGGTGGTACTCCAGATGTTTTGGAATTGCACCCAAGATGCCTATTACTATTGGTACTATCTTTGCTTTCTTTTGCCACAGTTGTGCTATTTCTGTTTGCAGGTCTTCGTATTTTGTGATTTTCTCAATTTCTTTCTCTTCTATTCTGCCGTCTCCAGTATTGTTGACAGAGGAATCAATGCATTGACAAACAGTAGTTCTGATAGTGAGTCTCCTTGAAAGATTCCTCTCTTGATGCTAACTTCTCCTAGTCTATCACCATTGACCAGCAACGGTGTCTTCTGCTGTGCCACTGATCTCTGCATAAAGTTTCTGACGTTTCTACTGACCTCTGTTATTTCTAGACACATGATTATCCAGTCATGTGGCAGGGAGTCAAATGCCTTCTTGTAATCAATCCAAGCTACATTCAAGTTAGTCTTCCTTCTCTTGCAGTTTTCCAAAATCATCTTGTCAATTAGGAGTTGATCTTTTGTCCCTCTGCTGATTGGATGGTTTACTTTGTGTCAGATAGAAAGAGCTTGTTTTCAACTAGATGCTGTTGGACTGCATCAGCTACCACACCAGTTAGCAATCTGAAAGTTGTTGGCAAGCAGGTAATTAACCTGTAGTTGCCTGGTGCTGCCCCTTTTGTTGGATCTTTTATTATCAGGTAGGTTTTGCCAGATGTTAACCAATTTTCAATTTCACCTCCTTGTAGTATGTTTTTAAACTGCTTGGCAATGAGTAAGTGCAGAGCAGTCAGATTTTCAATCTCAAACCATGTACAGTAGTTCATCTTCACCTGGTACTGACCAATTCTTGATCTTCCTTGCCCTTTTCTCCACCATTTTTGCTGTTATTACAAATTATTTCATTTAGCTTCTTTTTATTTATTTATTTATTTACTTACTTACTTACTTACTTACTTATTTTTAGCTACCTCCTTTATCCAAGCTGCATTCTTACTGCATGTCTTTGGGTTGCCCATAGCTCTGCCCAGAACTGCACTGTTTCCTCTTTGCCAGGTGTTGACTGGTTCATTACAGGGTCTCCATTGATGGATTGGTAGAAACATTTCTGATTCGACTGAAAATGGAGATTCTGCCTGTAGTGTGCAATTTGAGCTTCGTATCAGCTGTTCTTTTTGGCTACAGCTATTATTTGCTGCTTTATTATTTCCAGTGCTTCCTTAATCTTCCTTGTTTCTAGGTGATATTTCTTGATCAGGCATTCTTTGGTCTTCTTGTTCTTCAGCTTCTTTTCTTTCATCTCTTCTACCTTGCTTGCATCTGATCTTAGCATGCTGATCATATTTTCCTACCTGATCTTCCATTTTGGTGGCGCACTGTTTGGCTTTTTTTTTCCCCCCTTGTTTGCTGATTTTTCCATCCAAGGCTTTCAGTTATAACTGCAGCTGTGCTGTGCATTAGTTGGTGCTTATATTTGATATTACAGTATTGGCAACTTTTAATACTTGTGCTAGCTGTTTCTTTGTAACAAGCTTCAATGCAGGCAACCTTATTCTGTTCTTTTTTGTGCTGTTCTAGATGCTCAATTATTCTTTGTTTCAGTTCTTTCTTTTTTCTTTTTTAGTTAGGGGCATTGTTCTTTCTGAGGAGAAGGCTCTACTGTCTGACCTACTTCTGACAAGACTTCAATTTCTTTGCCTTTACAGTTCTTCCAAGCCTACTTCTGTGAATACTTTATTTCATGTTCTAAATCAACATTGATATATTAGCCTCTGTCTGTTATTTCTGATTCTGGATGTCATTCTTTCCAGAAGTGGTGCATTTTTTTCAGAGATCCCCTTCTCGTTGGACTTGATTTGTAATAACAGATCATTATTTCTTTGTTTTCAGGCTTTGTATATTTGTGGGAGGTAAAAAACTTTTGTCCAGTAGTTCTGCAGCTGCTGGCCCTGGTTACTCAGCCAACTGTCCTGAGTGCTATAGCTCACTTGTCACCAGATGTCCAGGAACCAGAATACCTAGCATGGTCCTTGTTGATCCCAGGGATGACCGATCACCAGATTTCTGTAAATCATGTTTCACCATATTGTTTGCGAAAGATACACTGTTTGTCTGGCTAATGAGACCTGTCCAGTATGGTTGAACCTCTGGCCTAGTTCTCATCCTCCTCAGAGCATGCAAGCCCCACAACCTCATCAAGGTAGTGCCTCACTGGGGAGTTGTTACTATCATCATCATCATCATCATCATCATCATCATCATCCTGCCCAGAGTCACCAAATGATCCAAATGCCAACATAAGAGACTCTCAAAATTAAGGTGTCTACCACAGATCTTAATCCCAGGCACATTCATAATTCATAACACTCAGGCTCCTGAGTATTTCCCCATAAAGCATAGCACTAATGCAGTACTTCATTGTTATATCCTGTTACTTGGGGAGACTGCAATTTTTAATGTTAACATTATTTGTATATTTTCACTATGAATAATTATTAACACATTATATTGTGTTTGTGTATTTGTGTGTGGCTGGACAAATTTGCTGACTAAGTATGTTTAAAAAAAAGTTATAAACAAACAAGCATTATGAGATTGTAATGAAGAAGTGACTTACCATTGTACTAAACAGTTAATGAATTTCCCCAATTTCAGTGAATACTTGTCATACAACAATAGATAAGCAACTAGTCTTAATGAAACATGCCTGATGTTCACATAATACTAAGCCACAGATTGGATTGTTCTTGGCTTCGTATGAGAGATATGAACCCTCCCATAATTTGTTAAATATGTATTTGAATCAGACCTCTTGTCCAATAGGTTCAGAAAAATCTATAATTACAAATATTTTATAAATAAATTTATAATAATTTTATTATAGGTTTCATTTTTATTATTAAAACTGAAAAAAAAAGAAATTTATTATTATTTTCGTCTGCATGAGCCTGTGGGATGAAATAGTGTAGGAGGCAAAGAATTATCCTTCAGAGAGATGTATCCTCACGTGGGGAAAAAAAAAGTTATATAGCAGAAGCAATGATCTGCAAAACAGCACACAGTATTATTTTAAACAAGACACACACACACACACACACGAAAAAATATAGGAAGCAGGAGAAGAAACAGTTTCTACGTGGGTTTGGACATTTTTGTACATTGATGGAATTGTTGCTCCAAATGACTAAATCTTTTTTGAGGCTACAGAAATCCATGTGACCACCAGATAGTAGAGAAGAGAAGCAGGAAACCAACAGATCTGCAGAAATCTATTGGTTATTCAGATAATTTTGCAGCCCAGATCTTCATTAAGAACATAGGAGCTACACTGACAAAACTTTGTTTACATCAATCAGTGAAATAAGCCATCCCAGTATTTGCATCACAGTTACTTGTAGGAGGAAGTATAGACTCTGGGTATATAATCTTTATATAAACTCCATGTATTCTAGCTTTTCAAGGGAAATACACATGCATATTCAGTCTCTCTCTAATGTGGGTTTCATGGTGATAGACGTGAATGAAAATGGCAAACCATGTCTTTAGTTAAAACCATGGAATAATCATAATTTACCCTAACTCACAATGTACATTAAACTAACTCAAGCAAAAACTTATTCTTTGATTAAGATTTATGCTGGTCTTTGGCTTAATAAATTTTTTGTTTGTGATTAAGATTTTGCTTTCAAAATGTAGTCAGTCAGTTTTGAGCTTGAATAAAAAGCAGCACATAATTTCATAAATAAATAGTGGTTATAGAGAATCCCAATCGTATCAAAGCCTGGTAGGACAGGCAATTATTTTATTCTACATCTAATCAACAAGCCTCACTTCTCTAAGATCATCAGAAATCAGAGATTTGCAATAACAGTTTTTTTTTCTTTTTTTAAGTAAGTGGATTACTCATATCCTTCTATGCAGCTATGCACAGTTATTAACTTCCCTTTTCCTTTCTTTGAGGTGATAAAAGCCCATAATTGTTATATGGTTCCTGAGCAGACTTTCACCAATATTTCATGTCAAGTTTCTCTTTTATAATGACTCTTCATGTCAAGTTCTCCAATTCAAACATAGCAGAAGCTACCTAGACTCTTCACATTGCTTGACTAGCTACAAATATTTGTTCCATGCTCGAATGAAAGCACTTTGCCATCTGTCAATATTTATACCCCTGCAATTTAAATGCTCCTTTTCCCTCCCTTTCCATGTTTTAAAGGATACTGTGCTTTACACTTATTGGGCTGAGTTGGCCATTGGTTGTTGACATAATCAGCATTTCTGATTTGGAATAGTTTAACTCCCAACATGCCTTCCTCATTGCCTTTATAGAGATAAAGCATATTGCTCAGGAAGCTGAAATGCCAACTCATGTCCAACTTGAGCAAAGTGAAGGAGTTGTCCACAACCTCTTTAAAATTTGTCATGAATTTTTTGCTACAAAATGTTTGAGATTGATTACAGCTCCTAGTAAAAGAGCAGCCAGCTCCAGAAAGAATACAGACAGACAGACAGACAGACAGACAGATTGTATTATTTTTGCATGTGGTGTTTCTGAAAATCTTGGAGAAGAGATCACAGAAATAGCATGAAACTGCAAAACCATCCAAGGATGAATGCTTCTGACCCCTGCTGAATGTCAGCTTAATCCTTTAATAACTAATGTTGTTGCTTTTATTTTAATTTTTTAATGGATGGATGGATGGATGGATGGATGGATGGATGGATGGATGGATGGACGGACAGACAGACAGACAGAGACAGTGCATTCCTCAAGAAAACCAAATGCCTCAACTTTCTTTGACATTTGTCCAGCAATCCTTCAACTTTCTTTGAAAAATAAACTTCTCAAAGTAAGAAGAACTCTAATAGTATCTTATTACCCAGTTTTTGACCTTTAGGCAAAATGGCTTAGGTATGGGGGTGGGATGGGGGAGTTCGTTAAACTTTTTCTTTATTCAGTGTGTCCAAACTTTCTCTCAAGGACTTCGTGTACTTCTTTATCTCCACATTGTACAAACTAAAATTTTATACCCAAGGCAGAAAATATCTATTCATAACAGAAGAGAGAGGCTGAAGGGAATATCTTATTTTTCACTCAAGAGTCAGCAAAGAACGTGTTTTTTCTTGCTGTTTCCTTTTTTTGTTTTTAAACTCAGTTCCATAGCCAGAAAATGAGAACATCTTCAGACTCTGCTGGGAGTGATGGAGGACAATGGAAGAACAATCACAACTGTGAAAATAAGGCCAATATATCCTTTTGTATTGCTTTATTTTTTTTCCAAAAATTATAATTAAAGGACTGAAATTATAACACTAATCTTTTAAAAATAACCTCGCAAGCAGTACTACAAGATAACAATTCAAAAAGGATGTTAAAGCAGAACAAAGCTTTAGTAAAACTATATAAATGAAACAAATTATAAATAATATGTGATCTATTACAATTGGATAATTAATTCTGTGTACATTTAATACCTCCTTTTTTGCACACTGCATTCAGTTTCCCTTCAATGTGAAGGTACAGTTGGTCAAGAAGCATCCAAAATATAGGCACTGCCACATTTGAACCATGTGTGCACTTTTGAGTTACTTTTTGACTCTTGGCAACTGCCTGGACTAGTCCGGCAGTTTTCTTGGCAAGATTTTTGGGAAATGCTTTGCTGAGAGAGTGCTGAGAGAGAGTGACTGGCCCAAGATCACCCAGCTGGCTTAATGCCTAGGGCAGGACTAGAACTCATGTTCTTCTGGCTTCTCACCTGGTAGCTTAACAACTACGCCAAACTGGCTCTCTGTCTGGACCTTCCTATGAAGTATCATATCAGTTTGCATGAGGTAATACCCATCCCATCTGTGACTGAATATATGTGCCTCTCCCCACTCCTCCAGATCATTTTGGGAAAAAGTAGTATGTATGAGTGTGTGCATCTCTGAATATATATATATAATACACACATACACAAACACAGGTACTGTAGATGATAGGTAGGTAGGTAGGTAGGTAGGTAGGTAGATAGATAGATAGATAGACAGACAGACAGACAGACAGACAGACAGACAGACAGACAGACAGATGATAGATCGATCGATCAATCGATCTAACTTTTGGTGTGCTTCTGAAGTCAGTGAAGCTTGAATCTAATTCTTATGATACCACGTGCCTCCTATGTTCAGTTAAGGATTACAGGGCAGCTACACTCAGGCTTTTCTCCTCCATAGAAGCTTAGTGTTGTGTGCATTACTTAGCACTAATCCTCCTTCCCTGTCTCCCCCAACCCACAATCACTGCTTTCGGCAAAAACCTTCAAACATACTTTTGTCAGCATGCAAGCGCATCTGCCACCATTGCAAACAGAAAGCTTTTGGACAATTCAATGTTCTTTAAAATAATTTGTTGCTTTTATTTTTTTATGATCTGCCCTTGCATCTACCTTTGTAGGAGCCATTTGGAAGGGATTTTTGGAAACCACCAGAGAAATGCTTTTTTTTTTTTTTCCCCCTTTGATGAGTGATCTGACATTCCTATAGATGATTTTAAAAATGCAGCCTACCAACTTCTATTTTATTTTACTGCAATCTTCAACATAATTTATGGAGGCTGTCTTAATAATATCTTCATGGTAATGAAGAACTGCTAAGACATGCTAAGAGGCAACCTTGACCATTTACATATTATTAAAGAATCTCCTTGAGATTCATGGATGTTCAAGCATTACTTTTCATGAATTTGGAGAGCTGAGGTTTCCTTCTGTAACAATTATACTGTACTATTTATAGCATGATTTAATTTGATATTTAAAAACATTAAGCTTTTAATTAGTACTTTATTCTGTTACCCTCTGTTGTCTGGGTTATATTGAATCATTCTGGTATAATATTTGGTAATTTTCATTCTCTGCTCCTGTTTCTAGGTGCCTCAGTGTCCAGCCCATTTTTTAAATTATTTTAAATATATGATACAAACAAACAAATAATGATTTTCCAGACTATTGGAGATATTGAAGATCCATTTTTGCATGCATTGCTCTTTTGATCTTCTCCTCCTATAGGCCACTAAGGGCAATAGATGTAGTCTAAGTTAGCACAGAGATTACTCTCTTTGAAATCCTTTATATTTCTGCTTTGATGCTACCAGCATGCCTTTGACTGATGAGTCTAATATTTCCAGGTCCGTCATCACTTCCAGTTTCTGATTTTTGTTCTTATGGTCCCCCTATCCCCCAGTAATGGAGTAGATATCAAGTTAGATTCTAGCAAATCACATAGCCTTTCACTTAGATACAACTAGATCAGGTATTTCAGCTTTTCTATCTAAAAGTAATTCTCTAACTGATATTCTTCTTCTTTAAAGATAAACACAGCCCTTCACTTTGATCTAGCAGATCACACAGTCTTTCACTTAGACCAGGTATTTAGGTTTTTTTATCTACTGTAAAAGTAATTTTCTAGTACCGATTTTCTTCCTCTTTAAAGATAAGCAACAATTTCCAAAGAACCTTCTTTGAATTGCTCTATTGTGTTTATTTCTCTCTGAATGCATATTTTGCTCCATAAATGGCTCTCACAGTTGGAATATTGATAAAATTTACTCTAAATGTTTATTGTGTCTGCTATCACCCTGCCTCTTAGGTGTAGGATATTGATGGCCTTCCAGATGTTTCTAAAATACAACTCCCATTAGCTTCCTGGCAAATACAAAGCAATGCTGGCATTGTGCTTTAACCATATTGAGAACATAGAGCTTCTTTTTAGAGCTGTTCTTTTAAAGGGTGTATTGGAGTGAAGGCTTAAGCACCACAAAGCTGTTCCATAAAATATACCATTCTTCATTTCTGGACAAATCTAGACAAATCTTGGGTTGAATTTAATGTTCATTGCAAGAGGTTGAGAAATGGGGATGGTGATTGTCAGGAAGACCCTGTCCCTCTAGTGACCCATTTCATACTGCAAAGTGATGATCTTGAGCCTTCTAAAAATATTCATGATTAAACTTTATGAGGTTGGGAAGTAAGTGTAAGAAGAGTCATGGTGGGTTATAACAAAGGCTTATTATGAGGTCATTGTGAAGTGGTTTGGCTTTCTCAACATGATTCTTCTTATCAGGATGAAGAAGCATTATTATTTTTGTCAAAGGAGGTGTTTTGCATAACCTTGAAGCCTTAACTAGCAATTCAAATAGCTTAAAGGCAGTTGGAACAGGAAAAATGAAGAAATGCAGCCCCTTTATTCCACTTTTAGAAATGAAGGATGGTATATTTTATGCTGTTTTGAAGGCAAAGGGTGGTCACACCAAATATTGATTTGATTTGGACTTCTCTTCTGTTTGCTCACTTTGCATTTTGTAAATTGATAAACATAAACAATTACAATATATATTTTTGAAAGCATTCTTACTTTACAGCATTTTTTCACACCTGCCTAAAACGTTTGCAAAGTACTGTATAATTACTGAAGAGGGAAAAGACAGTTTGAAACATAAGCTATACAATATAGTAATTCTGTCTAATAACATTTCAAACTGCCATTTATACATAAGAATTATATAGCAACACTGATATATTTCTCTCAACTTAATCTGCTATCCTATTTAGGTCAGCTAATCAGTGATTATGGAAATGAAGGCTATTATTTTAAAAACCAATCATATTACAAGTAACGCAGATCAAGATGAACTCAGAAAGCTTCATACTTTGTAAGTAAATATGAATTTAATTTTTGTTCTTAAAAAAATCCCAATATGATGGAAATTGTACTGAACCTTAAATAAATTAGAATAAAAGCACCCAAACACTCTCTCACACACACCCCTCACTCATACAAACATTGATCAGAAACTGGAAGTGATGACAGTCTGGGAATGTCAGTCATCACTTCAATTAGAGACATGCTGGTAGCATAAAGAAGAAATGTAAAGGAGTTCAAAGACAGTTATCCCTATGCTAATTTTGACTACATCTACTGCCCCTTTTTTTTTTTTTAATCTGCTTAACAGTCATTACTGACCCTGCAGTGACCGCCCCCTAGCGGTTTTCAAGGCAATTGCATCTTTCTAGTTTCGGAATTAGACTTTGCCAGAGCCTAATTCCTAGAGCGGCAGCCCAGCTGGCAGCACAGGAGGCGGGATTTCCATTGCTTCGCGCCCCTTTTTCGGACGAGCGCGGTTTTCACGCTTTTACCGGCAACTTGTCCCGTCTCTCTGTTGAGCCGTTGCCAGCATTTTTCCTCCTACCGGAGTGAGAGTCCTCATTTATCTACTCACGTATGTTTTCGATCTGCTGAGTTGGCAGAAGCTGCGGGTATAGAAACAAGAGCTCACCTTGTTAACGCGAGGCTGGACTCGAACCGCTGAAGCTTTCAGCCATTTCTGGCCGGCACTTTCAGCGTCATTAAGCCGCTGCGCCACCGCGTCCCCCTACTGCCCCTAGTGGCCTATAAAAGAAGATGCAAAACAACAATGCATGCACAAATGGAGCTTCAATACCTGAATAGCCTGAAAATCATGCTGATGTTGTTTGCTTTCTTTTGTTCCTTTATCTTTGGCAGTCTCTTTTCATGTTTATTCTTTAAAACATCATTAATTTCATTCCAAAGTTCTGTTAGTTCCCTATCAATTAAGTTTAGGACTTCAAAGCAATTCCTGATGTTCTCCATGAACATAGTAGTTGTTGTTCTGCTTTTAGCTCACTTGGAACTTGCACATGAGCAGTTTGTGACTGACCTCTTCCTTCTCCTTTTACCAATAATATAGTTAATTTGTGTGCTACACCTTGTGATGTCCATGTATATTTTGTTTTGTTTTGGTTGTTTGAAGACTGTTAGCAATGAAGAAAACTTTGGAGTGGCAGAAATTGATATTGGTCTCCCGTTTCATTTCTGTTTCCTTGACCTTGCAGTCCAAACATGTTTCTTCATTATTATTTCCAACATTGACATTCCAGTCCTCAACGATAGGCAGCACATCTTCTTTTCATGTTTTGTGAATTTCAGATTGAAATTGGCCATCAAACTCATCAACCTCCTCTTCTTCTGCATCAGTGATGTCTATGATGTCTAATTCCCCTTATAGCAAGCATCTTTCAGGAGTTTATTCTGGATCCATTTTGTTTATACTTTTTAATTGGGTAACCTGATTCACAATCAAGGTTTTCAGTATCAATTTTAAGCTGGTTTTATTCAAGTCTATCAATCTTTTGTGGTCCATGATAGATTATATGTAATCAACCATGACAGAATATCTCATTTAGCATATGTCTTGGATGTCTCCTCATCGCCTTAAGTTGAATATGGGTAAGACAAGGATTGTCATATTTTAGACTGACTGTCCATCTATTCTCTGCTGTGGCTCTTCTTATTTGTCTCCAGGGCTTCTAGGTTATTAATATTGTTTGTTTTTTTCCTTCTTCTTCCAGTCTTAGGGTCTTAACTGATGATCAGCTGATTTTGTACCTGTTTACTGAATTTCCTGCAAAAATCATACATTTTCATTTGCAAGAACTGGAGGAGGGGTTTGTAGAGGGTACTGTGGTTTTATTGGTGCATGCTTTGTTTGTTTATAATAATCCATTAGATTATTGCAATAGTGCCATGGCAGGTGTTTCCAACTCCTCTCTGTCTTCCCTGATCATAGTCCAGAACTGCACAATGAAGGTGCTGTGATCTTTCTGTGCTTTCCATGTTATTACAATACAGGGTTCTTCAGGGGTTACCTATTTAAGTCAAAGTACCATTCAATCAATGCTTGTGTTTAGATCCCTTAGATTACACATCTTGCAGTATCTGTTTGCTGTTATTTCCCCATTTCAGGGCCATGCTCTTCATGCTAAAGCGTTTCAGGGTTCTGGCCCTGTAACTCTGGAATCAGCCTGCTCTTCACCTATGTAAGTTTGATGGAATTTAAAAAGAGTCTGCATATATTTTCATCTGACTAATAGGTTAGTTAGATCCTGGCTTTTTCTTTTTAATACTGCTATTAAGATTAATAATTTTCAGGTTATTATCTGTTTGATTTTATTTGTGGATGTATGCATGCTTTGAATATTGTTGAGTATACAGTATGTCTCTTGGCTTTGTTTTAATTTTAATTGTAAATATTGGCTTTGCTACACTCTTAACTCTGTTTTTCTTTTTATCTACACCATACCGTAAAGAAATAATCATAATTATAATGGCTCAAAGGTCCATATGCAGCAACTCACTTAGCAACAGATTGGATATCTAGACAAAACCTTAATACCAGACATTCTGCATTTCTATTAAGATATAGGGTATAAAAAGGCAGTGAGAGTAGTATGTGAAAAACTAGGATGTTGTCTTTTAGGAAATCTGGAGATGATGTATTAATTGTAGTGCTTAAGTGTAATTATCCATTGCATTTCTTTTATTGCATATTATTGAATGTTAGTGTTATTAGCATTACATAAGTATTGCTTTTGTACAAGCATTGCCTTGTTTGACTCAATTTACAAGTTCATAAATAAATAAAATATAGTAAATAAATAAATACATTGTAGCAAATATAAGTAATGCTAGTAAAATTTAACAACAATAATATTGCCAATAGCAATAAACCACTAACTTATTATTGTTGTTGGTGTATTCCTTGCAGATATTCCAATGCATCATTGTTGCTACTTTGTCATACCATTGTTTGTAGTTAGTCTGTGTGATCTTCTTGCAGCTGCTAATTAGGTGGTCCACTGTTTCTTCAGCTTCTTTGCAGATGCAGCATTTGCTGTCTGTTGCTGTCTTCTCAATTCTGGCTTTATATGCATTTGTTCTTAAGGCTTGGTCTTCTGCAGCCAGAATTAGTCCCTTTGTCTCTTTCTTCACCTTTCCTGCTCTTAGCCATTGCCAGGTCTTGTTGCAGTTTTTTTTTTTTTTTTTGTATTGGCTGTGTAGTACTTTGACTGCTGCTGCTGCTGCTGCTGCTGATGGTTGGCTGCACAGTCAGCCAGTTGTTTAGACTGGATTTGGCATTTTTATCCATCTATTGAGTCCTTCCCAAGGACCTGGGAGAGGCAGATGTTGTTATCTGATGGTGTTAAAAGTATCATCACAGGATATAAGCTGTTATTATTATTTTACTTTTTGCAGCAGATGGACACATGACAGCTTCCCATTAGCTTATTTTCTAGAAATGGTTATAGGCCTTTGGTGAGCTAAGAGGCATTGTTGAAAATACAATAATGCAAGAGGTAAGTACTTGGCTTTGCAACATGCCAAAGTTTTAAATTCTAAAGTTCCCATGATTATTACATATCCATAGGTACCTACTTACTTCTCCATATAAGTGTGAATTCTTATTTAAATCAGTGTGAACTGATGATAAGCAAAAAAAAAAAAAAAAAACCAGGAAAACTTCACAAGATGAGATGGAAAATGAAGTTACCACAAAGTTGACATTTTCTTATAGAAGCCTTAAAAATATGATGCCAATGCTTAGAGAAAGCAAGAATAAATTCATTTTAACAGAAATGCCCTGACAGGTTTTGCAGCTGAAAAAATAGAAATTTTACATGCACAAAATGGTCAGAAATGAGAAAATATTTCACCTTCTGTGTTCACATTTTAATAGGGATATACCAAGCCTAGACCTGTATTCCCTGAATTGTCCAGCCTCTCCTTCTTTTCTGTGGATGGAAACAACGAGTAAAATACATGGGAGAGTAATGGAAAGGAAGACCAATAGATTTCCCTCAAATTTATTGAAACACTTCAGGCATAAACATTCAGCTTGTGAGATACTCCTCAACATCTGCCTCTGGAAATGACACCAGTACAATGATCTCTTTTGTACTTGGCTCAAAGTAAAGCATACTGCTAATGTGGGAGTGCTTCTGAGAGAAAAGATGTTATCATGAAAAGTAAGAACTGTAATTATTAGGTAATTGTAGAGTCATCTAGAGAACATGCCACAGTCTCTGTGTTCACAATAATTGTTTGGCTAAGTAGGCACAAACAGGTTGTTACTGAATCTAACCTTCAATAGGATAATTAATTTATTAAAAAGAAACATGTCAGATACAGGAATCTTCTAACCAAAGAACTAATATAAAATATTTTTTGCTTAAGAGTAGACTGCATGTTAAATATGGCCTCTATCCAAGATCTAGAATTCAGACTTCTTCATAGACACAAATTTCAAAACACACAAACATGTTTCTCAGAAGCAAGTGTGATATTTAGGATTCATCTGCAATTAAACCAGGGCCCCCAAGTCACCATGAAGAAATCTGCATTCAGAAGTTATTAAAATGGATTAAATGGAGAAAAAAATACTGTCTCAAAGCTACAAAGACAAAGTAACAGTGGAAGGAGAAAAGGGCATGTAGCTTTGTGATTGATAGATCAAACTTCTAACTGAGAAATGGCTTTACCATGCTTTACTAAATATTTCAATTTCATGCTTTTTAACATAATCTTCCTTGGTATATAGTTGTTTCCCATCTTGTCCTCAAGGAGAATCTTCAAAAATATATCTCACTTGTCCATTTCTATACCCAACAACAACTTCTTCTCCTCCTCTTCTCCACCTCCTCCTCCTCCTTCTCCTGTTGCGTTGTTCTTAAACTCTTCCTCTTCTTCTTGAGACAACATGCAGCTGGCAGCTACAAGATAAATTTGAGATATATCTAATGAGTCAGGGCTTGCCTGGACTTTTCATTCCACACAAAAGCAACACTAAGAGGAGAAATGACAAAATTCATGTATATAATTATAACAGTGCCCCATACAATTAGTGTTTACAATCCCAGACTTAATATTTTATGAAGTCTAATACCAAAATCACTTTTACATCTGTGGCAAAATTGCAAAAGGTCAGAGATGGATAAATAGTACAGGCAATAACAACAACATCTGGATATGATAATGTCTGTAATTTATAGAAAATCCCACAATTTGAATCATAACTCCAGATTAGAGTATAATTCTATTTTATGCACGGACAGGTAAATATTATGGAATTTATGTCCCTTCCCATCAAAAAACAAAAAACTGAATTTCTGTTATGACAGACAAGCTTATGATATTATCAAGTAATCACATATTCTAAAACACAAATTGAGGGTTCTTCTATCCTCATCATCCAATTCAGCTAAATTACATGGTTTATGAATCTTGAAGACATTCTTGTTTTCACATCTTAGCAATTTGGTATCTGATAATCATTTGATATGAGACTTCATAAAATAATCTGTCTGGACTACAAACACTAATTGTTTAGGGCATTATTCCAATGCACCATAGTATAATCCAATAGCATCTGCTATTAGAGTTTTAAAAATTCATGCAGTGTCAAACCATACATTTAATGCATTTAATTCAACAAAATTGTGCAGGAGGAAAAATCTCATTTAAAAAGTGTTATTTGTAGAATCAATTTAAGAAGCAAGAGTTTTTAAAAAATATCTTTATAAAGGGAAGAATCATAATGTTTGCTTTGAAATTTCCTATGATAAATTATCAATTTGGAGGAAATCCATATCTATTGCTGGATAACTCAAGAAGCAAATACTGAGCACTAAGGTTATGCAAAGCTTCAAAGAAATGATTCAACTTTAAGGAGATTCAGTCAAATCTCCCCTTTGAATTGCATCTTCAAAACAAGTCATGGCATTCAGTTTAATCAGTTACAGAGGCAGGTGTAGGCAAAGAGTCAAGTTCACATTGCTGAGAAAATTGTCAGACTGCATCAGGAGAAGGCATCTCTATCTATATATCTATATCTATATCTGTATCTACAGTATATCTCTATCTATCTATCTATCTATCTATCTATCTATCTATCCATCTCTTTCCAAAGTAGGTTTGCATATGGAGAAAAGGTGGATCCAGAGTTCAGCAGCTGTACTAGGCAAAGGTGGCAAGCCTTTGTTAAGGCAGACTGAGATGCAAAATAAAAATCTCTCACAGTTTTTTGTTGGGATGATGATGATGATGATGATTTCATTTCATAATTTCAGGAGGGAATGACAGATTTTAAATAGAGATTAATCAGTAGAATAAGTCACAAAGGACTTTGTGCAACATTCCCCTCAGCATTCTAATTGTCAACTTGGTGTAAAGACTCTACAAAGCCAGAAAATCCACCATATCTAGATGTTCAGATAGACAGACAGACAGATGGTAGATTGTTATTTACTGCCTGACCATTAGGTTTAGTTATGGTCTTCTATTTATTCAGTGGTAAATTGTGCCAATTTCTAAGATAATTAAAGCATCACAGGTTAAAGAACCTGTTCTTAAGAACATCTAAAATTGAAAGTATTTGCATATTTATGCATGAATTATATAAATTGATCTTTTTATTTGGCCATATGCAATTTAGAATCATATACATTTGACACTGCTTTCTTTCTGTCAATGATAAAAAAGCTACTTGTATTGCATTAGGCTATTATTTGCCTATTATTATTGTTATTATTATTATGCAAATTTGATTGTTTCATCATGTCTTCTCAGCAAAGGTTCTTTCTTACATAACTGTGAATAAGTTGCAGTGTTCTGTATCAAGAAAGATAGTACATAATGTTGGACATTGAGGGATTGTGAAAGTGATACGGTACCAGGAATACACACACACACACACACACACACACATACACACACATACATACAGGTGAAACTCGAAAAATTAGAATATCGTGCAAATGTTCATTTATGTCAGTATGGCAACTCAAAAGGTGAAACCAATATATGAGATAGATGCATTACATGCAAAGCGAGATATGTCAAGCCTTACTTTGGTATAATTGTGATGATTATGGCATACAGCTTATGAAAACCCCAAATTCACAATCTCAGAAAATTAGAATAGTGTGAAAAGGTTCAATATTCTAGGCTCAAAGTGTCCCACTCTAATCAGCTAATGAATCCAGAACACCTGCAAAGGGTTCCTGAGCCTTTCAATGGTCTCTCAGGCTGGTTCAGTAGGAATCACAAGCATGGGAAAGACTGCTGACCTGACAGTTGTGCAGAAAACCACCATTGACACCCTCCATAAGGAGGGAAAGCCCCAAAGGTAATTGCAAAAGAAGTGGGATGTTCCCAAAGTGCTGTATCGAAGCACATCAATAGAAGATTATGTGGAAGGGAAAAGTGTGAGAGAAAAAGGTGCACAAGCAGCAGGGATGACCGCAGCCTGGAGAGGATTGTCAGGAAAAGGCCATTCCAAAGTGTTGGGGACTTTCACAAGGAGTGGACTGAGGCTGGAGTTACAGTGCATCAAGAGCCACCACACACAGACGGATCCTGGACATGGGCTTCAAATGTCGTATTCCTCTTGTCAAGCCGCTCCTGAACAACAAACAATGTCAGAAGCGTCTTACCTGGGCTACAGAAAAAAAAACTGGTCTGTTGCCCAGTGGTCCAAAGTCCTCTTTTCTGATGAGAGCAACTTTTGCATCTCATTTGGGAACCAAGGACCCAGAGTCTGGAGGAAGAATGGAGAGGCACCCAATGCACGATGCTTGAAGTCCAGTGTGAAGTGTCCACAGTCTGTGTTGATTTGGGGAGCCATGTCATCTCCTAGTGTTGGTCCACTGTGCTTCATTAAGTCCAGGGTCAACGCAGCCATCTACCAGGAGATGTTGGAGCACTTCATGCTTCCTTCCGCAGATGAGCTTTATGGGGATGCTGACTTCATTTTCCAGCAGGACTTGGCACCTGCCCACACTGCCAAAAGTACCAAAAGCTGGTTCAATGACCATGGGATTACTGTGCTTGATTGGCCAGAAAACTCGCCTGACTGAACCCATAGAGAATCTATGGGGCATTGCCAAGAGAAAGATGAGGGACATGAGACTGAACAACGCAGCGGAGCTGAAGGCCGCTATTGAAGCATCCTGGTCTTCCAGAACACCTCAGCAGTGCCACAGGCTGATAGCATCCATGCCACGCCGCATTGTGGCAGTCATTGCTGCAAAAGGGGCCCAAACCAAGTACTGAGTACATATGCATGCTTATACTTTGCAGAAGTCCGATATTGTTCTATTTCCAATCCTTGTGTTATTGATGTCCTGTAATATTCTAATTTTCTGAGATTGTGAATTTGGGGTTTTCATAAGGTGTACGCCATAATCATCACAATTATACCAAAGTAAGGCTAGACATATCTCGCTTTGCATGTAATGTGTCTATCTCATATATTGGTTTCACCTTTTGAGTTGCCATACTGACAGAAATGAACATTTGCACAATATTCTAATTTTTCGAGTTTCACCTGTACATACTATAGGAGAATAAAGAGAGGTGGTGATAATACAAAAGAAGAATGATATATGTTTCTTTTAATTAAATAAAACTATTCAAAGGCTGGTGTGGATCTTCCGGGTTGCGTGGCCGTGGTCTGGAAGTTCTGTTTCCTAACGTTTCGCCAGCATCTGTGACCGGCATCTTCAGAGTGCAGGAGCACAGGCAGGAGCAGTTCTCTCTGTGCCCAGGATGGTGTGACCCTTTTTTTGGGTATTTATAGAGATCTGGAGGGGGGGGGGGTATAGGGTGTTAATGAGTGGCTGCTTGCCCAGGTGTCAGGAGATCTGTGTATCTTCCTGTGGGCCAGGCAGGGTCCCTTCTTCTATTGAGTTGTTAACGAGTGGCTGTTGAGGGTGATTAGCATGTTCATTGTGTGAGTTGTTCGCATGTCCTGGTGGCTGAGCTGAGTTCGTTGACCTTTTGCAGGCTGTATTTCTCAGGATTGGTAGCCAGGTTTTGTTGATTTTTAGACTCTCCTCTTTTTTATTGAAACTGTGCTGGTGTTTGTGAATCTCAATGGCTTCCCGGTATAGCCTGGTGTAGTGGCTGTTTGTGTTGTCCAGTATCTCTGTGTTTTCAAATAGGATTTTGTGTCCAGTGTGCCTGAGAGCATGTTCAGCTACTGCAGATTTTTCTGGTTGCTGTAGTCTGCAGTGTCTTTCGTGTTCTTTTATCCTGGTATGGATGCTGTGTTTTGTGGTCCCGATGTATACTTGCCCGCAGCTGCATGGTATGCAATATACTCCTGCGGTGGTGAGGGGATCCCTTTTGTCTTTTGCTGATTTTAGTACTTGTATTTTTCTGGTGGGTCTGAAGATTGTTTGGAAATTGTGTTTTTCCATCAGTTTTCCCATGCGGTCTGTGACCCCTTTGATGTAGGGCAGAAATACTTTGTTGGTGGGTGGCTGTTTTTCTTCTTCAGTCGCATGTTGTTTTCTTGGTTTGATGGCTCTTTTTATTTCATTCTTGGAGTAGCCATTCACTTGCAGGACCCAATTAAGGTGGTTTAGTTCAGAGTCTAGGAATTGGGTTTCGCAGATCCGATTGGCATGATCCATGAGGGTTTTGATAATGCCTCTTTTCTGGCGTGGGTGGTGGTTGGAGTTTTTGTGTAGATACCGGTCTGTGTGGGTGGGTTTTCTGTAAACTTTGTGTCCTAATTTGAGGTCTGGTTTGCGTATGACCAAAGTGTCTAGAAATGGAAGTTTGCCGTCCATTTCTTTTTCCATAGTGAATTGTATATTGGGGTGGATTCTGTTTAGGTGGTCCAGGAACTTCTCTAGTTCTTCTTCCTCCTGACTCCAAATTGCGAAAGTGTCATCCACAAACCGGAACCAGACTGATGGGGTAACGGGTGCTGTTTCCAAAGCCTGTTTTTCAAAATGTTCCATGTAGAAATTTGCTATGACTGGGCTCAGGGGGCTTCCCATGGCGACGCCGTCCATCTGTTCGTAGAACTCATTGTCCCATTGGAAGTAACTGGTTGTTAGGCAGTGCTGAAATAAAGCTGTGATGTCTTCTGGGAAGATCTGTTTGATGAGTGCCAAGGTGTCCCTCACTGGTACCTTGGTGAATAGGGAGACCACGTCAAAGCTGACCAGTTTGTCCGTGGGGTTGAGTTTCAGGGTGCTGATTTTGTTGATGAAATATCCTGAGTCTCTGATGTGGGCTGGAGTCTGTCCAACGTGGGTCTGTAGAAGAGTGGCCAGATATTTGGATAATTCATATGTCAGTGAGCCAATGGCACTTACAATGGGTCTGAGCGGGATCGAGTCTTTGTGGATTTTGGGGAGTCCATATAGTCTGGGTGTAAGGGCTTCTGTCTTGCATATGTGTTGAAGTACGTTGGAGTGAAGGGAGGAGCTCCTCGTCAGGGTGTTGGTTTGTCACACCATCCTGGGCACAGAGAGAACTGCTCCTGCCTGTGCTCCTGCACTCTGAAGATGCCGGTCACAGATGCTGGTGAAACGTTAGGAAACAGAACTTCCAGACCACGGCCACACAACCCGGAAGATCCACACCAGCCTTCGTATGCCGGCCGTGAAAGCCTTCAACAATACATAAAACTATTCAAACTTAGAAGAGAACACAAAGACTTACAGAAGACACATTTATGGTGGCTCAAACAATGTGAGCAAAATTGAGCTCTGGATTAATATCAAACTTGGAAAAAGTACCAGTTTTACTCTATTGGTTTCTTGCTCCATATTTTCTACATGTACTCTATCTAAACACACTGTGAAGGTTAGGATGGAATCTGTCCAGCCTGAACCTTGTAGAAGCTGTCTCATGGAGGTACAAAGCCATTTTTGCAGGTTGGTTTAACATTTAATTACGTCACCTTTCCATCTTTAGTTCTCAATATGCTCTTGTCATCCCTGAACATTACAGCTCATTTTCAGCATCTGCACTACAGCTGGGAAGAAGATAAAATGAAGAGGCATTTCTCAAGAGGAGAAGTTTCAATCTCTTCCAGCCTCCCAGTACAGAAGCAGTGGGGTGGGTGGGTCGATGTGGGTGAGTCTGCACATGAAGGCTGTTTTCCCTAATAAGAACTGTTTTCTAACGCTAAGGTCTGTCTAAGTCTCATAGATCCTGGTTCTCACTCTTCCTTGGACACAAATATACTTCCCAATACTCTGCCTTATTTTGAGACTTAGTTATAATCAGAACAGAACAACTAAAATCTCTGAGATGTAGGATAATCAGAAAATAGTGTAAAAACGTCAAATCTTTATCTGTCCCAATATAGTAGAAAGCCTAGTATGAAAAAAAAAAAAACTGGAACTCACTGGTTCTATTTCTCTTAAATACAAACTACAGTGAATATACAGGGGGGGGAAATGTATGCCCAGATAAAGATACAAAGAAAGAGAGATGGTTTCATATTTTGGAAGGTGTAACAAAAAGGATATTTTTACGAGTACTCAATGCTACTATTATTATTATTACTATCTTTGTTAAATTAGTCTTCACCTGATTACATCATTGCACCCATGTAACCATTCTGGCATCATTGAAGTAAATTTAAATATTTGGCACATCGTATAGTCTTATTTCAGACTAGGCTTAAGGGCCTCAAAGCATCCCATTTTGAATCTCCCCTTTATAGGATGCTCTGATATCAGATAAAAAATGTTCTAAGAAATGGGAGCCATATAGACTCTCATCCCCTGGATAATAAATGCTTATAATATGTGTTCATTTGCAGAATTTTCTCCTTATGGTCAGAATAGCTTCTGTCTAGCATAATGCTGTTCAATACATTTCATATCAGTAGAAATAAGATTAGTACAATTCTATATGAGCCTGCTAGCTAATTGATGTTTCACTGTTCAAATCAAATATCTTTATTACAGTCTTTGACCAGCCTTTGCAGTAGAAAAAAAGAAATAGATTAATTCAACAATTCATTATCAGGAAAAAAAAAGGAAATAATAAGACAATAATATGACATATCTAATTAAAAGTTTTGCACAATTGTATGACTTGATGAAGATATTTGGCCACCTGCTATGTGAGTGTACAGTTAGCATCCTTTAAAAAGTAATAAACATAAAATTTATCAGTATGACCCTCAAATTTAGAGATGACTGCGGAGATCAGAGCATGTCTTGGGGCATCATAAAATGGACACCGTAAGAGGACATGGACAAGAGCTTCTACCTCCCTGGATCCACAGGGGCAAAATAAGGAGATAAAATTTATCTCTGTAAATAAGGAGTCCCATGAAATCTTCCCACCAGCAGTGTTGAAGGGTATATAGATATAAAAAAATCTATATTTGCCTAGGGTTAGATTGTATAGATACCCTGCAGTAGAGGGATTCCAGCTATCTAACATTTGGTGATAGAATTAAGGAGCACTAGTGATATCATTTTGGTGATCAATGTCCCTAAGTCTTTCTTTTACTGTTGATTTGGCCTTCTCTGAAGTTAATTGGCCTAAATATTTGGGAGAGAGGCCAAGGCTGCAAAGTTCTTCTGTACAAGTATGGTGCCAATGAGATTGGTAGCTAACTGCCAACAGCAGAGGCATCAGGCCTGTAGGGTCAAACATGGCTCTGAGTCTTGAGATTAGAATCCTGGATTGAAGCCTCAAGACTGCATGAGGGGTTCATTTTGAGGTACTGAACAAAATCCTAAGGAAATTTAATTGAATGTCTTCATAAGTCCTTAGGTGTGTACATGGGCCAAGTTGTATCCCATATAATAGTTGGACCACTGTTTTAGCCATAAACAGTTTGATTTCTGCTGGAATGTAATTTGCCCCCATTGCCTATAAAATTGGGTTATTACTTGTGTGCTCTTTTGGGCAGTAGAAGTGACATAATTTACCTGGGCTGTTAATTTCCTAGAGGCCTCAAATACTATGTGCAAATATTCAAAACATTTGACCTGTTCTAATTCATGGGAATCAACTGTCCACTTGTGCCTTTGTCTTTTGTTGGAAAAAACTAAAACTTTAGATTTATTATAATTGAATATTAATTGTTCCTTATGACAGTAGAATGCCAGGGTTCTTAGTGCCCACTTCACATCTACAGAAGACAAGGAGAGAAGAACTGCATCATCAGCATAGAGCAGAATTGGGAGATGTCTGTTGGCTAACTTAGGTCCGTGGATATCAACTCTCCGAAGGGTTTTAATCAGAGTTGATATATATGTTAAAAAGCATCGGTGCTAAAATACATCCTTGTTTCACCCCCTTGACAATCTGAATAAATTCAGAAAGGTCCCCTCCCTGGTTACATCTTACTCTAAGGCCAGTTTTATCGTATAGTTTATAAATTAGGAGAATTATCAAAAGCTGCCTTGAAATCAATAAAGGCTGCATATAGATTCAAGTCAGAGTGGTTTGTATATTTGTCTGCCAGACATTGAAGCACTACGCAAAGGTCTATAGCAGAACATCCAAGCTGAAACTACTTGCTCAGGGTTGATTGTTCCCTCACCTATTACCCAGGTTTGGAGTTTGGTGAATGACATATAGTTTGCTAATGATGTTCAATAAACTAATTGTCCTATACAGGTGAAACTCGAAAAATTAGAATATCGTGCAAATGTTCATTTATGTCAGTATGGCAACTCAAAAGGTGAAACCAATATATGAGATAGACACATTAGATGCAAAGCGAGATATGTCAAGCCTTACCTTGGTATAATTGTGATGATTATGGCGTACAGCTTATGAAAACCCCAAATTCACAATCTCAGAAAATTAGAATATTACAGGACATCAATAACACAAGGATTGGAAATAGAACAATATCGGACCTCTGCAAAGTATAAGCATGCATATGTACTCAGTACTTGGTTTGGGCCCCTTTTGCAGCAATGACTGCCGCAGTGCAGCATGGCATGGATGCTATCAGCCTGTGGCACTGCTGAGGTGTTATGGAAGACCAGGATGCTTCAATAGCAGCCTTCAGCTCCGCTGTGTTGTTCAGTCTCATGTCCCTCATCTTTCTCTTGGCAATGCCCCATAGATTCTCTATGGGTTCAGTCAGGCGAGTTTGCTGGCCAATCAAGCACAGTAATCCCATGGTCATTGAACCAGCTTTTGGTACTTTTTGCAGTGTGGGCAGGTGCCAGGTCCTGCTGGAAAATGAAGTCAGCATCCCCATAAAGCTCATCTGCGGAAGGAAGCATGAAGTGCTCCAAAATCTCCTGGTAGATGGCTGCGTTGACACTGGACTTAATGAAGCACAGTGGACCAATACCAGCAGATGACATGGCTCCCCAAATCAACACAGACTGTGGACACTTCACACTGGACTTCAAGCATCGTGCATTGTGTGCCTCTCCACTTTTCCTCCAGACTCTGGGTCCTCGGTTCCCAAATGAGATGCAAAAGTTGCTCTCATCAGAAAAGAGGACTTTGGACCACTGGGCAACAGACCAGTTCTTTTTTTCTGTAGCCCAGGTAAGACGCTTCTGACATTGTTTGTTGTTAGGAGCGGTTTGACAAGAGGAATACGACATTTGAAGCCCATGTCCAGGATCCGTCTGTGTGTGGTGGCTCTTGATGCACTAACTCCAGCCTCAGTCCACTCCTTGTGAAAGTCCCCAACACTTTGGAATGGCCTTTTCCTGACAATCCTCTCCAGGCTGCGGTCATCCCTGCTGCTTGTGCACCTTTTTCTACCACACTTTTCCCTTCCACATAACCTTCTATTGATGTGCTTTGATACAGCACTTTGGGAACATCCCACTTCTTTTGCAATTCCCTTTTGAGGCTTTCCCTCCTTATGGAGGGTGTCAATGATGGTTTTCTGCACAACTGTCAGGTCAGCAGTCTTTCCCATGCTTGTGATTCCTACTGAACCAGCCTGAGAGACCATAGAAAGGCTCAGGAACCCTTTTCAGGTGTTCTGGATTCATTAGCTGATTAGAGGGGGACACTTTGAGCCTAGAATATTGAACCTTTTCACACTATTCTAATTTTCTGAGATTGTGAATTTGGGGTTTTCATAAGCTGTACACCATAATCATCACAATTATACCAAAGTAAGGCTTGACATATCTCGCTTTGCATGTAATGCGTCTATCTCATGTATTGGTTTCACTTTTTGAGTTGCCATACTGACATAAATGAACATTTGAACGATAGTCTAATTTTTCGAGTTTCACCTGTAGTTAGTGAGATCATTCCTATTGCCCTTTACATATAAGGGAACAATTATGACTTCCCCCAGTCCTCCAGAATCTTAGCTGTGTGGCTAATGTATGGAAATAAAGAGGCCAATACAGGGGCCCACCAACTTGAGTTGGATTAAATTAGCTCTGGAGGTATATGGTCACTCCTGGGGGCTTTACCACACTTAAGATTGTTAATGAGATTTTTAACTTCCTTGCATGTCACTGCTGTAGTGAGGATATAGGTATAAAGCTGCCCATAGTCACCCATTGGGGGAGATGGGCGGCATACAAAATAAATAAGCAAGTAAGGAAGTAAATAAATAAATAAATCACATAGGTGTTAGTGTGCAGATCACAATAAAGGTCTTGGAAGTGATGTACCCAGGTACTTGAGGGGATGCTACAACGCAATTGTGTAATATCATCATGTGAACAATTTGTTATACTATGCCAGAATAGAGAAGGATTTTCGGACTTTGTAGCTTCAATTAGCTATGACCATTTTTTCTTCTGACCTTGACAGTTCCCCCCCCCTTTCTGAGCAGGGTCTTATATTGGTTTCTTCTGCTCCTTTAAAATTTGGGTGGAATCTGCTGAATTGCCCTTCAGTAGGCTAGCTTAGGATTCCAATGCTGCTGCTTTGGCAACAATGCAAGATTTCTCAAACCAACTCTTAGAATACTCCCCTCCTGATCAGGTTGGTATTCGCCTCCATTACAAAAGGCTGGAGCTTAACTGTGAGTTCATGATATGCATAAAGTATTCTCCTATCTTATGGAATGGTTGAGCTTGAGTGTGCCCCAAAGTTACAGAGGTTTGAAAAGTTGCCCTTCCTTCCTCTGAGTCATGCTGGCTGGGGAATTCTGGGAGTTGAAGTCCACTCATCTTAAAGTGGTCAAGTTTGGACAACACTGCTCTGAGTGAAACCTTTGGGCTATCCCATCTTCAAGGGAGCCATTCCATCTGACCTTATAAGAGACACCTCCTGTCAGGCATTTTAAATGGGCCTTAACTTGGTTCCTAATTAGGCTTTGCCTAACTTTGCAAGGGAAAGTTAAGGGAAGGTGGTTGCTTTCGGACCTAGAGACTATGCCAAAGTGCTTGAGGCAAGGGGCCAGGTCTCTAGAAATTTTTAAATAATCTATGGTGAGTAACTTGTGAGCTGACCAAAATGTATATTGCTCAGAGAAATCATTTAGGACAGAGCCATTTAACATTGGTAGGTTAAGCCTATTTATGAGATGTGGCGATCTAAAGCCAGTTAGGTTATATTTTGTATCTTTGAGGGAACTGGGCATTAAAGGCAGTTCAATTACCTCTTCATGAGGGCAGGCATTGAAATGTTCATAGAGGACTTCAACATTACAATCAGCTTTTGTGCTGAAATCCCCAAGTGAGGAAGGTATCAACTTGGTTCCAAATTTAGGTAACCTGTGAATGGAGCTGCTGAGCAGGAAGATAGAAATTAATACACGGTAAGGTAAATTAGTCAAAGACTAACAAAGCTGATACAGCATTCTCAAACTGAGGTAGTTGTTTTACAATTTGAACTAAGTTGGAAGCTATAAATAGTCCAAGCCCTCCCCCCTCCCCCCAGGTCTGCCACCTCTGAGGCTAGACTGTGCAGGAGATAGCAGAGAAAAATAGTTGGGGATTAAAAATTCCTCCAACATCCATGTCTCCTGCAAAATATCTATCTATCTATCTATCTATCTATCTATCTATCTATCTATCTATCTATCTATCTATCTATCATCTATTAAATTTGAACAAAAATCCAAGAAAATCAGGGTCTGTTTGCTTTGAGGCCCATCTAACTATGTTGCAAGGGAGGGCAGAGAAATAATCAATAGGATATAGTTGTTAATTTGCTGGTTCTGTCAGTGTTCTGTCTCAGGGATAATAGTTCAGAAGGAGCAACACTTGGGTTGAATGAATAGGTGATTGGGGAAGAAAATAAAGAGCAGACTTCCTGTTGCCAATTATGATAGATGGTGTCCTGAATCTGGGATAATTCCATAGGAGAAGTTTCATGGGTGGAACAAATAAAGCCAGATTGGGGTCAGAGTCAGAGGGTTGACCATGTTCAGATCTCCTATGGAGAGTATTCACTTGCAAGGAGAAATTTATCTATCTATCTATCTATCTATCTATCTATCTATCTATCTATCTATCTATCATAGCTGCCCATCTCAGACCAGTGTCTCAGACTAGGTTATAGATGGGGCAGCCATTGGATGACAAAAATCAGGATCCTTACAAGGGGAAGCCAGTGGGGATGGGTCTGTAGTTTGACTAGTCTATTCTTTAAAGTCCAGTTCTAAGGATTATCACTTGTGGGCTGATCCTCCAGGAGGTTTTAAAATTGTGTTACATTGATCAACTTGGTGTTTCCTTCATTTGTCTGAATGAATTTTAAGCTTCTTCTTCTTGGGTGTGTGTGTGTGTTAAGCACTCAGAGAATGAACTTGTCAACATTTCAGCAGGAGGACAGCTGGAGGGCAGTAAAGTATTGAGGGACTCATTTGCAGCAGTTACTGTCTGAAGCATTGATTTAACTGCCTCATGTTTGTGTATAATTGTTTGTTGTTCTTCTGCAGAAAGGGTGACAAACAACTGAGCTAGTTCTTCCTCATCCTCCATAGGATGTTTCAGTGTTTTGTCAGTTTCTGTCCCCTGATTTTATAGTAAAAGAACAACAACAATGTTCTTAGGCATTTACAGGTGAAACTCGAACAATTAGAATATCGTGCAAATGTTCATTTATGTCAGTATGGCAACTCAAAAGGTGAAACCAATATATGAGATAGACGCATTACATGCAAAGCGAGATATGTCAAGCCTTCCTTTGGTATAATTGTGATGATTATGGCGTACAGCTTATGAAAACCCCAAATTCACAATCTCAGAAAATTAGAATAGTGTGAAAAGGTTCAATATTCTAGGCTCAAAGTGTCCCACTCTAATCAGCTAATGAATCCAGAACACCTGCAAAGGGTTCCTGAGCCTTTCAATGGTCTCTCAGGCTGGTTCAGTAGGAATCACAAGCATGGGAAAGACTGCTGACCTGACAGTTGTGCAGAAAACCATCATTGACACCCTCCATAAGGAGGGAAAGCCCCAAAAGGTAATTGCAAAAGAAGTGGGATGTTCCCAAAGTGCTGTATCAAAGCACATCAAAAGAAGGTTATGTGGAAGGGAAAAGTGTGGTAGAAAAAGGTGCACAAGCAGCAGAGATGACCGCAGCCTGGAGAGGCCATTCCAAAGGCCATTCCAAAGGCCATTCCAAAGCGTTGGGGACTTTCACAAGGAGTGGACTGAGGCTGGAATTAGTGCATCAAGAGCCACCACACACAGACGGATCCTGGACATGGGCTTCAAATGTCATATTCCTCTTGTCAAGCCGCTCCTGAACAACAAACAACGTCAGAAGCGTCTTACCTGGGCTACAGAAAAAAAGAACTGGTCTGTTGCCCAGTGGCCCAAAGTCCTCTTTTCTGATGAGAGCAACTTTTGCATCTCATTTGGGAACCAAGGACCCAGAGTCTGGAGGAAGAACGGAGAGGCACACAATGCACGATGCTTGAAGTCCAGTGTGAAGTTTCCACAATCTGTGTTGATTTGGGGAGCCATGTCATCTGCTGGTGTTGGTCCACTGTGCTTCATTACGTCCAGGGTCAACGCAGCTGTCTACCAGGAGATTTTGGAGCACTTCATGCTTCCTTCTGCAGATGAGCTTTATGGGGATGCTGACTTCATTTTCCAGCAGGAAATGGCACCTGCCCACACTGCCAAAAGTACCAAAAGCTGGTTCAATGACCATGGGATTACTGTGCTTGATTGGCCAGAAAACTCACCTGACTGAACCCCATAGAGAATCTATGGGGCATTGCCAAGAGAAAGATGAGGGACATGAGACCGAACAATGCAGTGGAGCTGAAGGCTGCTATTGAAGCATCCTGGTCTTCCAGAACACCTCAGAAGTGCCACAGGCTGATAGCATCCATGCCATGCTGCATTGCGGCAGTCATTGCTGCAAAAGGGGCCCAAACCAAGTACTGAGTATATATGCATTCTTATACTTTGCAGAGGTCCGATATTGTTCTATTTCCAATCCTTGTGTTATTGATGTCCTGTAATATTCTAATTTTCTGAGATTGTGAATTTGGGGTTTTCATAAGCTGTACACCATAATCATCACAATTATACCAAAGTAAGGCTTGACATATCTTGCTTTACATGTAATGCATCTATCTCATATATTGGTTTTACTTTTTGAGTTGCCATACTGACATAAATGAACATTTGCACGATATTCTAATTTTTCGAGTTTCACCTGTATATAAGAGAAGACTAATTTAGTGTCATCTCTAAGTCAATATAATTGCTTAGATAAAGTCTGTGAAATTGCATAATATTATATTTTATGGGTTGAGTAGGGGGAAATATGCCTTTTAGTTCAAAATTTCTTGTTAGCAAGCAGAGGTATGAATCAGAATTTTTAAATTATGCCTGCTGAAATTTAAAACACAAGAAATAGGAATGAAATGAAACTATTTAATATTTATTTATGGCTATGTTCTAACACATTTAAATGAATATTTAAATCTTTAAATACTAATACAAATAGTTCAAACCTTAAAGATCTGCAATATAGATGCATGCTCTCACCCTTCTATGAAAATTTCCTATAAAACTCGGTTTAAATATTTTGCAAATAAATACTATTTATTAGATGAATGAATGAATGAATGAATGAATGGTTAATGAATGTTGCAATTCATTCTGTAAAAGCTGAACAAAGTTCTCACATTTTAGAAGTACTTGTTTGCTTTCCTTTTCCTTAAATACTGAGGAGTTTGGTTATTAGTTACAAAGTTAATTGTAACCAAGTGTTATTGCATTCTGTAACACTTGGTTTTATTTTATTTGCAAATATACAAATTGGTGACCTCAAAAAGCTAAATATGGTCAGATGTAGCTATACTGGGATGGAAGATCACCAGGGAATAATAGAAATGTAAATCAAACTGGGAACTTAACAACAACTGAAATATTTTTTTCAGAATACAGTACATTGTCACTCCCACAAAATAAAATATTCTTGTCCAGAAAATTGCATAGACACGTCTCTGAAGTCACTAGTATTTGAGCTTAACCTGAAGGAGACTACCTTACACACATTGAGCATTGTACAGACAGATAGAATAGGACTCTTACCAGCAGTAAATCCATTCCCCAGGGTCATATTAAAGCCAGCTGATGCCCTAAGCACAACCCAACCATGGTACCCCTTGACAGAAGTGAAAGAACTGCACTGTTTCTTCTTTGTCAGATGTTGACTGGTTCGTTGCAGTCTCCCCATTGATGGATTAGTAGAAACCTTTCTGAGTCGACTGAAATTGGAAATTCTGCCTATATTGGGGAATTTGAGCTTCATATCTGCTGATCTTTTTGGCTATGGCTGTTATTTGCTGCTTTGTTGTTCCAGTGCTTCTTTGATCTTCCTTATTTCTAGGTGATATTTCTTGATCACGTATTCTTTGGTCTTCTTGTTCTTCAGCTTCGTTTCTTTCATCTTGCATCTGATCTTAGCGTGCTGATCTTATTTTCCAACCTGATCTTCCATTTTGGTGGTGCGCTGTTTGTTTGTTTTTTCCCTTGTTTGCTGAATTTGCATCCAAGGTATTCAGTTATAAGTGCAGCTGTGCTGTAGATCAGTTCATTTGTTTCTTGCAGTCAGTTGGTGCTTATATTTGATATTACAGTATTGGCATCTTTTAATACTTGTGCTAGCTGTTTCTTTGTAACAAGTTTCAATGCAGGCAACCTTATTCTGTTGTTTTTGTGCTGTTCTAGATGCTCAGTTATTGCAAGGGCTTTGTTCTTTCTGAGAAGAAGGCAGACAAGAGGTTGCCTGGTTAGGGAATGAAAACAATTCAATAGCTATGCTGGCTTCCTCTACTGCTGACTCCCCATGGTTTGCCTGTACAGTCTGAGCTACCTCTGGCAAGGCTTCAATTTCTTTGCTGTCAGTAGACCTTTGTAGTTCTTCCAATTCTACTTCTCTGAATACTTTATTTTGTATTGTAAATCGGCATTGATCTGCTAGCCTCTGTTCTGTTATTTCTGATTCTGGATGTCATGCTTTCCAAAGGTGGTGCATTTTTTTCAGAGATTCTGTTCTTGCTGGACTTGATTTGTAATAGCAAATCATTATTTCTTTGTTTTCAGTCTTTGTATATTTGCTAGGGGTAAACAACTTTTCTTCCAGTATTCTGCAGCTGCTTGCCCTGGTTGCTCAGCCAACTGTCCTGACTCCTGTAGCCCACTTGTCATCAGATGTCCAGGATTTAGGACACTTTGTGTGGTCCTTGTTGACCTGGGCGACAACTGATCTGGTCATTATTATCATTCTATTTATTATTTTACAGTACTTTTAACTCATGAGTGAATTTCATAACCCCTTATGTTGTTGTTTCTGAAACTGTACTACATACATCTCGTTACTTTTTTTTTTAGAATTTTGTAATGTTAAGTACAATAAAATCTTGAAGCTGTTGAAATAGTATTATTATTCTATTGGCTATTATCAGCAAAACTGATAATAGCAAATAGAATTCCCTGCACAGAAATGTAGGTGAAGTATTTCTTATTAAAGACTATATTTTAGCAAAAACAGAAACTCATTGTTTTTTTGTTTGCATGGATATTTGTTTGTTTACTGCATGGGGATATAAAGTGATAACAATATTATGATGATCATGTGGACAAAAATAGGGATAGTACCACTTGTTGTGAATTCCCAGACATCTATGAAGTTTTCTATAGGATTCTTGAAGAGACATATTCTGGAAAGAATGGAGATCTTACTGTCCTATTTGCAAAAAAAAAAAAAAATGCTCAAAAACTGTGTATGCACAATTAAGCCACCTGGGTGTGCAATGCTCAACACAATTGATTAGAAAAGTTCTGCTTTTCCTATTGTTGAGATGTTCTATTATGGGAATCGCTACTAATTATTTTTGAGAAAATAGCAATTTGTGGACACACTAAAATCACATATATCTGTTACAATAGAACTGTCATGTAAAACTATAAATCATTCTGAAGATTAAAGTTGTGTTTAGTGTCATTCCTCATTATGTTCTTTAATGGCATGGATCCCAAATGTAACACTTTTCCATCTTGAACTGATTGTTAAAAAAAGACATATTCATCTCTGCACTGGAATGTCTCTATACTGCAGAGGAAATTAAGAGCATTTTAACACATGTTCTTTATTAATGTAGGGTATATAAATCATTACAGTAAAAGGTAGAAGTGTGGTAAGCATGAGGATAGGATATATCAATCAAGACCTGATTCACTTAATTTCTGTTCTTTCCTATTTTATGTCAGCTTTGCACATGTGTAAAAGTGTTTGTGATTTTTATGAAACTGCATGACTTGGAAGCATCCGAATTTCCAAATTATGATGTGGGAAACCAAGTCAGCTGAAGGACAGGGCCTTTATGTGTACTGTTATAATGTAGGATGAAATGCAAATTTAGAAATTTTATGCCAGTTTTGCAAAGAAGTTTAATTAAATAACTTAATTAATTTTTATTGCATATTTGGGATGTCTAATTAGTGTGTTTGGGGAACATTTGGGAATATATATGAAGTAGGTGTACTCAGAATAGTTTTATAATCCATGCTTTACCACTGTCCCTATCCAGATTTACATATCAGTGAAAATGGTCTAGGAACTTCTCTAGAAGTATAGAATTCCAATGGAAGCAATTACATGTTTGGCAGAAGCAATTTTTTAAGCAGATTTGCTTAATTTTAAAAGCTATAATTTATGTACTGAGCTGGGGATGGGGGGGGGGGTGGCAAGGAAGTATATATTTTATCTGCTGTGTCTCTAGAGAGTTCAGTAGAAACACCTGTATTGGATCGATAGAGAATAGGTTCAAAATTTCTAAAATGAGGTTGACCTCAGGCTAGACAGACGGAAAACCCGTCTATTCCTCTGAAAGGCTTCAGTTTTGACCTTTTACATATGACAATTTTGACTGATAGGATTTAGCCTTCACTATAATCAATAAGATGTTAAAAAAAAAAATCTTGGAACTGTAACACTCTGCTCCTTTGTAGGTTACAATACAAAGAAATGTGACTTATCTATTAGCAGGCCCTGAAACAGAGTTCTGCATTATCATATCATATAAAGTTTGTCTGTAATTTCAGACAGCCTACCCTAGAAGAGAACTATAGAGAGAACTACAGGTGAAACTCGAAAAATTAGAATATCGTGCAAATGTTCATTTATGTCAGTATGTCAACTCAAAAGGTGAAACCAATATATGAGATAGGTGCATTACATGCAAAGCGAAGTATGTCAAGCCTTACTTTGGCATAATTGTGATGATTATGGCGTACACCTTATGAAAACCCCAAATTCACAATCTCAGATAATTATAATATTACAGGACATCAATAACACAAGGATTGGAAATAGAACAATATCGGACCTCTGCAAAGTAGAAGCATGCATATGTACTCAGTACTTGGTTTGGGCCCCTTTTGCAGCAATGACTGCCACAATGCGGCGTGGTATGGATGCTATCAGCCTGTGGCACTGCTGAGGTGTTATGGAAGACCAGGATGCTTCAATAGCTGCCTTCAGCTCCGCTGCATTGTTCGGTCTCATGTCCCTCATCTTTCTCTTGGCAATGCCCCATAGATTCTCTATGGGGTTCAGGTCAGGCGAGTTTGCTGGCCAATCAAGCACAGTAATCCCATGGTCATTGAACCAGCTTTTGGTACTTTTGGCAGTATGGGCAGGTGCCCGGTCCTGCTAGAAAATGAAGTCAGCATCCCCATAAAGCTCATCTGCAGAAGGAAGCATGAAGTGCTCCAAAATCTCCTGGTAGACGGCTGCGTTGACCCTGGACTTAATTCAGCACAGTGGACCAACACCAGCAGATGACATGGCTCCCCAAATCAACACAGATTGTGGAAACTTCACACTGGACTTCAAGCATCATGCATTGTGTGCCTCTCCATTCGTCCTCCAGACTCTGGGTCCTCGGTTCCCAAATGAGATGCAAAAGTTGCTCTCATCAGAAAAGAGGACTTTGGACCACTGGGCAACAGACCAGTTCTTTTTTTTCTGTAGCCCAGGTAAGACGCTTCTGACGCTGTTTGTTGTTCAGGAGTGGCTTGACAAGAGGAATACATTTGAAGCCCATGTCCAGGATCCGTCTGTGTGTGGTGGCTCTTGATGCACTAACTCCAGCCTCAGTCCACTCCTTGTGAAGGTCCCCAACACTTTTGAATGGCCTTTTCCTGACAATCCTCTCCAGGCTGCAGTCATCCCTGCTGCTTGTGCACCTTTTTCTACCACACTTTTCCCTTCCACATAACCTTCTATTGATGTGCTTTGATACAGCACTTTGGGAACATCCCACTTCTTTTGCAATTACCTTTTGGGGATTTCCCTCCTTATGGAGGGTGTCAATGATGGTTTTCTGCACAACTGTCAGGTCAGCAGTCTTTCCCATGCTTGTGATTCCTACTGAACCAGCCTGAGAGACCATTGAAAGGCTCAGGAACCCTTTGCAGGTGTTATGGATTCATTAGCTGATTAGAGGGGGACACTTTGAGCCTAGAATATTGAACCTTTTCACACTATTCTAATTTTCTGAGATTGTGAATTTGGGGTTTTCATAAGCTGTACGCCATAATCATCACAATTATACCAAAGTAAGGCTTGACATATCTCGCTTTGCACGTAATGCATCTATCTCATATATTGGTTTCACCTTTTGAGTTGCCATACTGACATAAATGAACATTTGCATGATATTCTAATTTTTCGAGTTTCACCTGTATACTGCATAAAACTACAAAGACAGCCTAATTTCAGTCTAATGTTAGTCATTTGTATTATTTCCAGTGTTTGATTTGATTGCTTGTCTTTGGTAAGTTTCTAAGATTTTAATTACTTTATTAATTTATACACTAGTGGTTGTTGTATAACTGCTTGAAATAATTCTCTGCAAATTGGAAGATCTGAGATGGAAGATTTGCCTCAGAAAATCCCAAAAAAACAACTTGATTTAAGGTGCCTTTATAATCTTTGTATGAATTATTTCAAGTCAGCAAAATACAAAGAAAGCATATAGACAGTAGTGGAAGATAGGGTTTCTACAACAACTAGATTTTATTTCCAACAGAAAATGAAGTGTCTAGCCTTCTAGAAATTTGGGATATTTTCATAAAAGTGAACTTCTGTTTGCCAACTTACTTTAAATATTGGACTAGAATTGAATGTTGTTACATTTATGAAACTGTGGAGTCCTTGGGGTTCTCTGAGCTTGGTTCTTTTCTTGCAAACGTTTCATTACCTGGCTAGGTAACAGCTTCAGTGCTAGAATGGGATGGGGTTTGATGTTACCTAGCCAGGTAATGAAATGTTTGCAAGAAAAGAACCAAGCTCAGAGAACCCCAAGGACTCCACAGTTCAACCCTGAGCTACACATATTCGCCTCTATTTATGAAACTTGAAATAAATAGATTTTGTTAACTGTCATTCCTTATTTAGATATGGTTTAAGCCTATAAAAGCTGAATATACATTAGATGACAGGAGAGTTTTCTGTATATTTAGGCTGTCATCTAGTGATAACCTGGATTTTTGAACCTAGATGTGATATTCCTAATATTTTACCCGGGGTTATGTAGGATTTAGTCAAAGTGGTAGATCATCTACAGATGAACAGACTTCAAACTCATATTTGATTTGCACTGAAATTCATGTACAAGATATTATACCCTTTAAAAGGTAGCTTATAAATAACTATTTATTTAGTTTGGGCAAAAATGAATTAAAATATGTTCCTACCTCCCTACTTACTTATTTAAAGGGATTCCAAAACAGGAAGCGGTTAATTTTGCCTTGTTCAGTAAAACATTATAGTGAAATACAAGAGAATTAAGTCTTTTTTTTTTAATTCTTATGTGAAATATAACAATAACAAGTATGGAATTTAATAAAGAAAAATGAAGCCAATATCATAAGTGAAGAAGCTACTTACATGATATTCATTTTTAAAAAATGGCTGTTTCTTATTCATGTAATAGAAAGCAGAATAATTTCCAACTTACATAACAACAGATAGAATCCATATTCTATATTACAGGAGAAAAATCAAGTTGGGCAAATTAATGTGTGGGCAATAAGTATCTGCAGATACATTAATGCAAATTATATGCAGAAGTCACAGATCATTGCTTAACTGGCCAGTAAATTATGGTTATCTGGCACAATGTATGTACATATAGTTCACTTCTTTAGGAGAAGTCCATGAATATTTCACACAATACACTTCTAGGCACTACTTGGGCAAGAAGGAAGAATAACCTATGTTTGATCTCAGTGATAATGTGACTTGAGGCTTATTGGAGCCTTTTAAATACGTACATACATACCTACATACATATAGTTGCAAGAAAAAGTATGTGAACCTTTTGGAATTTCATGGTGTTCTGCATTAATTTGTCATAAAATGTGATCTGACCATCATCTAAGTCAAGAGTATTGACAAATATAATGCGCCTAAAATAATAACACAAAAACAATTCTGATCCTTCATGTCTTTATTGAACACACTCATTCAACATTCAAAATGCTAGTGGAAAAAGTAAGTGAACCCTTGGAATCAATAACTGGTTGACCCCCCCTTGACAGCAATAACCTCAACCAGGTGCTTCCTGTAGCTGTGGATCAGACCTGCACATCATTCAGGAGGGATTTTAGTCCATTCTTCCTGGCACAACTGCTTTAGCTCTGTCATATTCTTTGGACGTCTCATGTGTATGGCTCTCTTCAAGTCATTCATAGCATCTCTATTGGGTTGAGGTCTGGGCTCTGACTTGGCCACTCCAAAAGGCGGATTTTGTTTTTCTGAAGCCATTCTGTTGTGGACTTGCTCTGGTGTTTTGGGTCATTGTCCTGTTGCATCACCCAACTTCTACAGAGTTTCAGCTGATGTACAGACATTCTCACATTATCCTGAAGAATTTTTTGATACACTTGGGAATTCATCTTCCCCTCAATGACTGCAAGCTGGCCAGGCCCTGATGCAGCAAAGCAGGCCCAAATCATGATGTTTCCTCCACCATACTTTATGGTTGGGATGATGTTTTCATGATGATATGCAGTGCCCTTTTAAGCCAGATGTAGTGTTGCATGTTCTTTCCAAATAGTTCAATCTTTGTTTCATCAGTCCACAAAACATTTTGCCAATACCGCTGTGGAGTGTCAATGTGCTCTTTTGAAAACTTCAGGCATGCAGCAATGTTCTTTGTAGTAAGCAGCAGCTTCCTTCGTGGTGTCCTGCCATAGACACCCTGCTTGTTCAATGTTTTATGTACTGTAGACTCATGAACACAGATGTTAGCCAGTTCCAATGATGTCTTCAAATCTTTGGCTGTCACTCGGGGTTGTTTCTTTACCTCATTGATGAGTCTTCGTTGTGCTCTTGGGTTCATTTTGACTGGGCGCCCACTTCTTGGTAGAGTAGCCACAGTTCCAAAGTGTCTCCATTTGTACATAATTTGCCTAACTGTAGACTGGTGAATTTCTAAGGTCTTTGAAATCACTTTGTAACCCTTTCCAGCTTTATGTAAATCAACAATTCTTGATCTTAGATCCTCTGAAAGCTCTTTTTGGTGAGGCATGGCTCACATAAGCGTATTCTTCTTGTGCGGAGCAAACTCAAAAAGTTTGAGTAGTTTTTATCAGTCAACATAGCTCTCCAAACTCATTTTCTTAACAAGACTCCATGCAGGTATGCTAACACCTGACTCCAGTTAGCTTTTTTGAGGTCAACTCAAGGGTTCACATACTTTTTACACTAGCACTATGAGGTTTTTATGGTTGTTCTCAATAAAGACATGAAGAATCAGAATTGTTTTTGTGTTATTATTTTAGGCACATTATATTTGTCAATACTGTTGACTTAGATGACAGTCAGATCACATTTTATGACAAATTAATGCAGAACACCATGAAATTCCAAAAGGTTCACATACTTTTTCTTGCAGCTGTACATACATACATATGTATTAAACCAAAGTAGGAATATGGAAAACTCTTCAAAGTTGCACTCATGTCATTGTTTTCTTTTAACCTTGGAATTCTGCAAGTTGTTTTGTTGTTTTGTTTGTTTGTTACTGAGAAAGAACTGCTATTAAGTTCTTCCATTATTAAAATCTGTAAGAACATTATGGGGACTACCTACCCCAAATTTCACAAGTTTTATCAAAACTCCCTTAACAACTGAAAATCCCTCAAATATCTTACTTAGAATCAATTAGGGCTGTTCAAACAATTTGAAAGAATGTTTTGCATATTATATGCTAAAACATATTAGCATGAACAAAGAAATGTTCATCAAAGTCTTCTTTGGAAGACTTGTGTGGCTACTTCAAAAGGCATCCTCCAACTCTCGGTCCATGTATGTATATGAACAGACAACACATCTGCTGGGGTACAATGAAGTGGCTGTTCATGCACACACAGAGGCAAACAGCTGGAGACAGCCTTGAAAATAGGCACATGAACTGACCAAATTGATGTTGCTTTGGAAACATCTTTTTAAATGCCTCACATAGCTGTGGTATTACTATTGTAGGGGCAAGACATCAGACATCTTTGAATATTTGTGATAGAAGTATGACCTAATAATTAAAATTAATATAACACTTTATTTCTTGCTCTAATAATGTATCTCAAAGAGATTTACCAAAAAAAAAAAATCATGAAATACAATGGTAAAATAGTGAATTAAAGTAATATCAAAAATATTCATTAAAAGGATGGGGAAGAAAAACAAATCATTCATGAAACATGCATGTAGAGCAAGTCTGAAAGATAAGGCAGGTTTCCAACAGAAATCTAAGAGATGCAATAATAGTCAATTCAGAAATTTTAGAAGGATTAGCCACTCCTGAGAATGCCTGTGTGGGTAAATCCAAGATGTAACTCTGTCAATTTTCTCACATGCAGTAGGACCTCCACTGAGGACCAGCCAGATCTATAGCACCAAAGGTAGTCTGCAAAGTATCTTGATCCCAGGTTGTTTAGGACCATATATATATACACACACACTTGATCCCAGGTTGTTTAGGACCACACACACACACACACACTAAGCAAAAACATGGAACATGGTTAAATAACTGCATGCCAACTGCATGCCAACACATTTGATTTTGTTTTTCAACAAGCTTTTAATAAATTTTCCAACATACTTAAAATTAGCTACCTTAATACCCTTCTACAGTTCACTAGAGCAACCTCTGCATACCTAACATTCATCCACAATGGAAAATCAAGCAACTTTTAGGATATTCCCCTTGCAAATAATAGCTCTTCAACTGAGCATAGGGTCACTTTGCATGCATAGTTTCTCTGTTTGCTTTCCTCTCCTCTTTGCGTCTTTCTTATAGAACAGTTCAAGCTTCACTGGACTGAGTGAGCCTATCTTAGAGGGTATATTCAGGACTATAGGAGCATGCATACTCATATTCACACCTCCTGCACACACATATAATAAGTTCTCTAACCCATAAATTGTTCAGTATTATTACATGCTCACTGCCATTCATAGTAAATCTCTAGGGGCCATACACATTTGATACCCACCTCTATTCTGAAGAAATGGAACCACATGATTCTATAGTTGAAAAAAAGACAAAGAAGGAAGAAAACATACCAAAATTAGTTACAGTATTAGTAAATATCTAGTACATAATGGAACCATTATATAATTTTATCATATTAAAAAAAACAAGGTTGGTGATATTTAAGTAGGCACTGCAAGTATCTTTTGGATACCATTTGAGAAGCATGGCACATTAACATCTCAAATAACTGCTTGAAATGCTTGAATTAATGCATCTCCAGCTAACTTTGAAATGTTATCTTATGTAAATCCATTACCAGGTATAAATGTTGATAGATATCCAAATGCTTCTACATTAAAATGTCAAACTCTAAGTGCAAAGTTGCTACTGAGAAATCCCATCCTAGTCTCCTCTGGAGTTTCATCACTGCTGCAGAGAGAGAGAGAAACTCTCATTACTTTAAGACCACTCATCCTCCTGGAGATTAACATAGAACAAGTGATTAAAACAGCAACCAAATGAGTCCACATAAAAAGAGAGGTGGATCTGAGTGGGAAATAATTGCTGAGCAGGAACAATACAACAACAATTAGCAAGAGTGGGGGGCTAATGAGTAGAGACTTATCAAAAGTTAGTTAAGTATAAAAAAGAATTCTGTTATGCCAGCAGTTCTGTACTTCATTTCAATACAGAAATGCACTTCAGCTAGCAAGGCAATAACAGGAGACAGGATGGTTCCTTAGTATGACATACATAGATATAGATGATATAGATATACTGTAGATATTCTTACCATACTTTGCTTTTAGCTTCATGGTGTGGCAAAATGAATAAATGAATAAATAAGAAAATGACATGTTGGAGTGAGTTAAAGGACAATGCTAAAAATAACACCAGAAAGTTGAAAAATAGAAGAATTAAAATGCAGGCTCTTTCGGTTACACGTCAGGCAAAACACACACACACACAAAGTGAAAACATCTGCAACAATTTGCATAGTATTAACATGCAAGATCTTTGTCTTACAGACTCCTTATTTGTTCATTTAGTGTTTTTTTTTTCCTCTCTCTCTCTCATTATCTCAGTGAGAGTATGGTATTTATAGAGATTCAGTCTGATGTAGTGGTTAAGGTGTTGGACTGGCATTGGGAGATCCTGGATCAACTTCAGCTTCAGCCACAGAAGCTGAATAAGTGACTCTGGGCCTGTCATTCTCTCTCAGCCCAACCTGAAACAGGGTTACTGTGGGGAAAAATAAAATAGAGGGAGTGACATGTGAGCTGCTCTGAACTCCTGAAGGAAAGATGTTATATGATTCTAATAAATTAAGTAAATCCTTAATTAATGGACCATTTTGGGGGAAGATGGTCTGCTAAATCAAATGCTTGTTATGTTGCATAATTTGTGTAATTACAGTCATGTGCAAAAGAAAGTACACCCTCTTTGAGTTCTATGTTTTTACATATCAGGACATAATAAAATCATCTGGTCCTTGGCAGTTATCAAAAGTAGGTAAATACAACCTCAGATGAACAACAACACATGACATATTATATCATGTCATCATTTATTTTACAAAAAGGAAGCCAAGATGGAGAAGCCATGTGTGAAAAACTAAGTGCACCTTATGATTCAATAGCTTGTAGAACCACCTTTAGCAGCAATAACTGGAACTAATATTTTTCTGTATGACTTTATCACTCTCTCACATCGTTGTGGAGGAATTTTGGCCCACTCTTCTTTACAACATTGCTTCAGTTCATGGAGGTTTGCAGGCATTTGTTTATGCACAGCTCTCTTGAGGTCCCACCACAGCATTCCAATCGGATTGAGGTCTGCACTTTGACTGGGCCATTGCAACACCTTGATTCTTTTCTTTTTCAGCCATTCTGCTGTAGATTTGCTGGTGTGCTTGGGATCATTGTCCTGTTGCATTACGCAATGTCAGCCAAGCTGTAGCACTCGGACAGATGGCCTCACTTTTGACTCTAGAAGACTTTGGTATACAGAGGAGTTCATGGTCAACTCAATGACTGCAAGGTGCCCAGGTCCGGTGGCTGCAAAACAAGCCCAAATCATCACCCCTCCACCACCGTGCTTGACGGCTGGTATGAGACGTTTGTGCTGATATGCTGTGTTTGGTTTTCGCCAAACGTAGTGCTGTGCATTATGGCCAAACATCTCCACTTTGGTCTTGTCAGTCCAAAGGACAGTGTTCCAGAAGTCTTGTGATTTGTTCAGATGCAACTTTGCAAATCTAAGCCATGCTGCCATGTTCTTTTTAGAGAGAAGAGGCTTTCTCCTGGCAACCTTTCCAAACAAACCATACTTGCTCAGTCTTTGTCTAACTGTACTGTCATGAATTTTAACATTTAACATGATAACTGAGGCCTGTAGAGTCTGAGAAGTAAATCTTGGATTTTTTTGCAATTTCTCCAAGCATTGCATGGTCTGACCTTGGGGTGAATTTGCTGAGACATCCACTTCTGGGAAGATTGGCAACTGTCTTGAATGTTTTCCACTTGTGAATCATCTTCCTCACTGTAGAATGATGGACTTTCAGTTGTTTGGAAATGGCCTTATAACCCTTCCCAGATTGATGGGCAGCAACAATTGCTTCTCTAAGATCATTGCTGATGTCTTTACCCTTTGGCATTGTGTTAACACGCACCTCAATACTCAAGACCAGCAAACTCCTAACACTTTGACTTTTATAGAGGTAGTCCCACTTGCTGATGATCAATTAATCAAGGGCATTTGATTAGCAGCACCTCGCTACTACTTAGCCTCTTCATACCTATGGAAACAATAAGGGTGTACTTACTTTTTCACACACGGCTTCTTTATTTTGGCTTTCTTTTTGTAAAATAAATGATGACATGTGTTGTTGTTCATCTGAAGTTGTATTTACCTACTTTTGAGAACTGCTAAGGACCAGATGATTTTTATTATGTCCTGATACACAAAACCATAGAACTCAAAGAGGGTGTACTTTTTTTCACATGACTGTACATAGCTGATATTTTTATATAATTTACATCAATTTATGTCATTTGTAAGTAATGTAATTTGCAATACTTCAAACTATGTCAGAAACAATGGACTTTGTCCAAGGTTTTTGGGCAAAGTTCAGAAGAAAAGGTTATCTATTGTATCTGAACTGAAGTCTGGAGAAATGAGGTTTTCCTTTTTGTTTATATCTATGTGAATCCACATGTACATACACACTTACATCCATTTTTTTCTGAGACACACATTTCACGAAAATGAATCTGGGTGATAATTCTGGAGCAGCAAGAGATCAAGATACTTTAGCAAGAATCAGAACTCGGCAGTATTCTAGGTTTGGATAAGTAATGTACCAGAATTATTCCAAAGGAGAATTCAATAATGGGTGACATAAATTATGGCTTGGGTTCAGAGTGTCATTACAGCAAACAGTGTAAATCTTAATGTCTATATGTAATTTTATTTAGTACTCTAGTTGCCATTATGGTCACAATCACTGATGCAATAAATAATAAATATAGCATTAGTAGTAGGGCTAGCTAGGTTAATTCACCCTCAAATCAGTGTTTCCTCTCCTCCTTGTATTCATTCTATGGATGATATGAGAATTTAGAGATTCTTCCTGGACTATGTTTCAACTATTATTAATACAAAGCTAATTACTACATATATGAGAGAGAAAGCAGGTACTACATGTATTCTTCAGCATTGTTGCAGACTATCTGTAGCCACTTTCTAAGCCTCCAATAATCACCGCCCCCCCCCCCCCCCAGCTTTAGAGATGCTAACTTGACCATGATTTCCCAATTTACAGTGACATAAGAATGAATGAACTCAGGGAATAATGCATTTAAGAATTAATTGGATACAGAGGTCAAAAAGTCAACCTTCTCAAAAAGAAAAAAGATCACTGAGCCAAATGAGCCTCTTCACACCTTCCAGAAATGAAGTCGAGAGGCAAGACTTCAATTAAATAGGAACAAATGAAGACAGGAGACAAGACTACTTGGGTTAAATGACCAGACCTGCAGTGAATATAGATTTACAGTTCATTAGTGCAGTCCTTTGACCTTCATGTAAGAGTTAGGAGATTAACCCTCCTTCTGTCTATCTGTAAATGCCTGGTTCTAAGCCACAAATATATTCAGTGCTTGCCTGGCATCTTCCCTTATCTGTACAAGAATAATGAACTGAGGTTGTAGCACCTAATGCTACTAAAGGACGGAGAGTCGTATAAAGACATTCAAAGATCCCAACTACTCAGAAGTATCTGCAAGGATGGATGATGAAAATAGAATTGCAATACAAGCTCCACCCCATTTGTATGCATGCCACAACATCACACACACATATGAAAGAGGTGGAGTTTGCAGTACAGTAGTGCTTTTGTCATTTTGACAAAGCATTAGATCCTTGAAAGCTTCTGCTTGGACTGTTCACTGGTACAAAATCATACCCTAACTTCACAAACTGAGTGAGACTGTGTTGATATTGAGGGTGGTAGCAACCATAGTGGGTGTGGGCATCAAAACAATCAAGCTGGTGGTTGTGGCAGTGGGATCAAAACCTTGACCCTAAAAGCACAAATGAAGCAGGGCTTTGATCATGCTGCTGCAACTGCCATTTTCACTTTTTTTTAACATATCTCCCCTCCCCCACTGAACCTGTTCTTGAGGCCCTCCTTACCCATGGACTGAATTATTAAAATGAGGGCTGCAAGTGGTCTTGGGACATGCCCTCAATTAGTTTTTGTAGAAGAAGAAGAGAGTCACTGTGCTCTAATGAACAAACTGTTAGAATGTGGAGACCTTGGTTCAAATCTCCATTCAACCTTGAAGCTTGCAAGAAATAGAATTGCTTGCTTCATCTAAAGTAAACTTTGAAATGAAATTGGAAGGACCAGCTGAAACAATAAAGCTGTTGGGGTTCTGAATAATGGTTTAGAACCCAGGTTGAGTTTATGTAAGTATTATTATTTTGTGAACAACATTAACTGCATATTTTCAAAGGAAAAGCAGGATCAAATGGCCCAAGTCAAGACTGGAACTGATTATATGACTCAGAATAAAGCCATGCTGTATTGTAATTAAAGCTCATGAGCATGGTAATTATAGCTTTATGGAAATATTGTTTTGGAGAAACAAATGCCAGCATTTTATAAATGTCACTATGTAACTGTACTGTAATATCTATTCAAAGCAACTGTACGCTAAATTGCACCAGAACAATCTAGGCAAAATTTCCCCAAAGGTTTGAAATTCAACATCATAACTGCAAAATTCTGTGAAAGCACAGTTGTATAGTTCATCCTTCATTGCCCTCTGTGATACGATCCATTTACAGAAGGGATTTTGTCACCATCAGTTCATCTTGCTATCCATTCTCATCACTATTACTTCTTCAGAGTCTTTGAGAAGTTTATAGCGCAGACACTTGGGAGATCCTCTGAAAGTAGAGATATGTGTATCTTGAACCCAAGATATTAAGTATGTGGGGGAAAAACAAACAAACAAACAAACAATAAATAAATCATCCCACCAGAATCAGCAAGCTTTTCTTGAATGAGGCTGGAGTGAATTTAACACATTAGTGTGGGTAGGACCATGTCACACAAATGAGTAGAATGTTCAGATTTTTGTTTGTCTGGTCTCTAGGGAAAATTTGGAGTTTTCTTTTTCTTTCTTTTTCTTTTGTTTATTTGTTTGTTTTCGCTGTCTTGTTTTCTCAGGCCTCGGACTGCTAAGTAATGTGGCTAAGACTTAGCCTGTACAGTCAGTCTTCTAAAACTGCACACCAACCTTAGATGAGTTTAATCAATCTCCTATGCGTTTATATTGCACAATGCCCTGAATAAAAAATAAAATTCTTCATTGCACAGTCTAGAATAAAAATAAAATTGGTTTCTAGCTATTGTGCCTTAAGAACTGCATTTATAGATGATTCCCTCTCTACCAATCTTTTCAAAGTCTGTTTTCATTTTGCCCTTTCTAAATAGTAGCCAAGGGAAAAGAATGTAATAGTTACAATACTTTGGAAAATGTTAGCCTGAAAGAATGAGTGACCCAAGAGCTAGCAAACCTCATGGCTAAATGGAGATTTGAACCAAGGTTTCCATATTCTAAGTTGAACAGTCAGTTCTCTAGATCATAATAATTCTTTTTCTTACAGTCCACCACAGGTGGGAAACCTAGGGCTACACACAGTTCTTAATCTAATGAATCAGATCTCTAGCTGACAGGACGAAGAAAAGGAGGAGACAGGAAGAAGATGGTATCAGAACTGGAAAAGAAAGATCTGAGGCAGGATAGATAGTCTCTTCTTTTGCATTTATCCTTACAAGTTGCATAGTTGAATCCAACTCATTACTGACATGCAACCGATTGTCAGAATAGATTGTTCCAAGGAAATCAACCAATATACATAAGTTTCAACTAATCATGGTTACTCAAAAGGAAGACATCTTTGAATTTAAGACAACCCCACCAAAACAAAGAGTAGATAGAATAAAAATCTTGTGTACTGCCCAACTTCCTATCTCAATCATTGACATCACTTCCCCCTATAAATGTGTATATGTGACATACTTGTATATCAGTGTCCATCTAGATATGTGCACCAAAGCTATGCTCCAGAAAAGGATGTAACTAGGAAAACATCATATAGAATTAGAAACTACTACACTGAGATTCCTGATCTATAAAATTAATTTAATACATATCACTTATCTATACATACCAACTAACTTGAGATATTTGAATTTGGAAGTTTACTACTACTACTACTACTACTACTACTACTACTACTATTATTATTATTATTATTATTATTATTATTTAATGAGCGTTTGTCTCTTATTCAAAATCACTATCACCCACATAAATGCACAATTTTACTCAAACATGTTCCTTCTGCCTTTTATTATAATGCCAAAACATGTTTGAAAAAAACAAGAGATGGACTTAGAGGAAAGGATATGTGCAGTGAGAAGTAATGGGAAAATAAAAGGGGAATAAAATTGGATGGAAGAAGGGAAGAACTGGACAGGAAAGGGAGAGAAGAAGGGAGGGGAGGGAAGGAGAAGACTAGGCAGAAAAACTCTGTTTAGCTGTTATGAAAAAGGTTAAATTCATCAGACAGTGAGCCCAGCTCAAGCAATGGCTAATTTTCAGGTTAATCTTCAAGACAACCAAGTTGCAATTCTGCCCTTTCACATATTTTCAGGGTGTCTTTGTTATTCTCACTGAATGTAAAAGTTGGGTTGCAATATCTGAGCTGCAAAAATCTGGACAACCCTGAAAGGGCAGCAAAGAGTTATAAGTTTTGGTGTTTCATTGCTGCCATCTAGTGGTCATCTGCGTTTGTGCAGCCCAATTCACAGATAATTATTTGGAAGGAAAACCTCATCTTCCATATTTACCTGATACTTTAAGCAATTTCTAATTTCTGTTTATTTTTATTTCTTTTAATTTATATTTCAAATTTGTAACCAGCCATCATATTAAATATATGATCTACACCAAATATGTTGTTAAGAGTTTGTGTACTTCCACAAACTCTGATGTCATTGCAAGGCATACTCTGTGGGTGCTGAGGTATCTGTACAAAACATAATGCTTCCCTCAAGTCCCTTAAACCATAGTGCTTGATCAAGCAGTTCCATAGTCAGTAACTCCACAAACCATCCAGTTCATGGATTTTTATCTGATGCCCTGTGATATTATAAATAAAGCTGTTTGAGTTAGCAATACAAGAATAAATACTTTATTAGAGAAGTGCTTAACTGTTAATGAATAGCTTACAAGTCAAATGTTTCCCCGTAGTTTACTATTGGATGCATAAATGCGATTGGTAATAGGAATACCCTGAAGCCATACATGCAAATACTCCCAATATTATGGGTGCAATGTAATTCCCATGAGTTTAGAACTTTCATAGGACATACCCCCCCCCCCCACTTAAAATGAGTAACTACATTCAGGCTGGGGTGGTGGTGGAAACCTTTAACGACCACTAGATAGTAGCAAAGAGGTACAGAAAACTCTTACTTTCTGCTGATGTCTAGTAGTCATCAACATCTTTGCACCCCAAATACAGTATGGAAGCCATATTGTGAACAATTTGGTTAAACTACTATTTTATTGCTACTTATAAGTTTCCAATCAGAAATGGAAAGTAATGAGTTCAGTTCTGAGTAATTGTTTAATTGGTATAGGCTAGCTAGTTTTCTCACCCTTCCCCACGCTTCCCCTTTGTACTACATATATGCAAGCAGTAGCTGCAATGTTGAAAACTCCTTGTTTTTGTAGTGTTGTCACTGGGCAGGATTTGGCAATAACCCAGCCCAGGTTTTATAAGCGGAAACACAATGTTCATGGGGAAGAGGAAGATAACTAGATCTCAGCCAAAGTTAAATTGAGTCATCATAAGAAAACTCTTTCATTTAGTTGAAGATTTCTCTTAGTCTTTCATTTAGGCCTGAATCATCCATGTCACATTAAGGTGAGAAAAATGGTGGAAGCTATTTTTAATTTTTTCCTCCTACAGTTATTTCTAACCCTACCCATAGGTGACTTATACAGAAGTTTCAGAGCAGAGCACAGTGCTTTATGGAAGATGTAGCTTTCATAGAGTTCTTGACTGCAAAAATTTGGATGAGTAGTCACCAGTAAAACTACTGTGTAGGTTTTAACAAAATGTGATTCAAGTGGAACTCTATAAAAGATTGCAATTTCTTTCGAGGACAAACTGTCTTCATGGATTGTTCAGATCATGAACAATCAAAGGCCACAGGATTTTACTTCCATTACTAAAATGTGGCTTTTCTCCCTTAATTGCTGTTACTATGAAGAAAGATTTTCATTATTATTTTTCCAAAAGTGCATATGGTAAAACTATCATGAATGTTTTAAGGAATCATCGATCCCTTTCTGATGATGATAATGATGATGATGATAAAAATCCCCAATGTACATTTCCCTTGACAAAAGGAACATCCAGCCCAAGAAATAGTGGTAGGTTCTGAGTAGCCAATTTCATGGTGTCCATGTGTGTGTGTGTGTGTAGTGCAATAGAATGTTCAGTAAAATTATTTATTTATTTTCTTATTCAAAGAATTATTGAAAATAATTATTTTCAAGGCTTAAAGGCCACTCCAATCAATCCCCTCTGAATGGCATAAAATTCTCCCAGCTTTAATATGGATATTTATATTTTCATTGTTTTTACTGTTTTGGATTTTAACTGTGAGCCGCTCAGAGTCACCCTCTGGGAGAGATGGGTAGCATATGAATTAAATAAAAAAATAAATATGAACAGATCAAATTTAATTAAAAAGTACTTAAAATGATCAGATTTAACACTAGAACTGTACACTGTAAAATAACATAAAACTAGGACTGTGGATTTTTTTTTTAATGGTCCTTACTTTATATATGAGGACATACCTGTGTCTTCCTGTACAGAAAGATAAAGTGCACCAGAGATGTGCTGTATGTACAAAGATGTTCAGTATCCATCCAAAGTGGGCAATTGGCCTGTGCCTGTCAGCTGCTCCTTTAATGTGTCGTACCTTTTCCAGAACTTATTCAGTAGTTCTATGTACTCAGGAAAATTTAACTCAAATGTGTGGCTACTGTGCAAGATGCAGCTGACGTACAGCAAGGGTGTCCTGGGAGTCTTAAACCGCTACTCAAATCACTTGCCTACTTCAGGTCTGAATAGAAAACAGCTCTAGCAGAACACTTACCCCAACTTTTAGTAAGTTATCTAAAACACCAAACTAAATATGAAATTGGTAAACTAATTGAATATTTATATACCATGCTTGCATTCCTCCTCCTTTCAAAGTCAGCATAGAATAAAACACTACGATAATATCCAACATATCTTGAGATTACTCTAGAAAGAAATGATTAATTAAAACTATTAATTAAGAGTTGATTAATTAATTAATTTCAATTGAGATGGCTGCCCATCTCAACTCGTAACTCTAGGTGGCAAAGAGCAAATAAAAAGTAAAATAACAATAATGTCACAATTAATGCAAATCAGCAGCCGGTACCAGTGCAGCTAAGGACCTCTTGAGCCTGTTTCCCTTACAAGCTCAGGTCAAGGTAGGCCTCACCAGATTAATTGTGAAAGGGGGGCAGGGGGTAGCTGCTAGCCACTGCAGAAATAGCAGAAGCTCAGGAAGAAGCAGCTACTGAAGGTGCCAGGCGCTGTAGCCAGCTGGATCTGGATCTGGATCTGGCGCTGTCACTAGATTGGAAAAAGCACTGTACTCCATTATCTTAGAAGGGCTATGCTGGTCCATGACCATAATAAAGATTTGATTTGATATCTCAGAAGGGCTGAAGATGGCTTAGAATGAAAGACAGCCACTCTTTCTCCTTAGATCAGTTTTCCCACACACCCTCTCAGTGGTGACCATTATGAAATAACATTCAAAAGACTACTAGGAAGATCAAGTTCATTGAAACAAACAACACCCTTTAGTAGTATAACATGGAATTTATCCATTCTGCTTCCTATTTAGCCAGCTGTAAGCAAATCTGTTGATGAGGGAGGAGGAACTAGAGAGGATGTGGAAAGTAAAGGCCAAGTGGTCTCAGTGGTGGTAGGAGCACTTGGGGTTGTGACTCCTAAGCTGGGAGAGTGGCTCCAACAGATCCCAAGAACAACATCAGAAAAATACAGTCCTGAGAACAGTTAAGATACTGCACAGTGCTTAGTGCCTCTTCTTGTCCTGCTATGATCAGTGCCTCAGTGCTGTTTTCAGTCCAGCCCTTTCCAGCCACTGGTAGGATTTCCTAATGTCAGCCACCTCAGCTACCTGTTGATGGTACATCCCATGCAGGGTGTTGTCTTGCCATGGCATTTCCTGTGCTTGAACTTCCTCCCATGTCTGCTGCAGCCTCAGGCATTCTCTCAGAAGCTCATCTTTGAGTGCATCTTACTGATGTACTCCTGGATGCTCTAGGTTTCATCCAGGACAGTGGCTTTGACAGTCACCAGACCTCGCCCACCCTCTTTCCGGATGGTGTAGAGTCTCTGGGTGTTGAATTTGGGGTGGAAACCTCTGTACATTCTGAGGAGCATTGGCAGCCCCCATGTCCTCCTTTGGCCAGCTCACTATACCAGTAGGATATCTGATAACTGGCAGGGTGAACATGTTGATGGCGTGGATCTTGTTCTTCCCAGTGAGCTGGCTCTTCAGGCCCTGACTTATCCTTTGGTGATACTTGGACGTTGCTGTCTTCCTTGCCTCCTCATTGTGATTCACATGTGACTGTGGGATACCAAGGTACTTGCAGCTGGTCTGTATGTCTGCTATGTGGCCCACTGGTAATTCCACCCTATCAGTCTTAAGAGACAAGATATAGATCTCCAACTAGTTTCTTTATATAGCAACCCTCTAACTTATGCACACTAAGACAAATATTTATATTGGTGAGTATTGATTGTTGATACACACACACACACACACACACACACACACACATACATCTCAAAGCACAAACCACTTCCCAAATATCATAATCCAATCTGAGTAAACATAAGGATGGTTTTAAGTCTAAAAAAGTGGGGAGAGCTATCCATGAACTCCCTTGATTCCATGGATTCATTCACTTAAAACATTGTATTCTATTACTTATTTCTGACTCTGACTCTATCAGCAATGCTTAATCTCAATGGTGATTTAAAAATGACTTTATTATCATTCTCCCTTAACAATAATCAGGACTCGAGAAAAACAACCAAGCAACAATTCTCCCTGAAATAGAATTAGTAAGTTTTATTAGGAACAGGTCAAAGTGAGAACACAAGTATTCTGGCAAGTAACTTTCCTTCAGGTATGGAATGCATACATAGACAATTCAAAGCCATTAGAGTTCACTTTTTTCTCCCTTGATTTCAGTGTAATGGGGAGGATTTCAGTCTCTTCTGGAAATGTAAGCTAGTTTGCCATTGCTTTTGCTTACCTGAGAAGATAAGCTAGTTTGTTTACAGAATGATTATTAGCCACATTACTCCCAAACCTAAATACTTGTCATGGTGAGGGGTGCTGCTGGGAGAAATAAGCAAAACACACCAATTGTGTATATTCCCACTAGTGTGGCTCATGGTGTAAAGATCATCCCAGCTATCCAGCCAAAGAAGCAGGCACCAATATAGGGCAGTAGTGAAATAGGAAGGTGCCAAAGGTGGATGAAGGCTGCTTACTTTAATGAGGCAAAGGCATCACTTCATACTGTGTGGAAGAAGTCAGTGGTAAATCATTCCTGTATTTTACAAAAAAGCCCACAAGGATGGACAAGATAAAGTGATTGTTGATATAGTGCCAAATGATATACCCCTGAAGTCAACTGAGGAAGAGTTGAAGATCTTTCAGAGCAGTAATAGTATTTATGACACAGCTAGATTGATGCCTTCTGGATGTCTAGCTGCTGATGCTACCATGTAGGAAAATAAACTATAAAGTTGCAAATATAGAATTACTATGGGAACATGGAACGTAAGAACCATGAACATGGGAAAGGTCAACACAGTAAACAATGAAATGAACTGACTACACATTGACATCTTAAGTTTCAGACAGTTGAAGTGAAAGTGAAGTGAAGGAAATGGACCTTCAGAAGGTCATGCTATTTACTACTCAGGACACACACCCCACACCAAATAATATCAATTGGATTGCATGGACAATCTTTTAACATCACAATTATACAAGTTTATACCCCAAGCACTGATACAGAAGAAGAGGAAAATGGTAAGTTTAATCCAAAATTGACATGCGAGCAAAATAAAGTGCTTGTGGCTGGAGATTGGAATGGCAAAATTGGAAACAGCAAGAAGAAAAGGAGTTGAACCACGTGGCCTAGAAAACCAAAAGGAAGCAAGAGAATGACTTATCAGTTTATGCCAACCCAACAATTTCCTCATTGCTAACATATTCTTCAAACAGCCAAAATGACGCTTTTATACATGGACATCTCCAGATGAAGCACAAAGAAATCAAATTGATTCTATTATTGAGAGAAGGAAGTAGAGGAGCTCAGTTATGATAACAAAGACATGGATAGGAGCTGATTGTGGAACATATCACAAATTGTCCATCTGTAAATTTCTAACCAATCCAAAGTGAAAGAACAAAGCCAACCAGTCTCTATGGTATAATCTTGAGCATACATGCACATTTTTTTCAAGGAAAACATAAGGAATTTCTATGAAGTCTTTGACCTCATTGATTGGGAACCAGTGGAATGGTGGAATGAAATCAAAGTTGTTAAGAATGAATATGAAAAGAGATTGCCCACGGTCAAGTAGTAGAAGAAAGCAAACTGGATGTCAGAAGAGCTGGTGGAAACTGCTAAGAAGAGAAGTCAAAGCCAAGAAAGACAGGAATAAACTTAACAAAGAATATCGAACAGCTATTAGAAGAGACAAGGAACAGTGTTAGAATGACACCATCAAAAACCTTTGAAGATGGAAGACGACATGGAGAAATAAGGAAATTCTTCCAAAAGATCTCTAAACTCAGAAGGAGGTTCCAACTTTGATTTGGTATATTAAAGGATATCAATGGACAGATAGTAACCCATTGAAAGAAGGATGGAAGGAGTACACCGACATGCTGTACAGTGGAAATGTCAACATCCAAGATACTTTAGAAGATATTTTGTATTTACCAAAAAAAAAAAAAAACCCTCTAATATTAGAAGATGAGGTAGATGAGCACTCTGCTCATTACCAGGTCAGAAGGGTACTGGAATTGAAAGAACATCTACACAAATATGACTCAATAATGTCTCTAACCGAACTATGCCAGCAAATTTGGAGAATGACGTAGTAGCCAACAGAGTGGAACAGTACAGTCTACATACCACTAAAAAGAAAGAAGCCTTAGCTGAGCATGCAAATTATTGCACAATATCTTTAATTTCACATTCTAGAAAAAATGCTTCCCATCTCCCACCCAAAAAATACCCCCCCCCCAAAAAAAAAAAAACAATGGCAGCATTTGGAAGAGTTCAAGATCTTTCTAAGGCTTATTTCATGCACCAAAGTGTATACCCACTCCCTGTTTGTAAACTAAAGACAAACTAAGGATGCTGGAAAATTTTGTTACACTCACATTTTAATTAAATAGCTTAATTTATACTTCAAGAATAGTTCTGCAAATCAGAACATAATTATCCATTGAAGTCTGCACTTCTCCAGATTTCCCAGTGGACTTCTTAGATAAAAAGAGTTGCACAAACATGTCAATAATAGAAATATTAATGTATACAAAAGTAAATGGACATTTTACATCATGTTTGTTTTTCAGTTGTTGAATTACAGATATTTGACAGGATGGACATGACTGAGTACATGCAAAAAGGAAATAGTGCAGAAGTAAACTGAGTTGTTCATCCGTATTGTCAATTTTTATAATACTATTCTGCAATTCCTCCCCCCCACCCCCTGCCCCCCAGTGCTTTCAAAGTTAGTATTTAACTCCTGGCAACTTCCTAGACAATTCCTTGCAGTTTTCTTGGTAAAGTTTTTTTCAGAAATGGTGTGCCATTACCTCTTTCCTAGTTGGCTTCATGTCTAAGGCAGGACTAGAATTCAGAGTCTCATGGTTTCTAGCCTAATGCCTTAACTACTATACCAAACTGTAAATGCATATACAGATGTATATATGAATATTCTAATAAAGTAAGGTCTGTAATTGGAGCAAATGTGCAATTAATAACAGACAGTAACAATGTCAACTAACAAAGTAAGAATTTCTATCACATCTTGAAAGATATCGAGATATCAGGTCATCTTGATGATGGTACCAAGTTTGCTTATTGAGGACTGGCTTCAATCTTCAGCACAAAGAAAAATGGAGGAAAAAAACCCCAAAAAATAGATTACTTTGGCAGGGGAAAAACAGGGTTACTGACCATTCTTTAACTCTCTTGTGTATCCACCAATAGATTGTACCATGAGAATATGACACTCAAAGGGAAAAAAAAATCCCTACACTTGACCTAAAGGGAAACAAATCTGACCTCACATATGAGAAATGGGTTCCATAAATTACTTTTAAATTTATGTATGCAGAAATTCAGTGATAGCTTGCCATCTTGAAAGAAGAAATATCTGCTAAATATAATTTATTTAAAATAAGTCATCTCAGCATCTGCTTCCTCTTAAAATACATTCCCCAACTGCCAGTTTTCAAAGAATGACTTTTGCACAAACACATTCTGCATGGCAAATATAGCCCTAACTCTACATATTTGTGCCATTGTGCCAGTGAAAGATGAATGGGACTCACCAATGGCAGCTTATTAGCACTGTGATGCATTGCTTTATGTAATTGATGAATAGCAACAAAAGAAAAGCATGGTTATATAGAGAACCATTTTAGAGCTCTGTGTAAACAGCATCATGCAATTCCACAGCATTATCTTATACTAGTAAAGTTTACCCCTTATTGGTCTCCATCAGAGATATCAGCCTGATCAGTAACTCCCAAGATTTTTCATTTTCTAGAGATTTGTTTACAGTCAGCAGCACCTGGAATGGCATAATCTGGGTGCTTATTGCTTTTCCATTTCTCAAGATATAGTTCACTGAACGATATACTTACCCTCTCCAATAATGGAAAGGACCTGGAAATTTAATGGAAATAGATACTAGCAATGTGAAGGACTAGCTCATATGTTGCCACTGAGGCATCATAATGAGTGCTAATTATCTAAGGATAGGGCTTAAGAGACATTGATTGATACTATCAGATAAAGGCAAATGGAATAAAGAACACAGTTGGTTCTTTTACTATGCAAATATCGCCAGCTGCTAGAAATAACACACCAGTATGTTTCTTGTGGCTCCTCTTAATAGATATTAATCCTGTTAACAAGCTACAGTGATAATGTTTCACTTCAATCCCAACTTTCTCAAGCCAAGGGAAACTATGCATAAAGCAAAAGTTTTGTAGACTGAAACATTTTATGTAAGCAAAGCAATACTGTCCATGCAGAAACTTTCTTTTGCATTTTCTGTCCCTCCTCTCTCAATTTGCTGAAAAATAAATATTTTGCATGATTGACTGGATGGGAGAAAGACATTATTATACACTATGACAAATAATGTCTACATGATGTTTTAAAAAATAGAATTGGTCATGCTATGTGGCTATAAGCAGAAGGAAAGTGGAAGTTTTCGTATAGCCAATTTTAAGTATTATTTTAATATTTCAATTAATAAAATTAATTCATAATGTTAGGAATTCACATAATATTTAATGGGAAAAATTAGAACAATACCATTTATTTCTATTAATTAAACTATTAATTTTCCTAATTTTCATTTTTAATGAAATTAGGGAATTCATTTAACAATCTTTGAGAATTACTTCTGCAGTTGATCTACTACCCATTTTTCTTAAGACCTTTAAACCATTCAGTGCAGTCTATGAAATTAATTCAATTTCTGTTGATATCCATTAGGTTTATTATTACAAAATAGTAGAAGAGGAAAGCATATATTTCTAAAGTGGTACTTAAAAGTGTGTGAAATAGTAATTGCTGAAAGATTAACACAATAGCAAAGACCTTTGAAGGAGCCTAGAATTAAGAATAGCTTTTTAAAAAAACTGGCCACTATTTCTTACCCTAGCCATTTCCTTTCCTTAAGAATATTAGTTTGCTTCTTTTTGATATGTGTAACTTGACTGTGTGTATAGGTGTGTGTATATCCAGACACACATTTAGGCACAGATCTTCATCTAAGTCCTTGTAATAAAGAAATAGACTTTTTTAAAATAATTAACACACAAAGCAGTGATTGTCATGTCTTATTGTTCACGCTGAGTCCAGGTTAATTATCTTAGTCAAAAAATGTATGTGAAGTCCTAGGATAATCAGGTCTCTTATAAAGTTAAGTTACCAGCATCAGAGCCTGCTCTTCAGGACTCAGGTTTGAGGAAGAGAATTATGCCCCAGTCAGTAAAGATCTCTGCAGACCTCAGAAACAAATGGTCAACAAGGCTCATGAAGCTCAAAAGAACTACAAATCCAATGCCAGAAAAGCCTGCTTTCCACCAGTCCATGCTCAAGTAGATAGTGCACCAATGGGAAATTCAATACCATTGTCACTCTTACCAGGAATGGTCTTCCAACAAATATCACCCCAGGTGCATGGGGTACAATTCTGTAGGAGGTTGCAAATAATCGCAAAGTAACAGCATCTTTTCTGTGCACCACTTTTGTACTACAGTGGTACCTCGAGTTACGAACGCCCCTCCTTACGAAAATTTCGCGATACGACCAGCTCCGGCCGCAAAAATTTGCCTTGCCGTGCGACCTCCGCCTCGTGCTACGAACCGGATCCGCGGCCATTTGCCCTGCTGACACGTGGTCACGGCTTCCTGTGGGCGAGATCGCGGTAGCAAGGAGACGTTCGGTGAGGCTTGTGGTGTGTTTTGTGGCGTTTGGAAGGTTTTTGGTGTGCTTGTCAGCATGGCTCCAAAGAAAATGCAGAGCGGGCTTGGCAAGAATAAGGGTTTGAAGAAGAAAGTGACGATCAAACTGAAGAAGGAGATTATAGAAAAGCACGATCATGGTGTTTGTGTGACTGATCTGGCCGCGGAGTACAAGATGGCGAAGTCGACCATCTCAACTATTTTGAAGAATAAAGATGCCATCAGAGAAGCTGATGTGGCAAAAGGAGTAACGATGTTAATGAGGAAGAGGACACAAGTGCTGGAAGAGCTGGAAAAGCTGTTGTTAGTGTGGCTGAATAAGAAACAGCTGGCAGGTGATAGCGTGAGTGAAGCTATCATCTGTGAAAAAGCCAGGAAACTGCACAGTGATTTACTGCAGAAAAACCCCTCTACCAGTGCAGCAAGTGAGGAATTTAAAGCCAGCAGAGGCTGGTTTGAGAAATTCTGCAGGAGAAGTGGCATCCACAATGCGGCAAGACATGGAGAGGCTTCCAGTTCTGACAAGGTTGCTGCAGAAGCCTACAAGGAAGAATTTGAGGACTTTGTGAAGGCAGAAGGATACGTCCCTCAGCAAGTGTTCAACTGCGACGAGACAGGGCTCTTCTGGAAGAAGATGCCAAACAGAACCTACATCACACAGAAGGAAAAGGCACTGCCAGGGCACAAGCCCATGAAGGACAGACTGACCCTTTTGCTGTGTGCGAACGCAAGCGGTGACCTGAAGATTAAGCCGCTACTGGTGTACCATTCCCAGACCCCTCGTGCATTCAGGGAACAGAATGTGAACAAGGCCAGATTGCCTGTCATGTGGAGGGCCAATGCGAGAGCGTGGGTCACAAGGCAGTTGTTCATGGAATGGCTGCACGAGGTGTTCGCACCCAGCGTTAAAAAATATCTTTCCGAGAACCAGCTGCCTGAAAGGTGCCTTCTTCTGATGGACAATGCCCCGGCACACCCTCCAGCCTTGGTGGATGATATGGATGCTGAGTATGACTTCATAAAGGTCAAGTTCCTCCCCCCCAACATGACACTTCTCCTGCAGCCCATGGACCAGCAAGTGATCTGCAACTTTAAGAAGCTCTACACAAAGGCGCTCTTCACCAGGTGTTTCAATATCACTAAGGAAACATCCTTGACTCTGGCAGAGTTTTGGAAGAAACATTTCAATGTCCTCCACTGCATCGGCCTCATTAACAAAGCCTGGGAAGATGTCACCTGCCAGACCTTAAACTCAGCCTGGAGGAAACTGTGGCCAGAATGTGTCGCTGAACGTGACTGTGAAGGGTCTGATGCAGAGGTAGTGGAGGAGATTGTGTCCATGGGCAAGAGCATGGGTCTGGATGTCGATGGTGCAGACATAGAGGAGCTTGTTGAGGACCATGAGGAGGAGCTGACCACGGAAGAACTTGCTGAGCTCCAGAGTGAGCAACAGAAAGCGCTTGGTGAGGAGCATTCCACTGAGGAACAGGAAGACAGGGAGGAGGTTAGCAGTGCTGAGATTAAATCCATTATGAAACAATGGAATGCATGCCAGGACTTCTTTGAGAAGCACCACCCCAACATAACTGTAACGAACAGAGTGTGGAACATGATGAACGATAACGTGGTCTCTCATTTCCGGAGGGTTATGCAGCACAGGAAAAAACAACTGACTTTAGACAGGTTTTTCCCCAGAACTGAGCCTGCAGCTAAGAGGCAAAGAAGAGAGGACTCTCCCTCCAAACAATAACTGCCTCCCCACCCCATTCTCCCTCTTCATACTGTGCTGTACGTACTTTTTTTCATGTTTTTGTGGTTTAAAAATAAAATGCATATGTTTCAGAACTGTTTGTATTTTGTTGTTGTTGTTCAGTCGTTAAGTCGTGTCTGACTCTTCGTGACCCCATGAACCATATTGCGCCAGGCCTTCCTATCTTTCACTGCCTCCCTGAGTTTGCTCAATTTCATGCTCATTGCTTCAGTGATGCTATCTAGCCATCTCATCCTCTGCCGTCCTCTTCTCCTTTTGCCTTCCATCTTTCCCAGCATCAGGGTCTTTTCCAAAGAGTCCTCTCTTCGCATTAGGTGACCAAAGTATCTGAGCTTGAGCTTCATTATCAATCCTTCCAATGAGCAATCAGAGTTGATTTCCTTTAAGATTGACTGGTTTGACCTCCTAGCAGTCCATACATTGAACCTTATAGGGAAATTTGCCTCGCGGTGCGACCAAATCGAGTTGTGATCAGAGTCACGGAACGGATTAAATTCGTAACGTGAGGTACCACTGTATATGCTATCAGCGTTCTTAAGCTTACCATAAAGAAAACATAGTCAAGAGTGTTGTGCACAGGGGAGGATATGAAGGGGGGAGAGAGAGAGAGAGAGAGAGAGAGAGAGAGAGAAAACACCCTATTACTCTCCAAGGAATATATTGCTACCCATCTCAAGTTTACCAAAGACCACCTGAATGATCTAGGAGGTTAGTGGAACAACGTTCTATGGACATATGATATGAAGGTGGAATATCATATGTGAGAAATATTATATGTGAACCAATTAAAACACTGTCTTCCAACAAAAGAACTTCATCTGAATCATGGACCATGGCAATAGAAATATCATGGTTTGGATTTGCTTTGCTTTTCAAAAGAAAATAAAGAAAAAGAGAATGAGACCTAAGTTTTGCATAAATGAACATAATAAGCCATTTCTAATTTTCAATAAGCTAAAGACAAAAAAATGTGTTCAAAGCCTCAGAGAAGAAAATGGTCAAGCTTCTTTTGTGGGGGTGGGGGGTGGGTGGGGGAATCCTGTTTTTACCTTTCTGAAAAACATTTCATAATAATCCACAGATGATAATTTGTGTGACTTCTTTTCCCATATGTAATTCACTGCTAATCCCTACTTATATAACATATGTCAATAATAAAGAATGAATTCAAAAGTAGCTTTTTAAAATGTGGTTCTATCTGGTATTTTGGACAGGCATGAAACTAATTAAAATAAAATAATAACAGTAGAATCCTAAGCATGGCAATACAGATGGGAATGCCTGCCTGCCTTTATTCCTAGTCAGCAGTAAATAATAAAACCTTTAGTTAAAACAAACTAATCAATAAATAACAAGAACAACAAAAAAACCAATATAAAACATAATTAAAACATCAATATGCAATAAAATGTACTTTAGCAAGAAAAATGCAGCATAATAAAGTAAATGGTCAAATTTACCTTTAAAAGTAATCAATCTTTACCTTCCCTGCATCAATGTACACCTCTGTAGCATTTTGGCCTGCTACAGAGAAGGCCTTGGTTCCAGCTGATTTCAGTTGGACTCCCTTCTTGAATAGATCCCTCAGCTGACTTTTAGCTAATGAGCAGGACTCTCATTATATTATTATCAAGGCATATGTTAAAAAAAATTAAATAAAAAAGGCCTGTGAATGAGGGACATTGGACAGAAGCCTACCAGTCACATATTGACTTCCTATAGCTTCTGAGATTCCATTAAAATCATTCCCACATATTACATCACATTACAATAATCTATTTGGGAGGTAACCACAGCACGGATACAGAAGCCAAATAAGCCCTACTGAAGAAGAGGCAAATTTAATGCAGCTGGTAGAAGGTGCCCCCACCATCATATTCACCTGAGCACACAGAGGGAGAACCTCTAGGCTTTGAGTACTCCCAGGGTGAGTATGATGCTGTCCAGAACAGAAAAAGACCTCTACAATCAGGAAGAGCCAACTAACCAGCATTCCTTCTGGCTTGTCTGGATTCTTGTTACGTCTCATCAAGTCTGGGCAAGATCCTACTACTGAGACTGACATATGTGATAATGTTTGAAATTAGAAGCATATTTTAGGATCATCCTCAAATTTGGCACCCAGCTCCAGCCCTCTCTAAGGTTACTCCCAGCATCTCCATATACATACTGAAAAGTAATGAGGATAAAGTACAGCCTTGTGGCATCCCAAAACCCAACATTTGGGGTTAGATCATATCTACTTTGCCTACTTTGTCTTTCTATTTTTTTAAAATTCTAAATCAACTATTATAGAGTAAAGTTGGCCCAAATTATTGTTTACAAGAATTTGGGACAACTTTACTCTATAATAGTTGATTTAGAATTTTAAAAAAATAGAAAGATAAACAGATATAAGGCATGGAAGGCATGAGTTCAATGGATGAGAATCTTAAAAGAGTTCTGGCAAACATCTGAATAAGTAAGCACCTGATGAAGCAAACAATATTAAGAGCTATGGTTGAGTAGGCAGATCACAGGTTTTTATTATCTAGTAGAGTTCCCCAATAGGTTGCATAGTAAAGTCATATCCTAGATACATAACAGATTGCATTTGAATGTGACAAATTTTGATTCTAATATAAAGGCTTGTGACATATAGTAAAAATTATAGTATAATTAATTAAACATACTGGTGTGTGCATGTGTAGACAAAGACTTGCCATATGTTGTCTGGCGGGGCCTAGGAGGAGAGCTTTCTGTGCCATTGACCCCATCCTTTGGAATATTCTTCCTGCAGAGGTGCGGCAGGCCCCTACTTTCCTGGCCTTCTGGAAAGGATTAAAGATCTGGCTCTGCCAACTTGCATGGGGTGGTAACAATCTTACCCAATCCTGGAGGTGGCTGGCACCTTGATGACGCTCCCCAAGTGACTGCCAATTTTATCTCTCTTCTTGGATTTATTTATTTTCCATTTATTAAGAGTATTGTATATTGTAATTTTAATTGATTTTAACTGTTTTTTAACCAGCAAGAGTCATTTCAACGAGATGGGTGGTGACAAATTTGATAAATAAATAAATAAATAAACAAATAAGTAAATGCTGTACATTTTTTGTATACAGCTAACCATAACAAAAATATTGGAATATAATTAGAGTATAAACCTTATAACTTATAAGGTTTGGTTATAATCATGCTGCTGCTAGAAGTGTAACTCAGGAGTTGAAATAGTAAAACATATAGTTTGGTCTTATCCTATTATTTTTGCATGCTGGGTTGAAATCAACAGGACTGTCAATGTGATTCTGAATCAGTTGCTGTATATAGAGGATGTATCTGTTTTTCTTGCCTCTATCACCAGTATTTATGATTTATTAAGAAAGCTATTAAGCTATCTAGAATTGTAGATTTTTCAGATATGGAGGTTAGTCAAAGTATTATACAATACTAGAAGGAAAGTTATATATGCTTTACAGCAATGGAAACTTGGTATCTTATTAGTCAACATTTGATTTAATATTTTATCAAAGGAGCAAAAAAAAAAAAAGTGATAAGCTCAACATCTCTGTAGTTGTTCTATTTATAATATGATTTATGTGTTTTTTCCCATTTCTTATTATTGATCAACTTATCAATGTTGTGACTTTGCTGATCCTTTAAATATGCATCATGAATTTTTATTTTTTATTCATTTATTCATTTATTTATTTTTACATTTGTATTATTTGCATATAAAAATAAAAATACTTTTAAAAATTAATAGCAGAAATGTAAGAATACTATTTCTTGACAGTTATGGAAATCCTTTTTTATTAGTAGTAAAATATTAGAATAATGGAAGAAAAGAATTAGGATTTTTTTTTTTAAGGATTGTAGCTTTTTTTTTTTTTAATTCAACAGAACTTGAGCAGTCTCAAAATGTTATATATCATTTTGAAAACAAACAAAGAAACAAAAAACTTAAAATTTGCCGTCCATCAAATCAGCCCTGCAATTAAATAGTAAATTTTTGGAACTACATTAAGGATTTTAAAATAATTTACTGACTAAAAAAATTATGAACATGCTCCAAGGCAGAAAGAATTAGAGTGTCTTAAATCACTTCTAAAGGTTGTGGAAGCAAATTATAAAATTTCATTACAATTAGCCTTTTTTCCCTTCAAGTTTCCTTTCACTGCCAGTAGCCTGGGGAGTGACTCAGAATATTCCTCCATGCAGCCAACATCTTAATGTTCCTGCTCACTTTCTCAGGGCAGCATTAATGGTTACTTGGTAGATCAGAAAAAGAATAAAATTGCTTTACAAATTCAAAAGCCCTGTGCAGGGTCTTATTCCACATATATAAGAAAGTCATGTCATAGCTGTCCCTTCCCCCTAGCATATAATATATCTTATGTTTAAAACACAGATTTTCTAAAATATAGATAAAATTAGGTTCTCATATATAGGGAATTAGGTTCTCAGAGTACAACAGGAAGACACCCACCAGTCTTCTTTGCGATGAAACCCGAAATGTATTCATTTGATATAAAGAACAGCCTTTGATCTTGTGCAGGTACCTTACTCTTACCATTTCATTACAAATGGCAAGAAATAAGATTGAGTACCTCAAATAGAGTCTCATCTGCTATCTTTTTATTGTACCGTGAATATCTTCTTCCCCCTTTAAGCCTCTTCTAGAAACATCCAGCCTTTTGTAATTTCCATTTGAGTGTTCCTTAGATAGCTAATCTATAATTGCACAAAATATAATTGAACAATGATTGATTTACTATTAAGGTTGTGCTTTTAGTATATATTGTTATGTGTCAGAAGCTAAGAACTAATTATTTTGGGAAAAGTTTATTTTAACAGCAGATTTTGTGCTAAAGATAAAGATTACCACAGGATTTGTTGTTCTAATTTATCTCAAGGGAGCAATGAAAAGAAATGTAATGAGCAAATCAAGTCTAAATGCATCTCCTACAAAAAATTACTACTGACTTCTGGGGAAGAAATGGCAAACTGAAGATGTCTTTGCTAAAAGTAGAGCTGATGACTGCAGAGGAATGAAGAACCGGCAAGTAGACTGGTTCTTCACAATCCCTCTCTGGACAAGAAGAGGACTTGAGATTGCCCACAAGTGCTCCATAAAGTTGCTCCTCATGAGGAGAACACAAGACAGCGGTCTCCAGTGGGTTTAGAGCAACGGGAGACAAGAGAATACCCATCTTGCTCAAACTGCAGTCAGCCTTTTTGAAAGGACACTGGGTTCACAAACTTCCTGTTCTAATCACTTTCAAAAATTGCTTTTTAACTGCTTTTCAGCTACAGTATGAAGAACTTTTGGATCAAGAAATTTTACAGCACTGGGTGAGTTTCCTTCAATCCTTAGTGAAAGAAGTTTTAAATACAAGTTTAAGGACTTATTCCTCCCCCCCTTTGGATTTGATTTTAGAAAGTTATTAATAGACTAAGGGTCCATATGGATTTGAAATAAGACTTTGGAATTAATTATAATTATATGGCAAAATGTTTTTGTTTTGAATTCTCTTTAAAAAAAAAAAATGATAGGATGAGACTTTGAAGAATGGACACTAGAGGGAACCAGAAGGAACTAAAGATTACAATTAAAGGAGAAGAATACTTAAATTTGACTTACTAACACAGAATGGAGCAAAATATTTTAACATTCGGCATATTGAGGGATATTTTTGAACAATAGACCTGTAAGTTAATTTTAAGAGTGCCTGCCTCTATAGATAGACTGTGTTTCAAAGATGTTATGGAAGAGGAACAAGTTTTACCGGACAAGACTGAGACTGATCTGAAAGTGGATTTAAAAATGACAGGCTACAAGATTGATATGGAAAAAGATGCTACACTGGACATACAAATGAAACTGACTGATGTCTTAATAATTAAAAGGGATATACAAATAACAAATCAAAACAGTAATCTGGATAATTTTCCTAGATGGATTTATAAAAGAGACTTCAAAAGATTTGAAAAAAAAATGTGAGAAAGGACAAAGAAAAAAATTGAATCAAGTTCTAGGACATAATTTGAAGGGACTAAATATCAAGACTGTTGGAAGTAAAAGGAAGGAATATAAAGTTGGTTTATTTGGTCAAGGTTAAAATAGATATGTTGTCTCTGGTAACCCTTAATGGACTTTTGCTGACATCAGGACTGAAATGACAAGGCTTTAAGGATTTGTTTATAGATGAGAGATGAGATATAGGAAGAAGAGATCATTTGTTGCATTTTAAGAGAAGATAAGTTACTAAAATTGTTTCTTCTTATTGAGAAGACTGTATTCTTATTTTTTTTCTTTCTTTTCTATTTTTCTTTCTATTTTTTTATCTGCACTTTCTATTTTTTTTCTTTTTCTTTTTCCTTTATTTTTTAGTTTGTATTAATTTTAATCTCTTTAACTTTTAAAATAAAATTTCTGTAAAAAACCAAAAACAATTACTACTGTAGATATGCGAGGTATAAAGATAAAATAAAAAATGACTTGCATAATACATATGAGGATCCTCAATACCCACCTTTTCTCTATTGATTCTCAGACCAGACAGCAAATTGTTGCAACATTGCTGTCTATTAAAAGTAGAAATTTTAAACTAAACTCTTTTATTGTCATAATATAAGATTTTTCTTCGCTTATGAAAAATTATTGTCACATTTCATCTAGAAAGCCACTTCAAGGTTTTGAATTTCTTCCACTAAAGAGCCCAAAAAGATGTACAGTATTTGTTTGAACAGTTGCATTAAGTTTAAAGGATGGATTCCTTAAAACAGCTGTATCATTTTTTCTGGATTCAGCCTGAATAAAGTCAGGCTGCTTTAACAAAGAGTAGAGAAGGCTGAAGCAATTCTTCCAAATCTTTTTTTAAGAGGCCACCGTCTAATCTCTATTCATTAAATGTATATACTGCCTCATCTCAGTGACTCCTGACAGTCTACAACAATTAAAATACGACTAAATATCTGCAGTAAAAGTAATTATATAAGTATTAAAACACTGCAGTGACTACAAAACAATTGCAACATCTTGACTAACCATCAAAAACTGTCCGGAACTTTAACTAACTTCTGGAAGCTATTATAGAAGACTACAGTCTTATTTCTAGAGGGAACATTTTTCAAAATGCAAGAACCATGATTGAAACTGGGAATCTGTATATGATGTAATATACTATAATGGTGCAGTCTGCTTGCGGGTGCATGCAGGTCTGGAAATGTGAACTGGGTCCCTGATTCTCACAAGGGGACCCTTAGATCTGCCACTTACAGTCTCCTACACTTTCCACAAACCTGGGAAGAATCTGTTCAGCTTGCTACCACCATCCATCTAGCTCAGCGCAAGGGTGCCTTTGGTCAAGAATTTTAAATTGTGAGGAGTAAAGTGGAGAGGGTGTGTGCTAAAGTTACAGATTCTTGGAATAGCTGCTATATTTCAAGAAAGAAAGTCAGATGTTTCTTATGCAAATTAAGGTTAAAGATTTCAGTGAAAGTTGAAGACAGTGAAAAAAAGGAAAAAGAAATTGTCATGACTCCCAAAGACTTTAATTCAGGTCCTACACTTCCAGACAGATACACACAATGCAGCTGGAGCAAAATAAGACTAAGGAACAGTTCATATAAATCCAATCAATCAGTCAACGATAGATCCCAACTGACATCTGAGTCTACATTTCCATTTACTTGATGGGAACAAGACTGAAAATATATGCCATTTCCTCTTAGGATGGAAGATAAAAGAACAAACACAACATGGAATTTTCCCATCTTCAGATGGGGAAATTTCCCATTTCTGTTGTTGTTGTTGCTGTTGTTATTAATAATTTTATTTTTACATGCTGATATGGTGTCTAGGCTCTATCTAAACTGACATATCAGACTCAAATCATGCACATATACTAAATATTTCCAGGAATGTGTGGTTTGGGGTGGGGGGAACAGCTCTTTAATATCTGATTGTGCTGTGTTTGTGCTTTCATGCTCTGTTCCAGATATGATGGAAGCAATCTCTCCTCTTGCTTTTGGGCCTGCAATACAATGTATGTCAGTCCCATTCACTTGGGAAGCATCTTGATGCTGTTATAGCTTCCACTTGTACTTATTTAATCCATTTCATTCCAGAGGACAGCCTTTAGTGCTAGGAGAATGCTGTGCCTGTCATATCCTGATGAACATTGCTTTGAGGGGAAAAGTCTAGTGAGCTAAAAATATCTGAAAAAAATCATTTATGAGGCATCAGTGAAAGGACCTTTTATTGTGTGAAGACATTTTCCCAATGATTGTTAAGTTACTGGAACTGAGAGGATTATTGGAGGTGGGAAAGAACAGCAAAGAAACAAGAAGCAAAAGTGAGGTCAAAATGTAAAGATCAATAATAATGTGAAAAAGGCATTGATCAATAATCTTGTGAAATTAATCATTAGGTAGCTGATTTAAACTAGAAGTTTTAAATTCATAAAATTACTATTTCATCTCTTCCCTTACTATTATTACTGAGTCCTCTTCTTCCCTCTTGTCTCAACCTCCTCTGAGATTTTTTTTCTCTAATTGATTTAAAGAAGAAATGAAACCAGTGTGGTATAGCAATGTTGGATTAGTACTGGGGAGATCCAGGTTCAAATCTATTCTTAGCTATGAAAACTCATTGGGTAACTTTAAATCAGTCACTCTTCTCAGCCCAAGAATTTTTGTGGGGATAAAATGATAAAAAATAACTAGTATTGTGATCTTGGAAGAAAGAAAGAAAGAAAGAAAGAAAGAAAGAAAGAAAGAAAGAAAGAAAGAAAGAAAGAAAGAAAGAAAGAAAGAAAGAAAGAAAGAAAGCAAGCTAGCTAGCTAGCTAGCTAGCTAGCTAGCTAGCTAGCTAGCTGTCAAATAAGGAAACAAATACCTCCAAAATATTTGTCCTATAATGGTAACAGTGACCAGAACACAAAGAAATCACCTCAAGATGGGTCATATAGCAAGTCTGGATTTCACCTGTCCTAGATCAAAATAGCAAAGATTGAACATAATTCATATTGTATTCAAAGTATTTGTTTCACACAGAATGTCAATTATGAGATTACAGTACTTCATTTTTGAAGTTTCAAGACAATTTTTGTTGCCATTCAAACCTTGAATTGATGTAGAAACCAGGCCCAATATAAAAATGTGGAAACTAATTGGATGAGAAATTTTGATGATTAATCTAAAAAAAAAAAAGAAGCACAACTTTTTGCTTCCCACTGTTGTATTTGTACAATATTTTAACATGTCCTGATGTTAAAGACAGCAATTAGCTGACCTTGGCTGACCTCAGAAACTATGGAAGTTCAGCCCTAGTTGGTTCTTAGAAGGGGATTACCTGGGACTTCCAAGGCCGTGGGCTACGGAAGGTGAAAAAAAGAAGTTGAAAAAAATCCTGGAAATAAGCAATGACACACAACTTCTGTAATATTGTCAAGGAAACTATGGATGCAGTCACAAAAAAATGAGACGGACTCTTTTCCTTACCATATAAGCATGTGTATGTGTATACATTAATTAACTATCTAAAATTATGAGCAATATGGAACACAGTCCTAGAGAGAGCTTCAACCTTGGAAGAGGAAACCGTTATTGACCTTCCGTTCCTGCTTTCATTTGAGACTGTTTTTCTGACATTAGAAACTTTAGTGTGAGAAAGAACTCAAAGGGAATGTGGAGCTGAACTGAGGATGAAAATGAGAGATGGTTCAAATGACCTTAGCACTTCCAGCATCTAGTAATAAATTAGATGACTTTCAGAACCGGTATAAAATAATCTGTCCCATTGTACACAACAGGAAAAAAAATGTTTTTAAAACAAAAAATATTTCTGTGCACTCATTTCTATTGGCCTATAACTTGCAGGCCAGTGGACATGTCAGAGGCTAGAATAGTTTGATTTCAGTTCAGTACAGAATCCTTTGCCAACTTATCTCTGATGTTTCATTGGATCTAGGTTCTTGAAGTCCTGGCTCTTCACTCAGGCAATGGTGAGTGAAGCCTCCTCTGGATTGTGTGTGTGTGTGTGTGTGTGTGTGTTTTCCCTCATTCTTATCCAGTTTTTGTTATCCTTGCCACCTTCTATTCTTCATTTTTGTCTATTACTGTATTTTTTTCTTGTTTTTATGTTTATTTTTTATTTTTCCTTGTTTTCATGTGAGCTTGTCGATCTCCCAGAGTTGGGCAGCATATAAATTTAATAAATCATAATAATGATCTACTCCAATCACTACCATGTGTGAATTCTCTTATATACATTAATAGAGTTCTTTTTTCTAATATTTAAATGTAAGGTCATCGCATATACTTATAGCATACTATACCCACTGTGAGAAAAGATTATAATGCTCTCCACTTCTTTAAATGAATAAGAATCAGTAGATAAAATCACCAGGTACTACATCTGGGGAAAATACATCTATAAACTTCTGCCTACAGGCTTATAACTTGAGAAAAGGAAGAAGAAAATAAACAGAAGAGAAGAGAAAAAGCAATGAAGACCACCAAACTTTAAAGAATAGTAATGCTTATAAGAAATATTGAATTGTTTTGTTTATTTTATGTGTATGTGTGCACACACACATATGTACATACACACACGTGTGTGTGGGGGGCTTTCTTCTTCTTTTTTTTTTTTTTTAATTTTCAAGCTCTGTCATTTGAAATTTTCCATACTAGGATAAACTATGTGTACCTTTGCAATTTGTTTCTTTAAATATTACAGCGGTGTGATATTGTGGTGTCAATTCTGAAGCTATGCAAGATCATTATCCAACAGACAGAGAAAGAACTGATTAGCATCCAGAAAGAAAATAACATGAAAAGGCTTCAACAGAAAAAGGGATTATAACTTATCTGTCTGATTGTGCCTCAAATTGTGTACCAAAACAGGCTGTATTGCCTTATAAGTATTAGATTCAGTCTGTAATACAGCAGAGGGGGAGAGAAAGAGGAATCAGTTTTCTCCTGAAAAGTAAAAAGCTGTTTAAGTTCATACTCTGCAGGAGTAATCAAAGACAATTCTTTCATTTGTACTGCATATATCTTGTGTACAATTCTCAATTATCTAGTTATTCCTTCTTGTCAAAGATAATCTGGCCCATCCTTAATACCTAAAGTTATTATCTACAGTTGATTTAAATGCACCACATTAAGTAAAGAAATATCTTTCAATATAACTGCATTCACAATTGGATTACTTTTGCATCAGGTTTGCATATTATTTTAATTATGGTTGGTCACACAGTCAGCCAGATGTTTAGATTGGATTTGGCATTTTTATCCTATCAAGTCCTTCCCAAGGACCTGGGATAGGCAGATGTTGGATGATGATGATGATGATGAACAATTTATCCAGACAGGATATACAACCAAGACCCAAGGTAAATTGATAAATATAGTAGATGTAACAGATGTTAAAAATTTACTAATTTAGGAATGGAATTCTGGAATGTCCCATTCTTCCTCTGGTCTATGATGAAAGTTGTGTAGACCATATTATTGTAGAGACAGTACTTTGGATAAAACAATTGTATTTCAGGGCTGGACCACCCCAAGAATAGCTCAGAGCATTTCTAGTTCAGATGATTTACTTCCAGACCTAAATCAGATTCTTCACCCCCCACAGGAATGGCATGGTCTGGAGGTCATTCAGCACTGTCTGGATTGGAAACAGAATGTTCTGAAATTCTCCAACACATTCTATTCCTGAATTAGTGAGTTTTGAACACCTATAGTATACTTTTATAAGAACCACCAATATAGATCTGAAACAAGAAAAATAAATAAAACAAGAACTCAAATCTTCATTATGGTATTTGACCAACTTGTGAACATTTCAAGAGAGAAGTAAGAAAAAGCAATATTAAAACCCAGATTGAAAACTATGAGGTTTAAAATTAATTACATGGATGTTGTGTTAAGGTTTTACATTATCTTACATCTTTATCTACATTAAAGATAAAAAGGACGTTAAGAAGTAATACAGATACGTGGCTATTGCCTTTATCTAATGTACTTAATAAATCATGTCTTCAATTATTCAGAATGAGAGGGAAAGCATAAGAGGAGAAAAATTGTAATGTTGCTGCATTATTTATCTTTCTTTATCTTACTTGTGTCTTAATTAAATGGGCCCACATTTTAAGTGCCAGTAATACAAATTTAGCAACTGAATGTGCTGTTTTTAGATAAGATAATGAGTCTTTATAAAAGATAATGAACACAAAATTCCTCTGGGTGACCAGGGAATATCTTGAGTGGGGGTTCCAATAAAGAGTTTCTAAAATCACTATAGAAACTGTAATATAACAGGGTGTGGGTCAAAGATTTAATGGTCCCTGAGGTACCTGGGCAGAGTTTTTCTGCATAGGAGACCTTCCTGTATCTGCATTCAAGAACTGCTGATAGAAAAAAAAAAAAAATAAATGTTAGCAATGATCTAAGTTGAACATCCTCCTCTAAAGTCTGCCTACTCAGGAGCTACGGGGTTCTTTTTTTCAAGCCATCCCACTGGTTTCCAGTATCGGTGACTGGCCTGAATGGTACTGATGAAACTGAGGATGATCACTGGATGATAGTTTGCTGGATCCGTTCTCTTGCCTTTTTTGAAAGATAAGGATCATGATATCCGTTTCCTATTCTTTTGAAATATTATTTATTTATTTACAAGACTTATATAGCCAGCCATCTCATGTAACATAAACCTGAGTGGCTCACGGAACAACAATAAAAACACAAAAACCACAACAAAAACTCCCAGCACCCTAAAGGCAACATCTCCCCAAGTTCCCCTGTACTGGGATCCAGGCTCACTCTACCCCAACACTTGTTGGAAGAACCAGCTCTCCAAAACTTCCAGGAACCTAGGATAATGAGGGCCTACCTGATCTCAAGGGGAAGGATGAGATGGCAGCATTTCAGGGAAGGGACCTGGAGCACATCCACCCTATTAGACCTGGTGGAATGGGCAGATACCTTCCAGGAGAGGTGATCTCATAAATAATTTGGCCCTGTGCCATTCAAGGGTTTAAAGGTGATAACTAACACCTTAAACTACATCCATAGAGATTGTGCAGCAGTGGTGTAATATGGATGAACCACGAACCATCATAACTACCTGCACCAGTTTCTGGATCAGTTTTAATTTCCAGATAGTCTTCAAGAGGAGCTCCATGTTGTGGTTATTCAGCTGAGAATTGACCAAAGTACGGTACATCTATCAATGTAAAAAGGGAGGACAAAATTGGTCATGTATGATTGTTTATGTATGAGTTCAGGGAGTACAATCCTCCCTTGAGGCTTTTCAAGTTTCAGTTGTTCAATTAACTTCTGAAATAGGGACTGGAAGCCACTCAGGAAGCTGGGCCTTGCTGAATCAATTGAAGATGTAGAGAAGTTCTGCTCCATAAAATTGGTGGAAATGAGCCTCTCAGGCTTTTCCTGAAATATGACAGTCCAGTCAAGAAGGCTGTGTGTTAGAATTCAAAAATTCAAGTTGCATGTCTGAAGGATGCACATGCACAAATCTCTAAACACAGAATAGACAGTGATACACATTTGAGACTTCAAAAGAGGATTGTAGGAAAGAAGAAATAACTGATTCCACTGGAAAGCCAGATTTGGATCCAAATACGAATATCTGAAGGAGTTGGGACAGATCTTTTAACCCCGAATACTTGGAAGGCTGCAGATATAAACCATTCCTCTAGTACGAAAATAGAACTGGGTTACCGTTTTGTACTGCACAAGTTCTCTGAAGTGCCCCAGAAAGGTAAGAATGAAAGATGACATCTAAGTATTGAAACTGCAGTGCTTATCTCTCTTTCTCTCTCTCTCTTTCTCTCTCTCTCCATACAGTACATGTATACATATACATACATACATACCCTAATCCAATCTGGGATAAAGCTCAGCTCTCTCAGACCACTTTGGAAATAGATATGGGATTGTTCAAATTACTTCCATTCCCCACCTTATATCCTGAGACATGCAAGAGGTAAAATACAGTAATTTAGAAGAGTTGAAGAACTGTAGAAGAGTTGTTTAATTTCTCCCTTAAACTTGTCCTGGGAACATAATCAAAACAGACTTCAAGTCCATTAAGTCTAACTTTTATGGTTGGCCTTTATCTATCAGCCCCACTTGGTAAACCAGACTAGGAAACCAATTCCACAGGAAGGCTAAAATTACTTTTATTTGATTGGTTATAATAACAAAATCTTGCAACTCTGCTGTATCTCCTCTTCCTTCTTATACTCCAGTGCATCAGGAGGCATCTGCCCGAATCACTTCCAAATGTTATCTCATTGTTCTGGGCTTTAAAATGATTTCAGACCCTTTTGCCTAGGTAACAAGACTAATGCAATCATTCCTTTTTTTCAGTATATTCACTTGGTAGTAATCCCTCAAAGGAGATGTCAATTCCATACAGAAACATGATTGATAAATATTCTAGGTGCAGTATATCAGAAATATGGAGTGTCTGGAGTACAAGTGGATTTAAAACTTGAAATGTACAGTTGTTTATGGGAAAGAACTTCTACAGCTGGGGAGATCAAGAGAAGCCAACTTTCCCTTTTGATTTCCACATGAGCAAAAGCACTTAGGCTGTTGCCAAAGACTTGGCACCTGTTTGTTTCTGCAGGCAGGAGAAGCACAGTAGCCACATAGTCAGATTGGTATAGGTTAATTCAGTCCCCACTCTTCATTATTACCTCTTTTTCATACAGCAAGATCATTTTTTAGCATTCCACCTTCTTGGAATAAATATTTAATGTTCATAATAGTATATGTATACTGCATCATCATCATCACCACCATAATCATCATCAATGTTCATTATTGCTCAGCCAATAATGTGTCCTCTCTTTCTTAGGAAAATGAGGAGAAATTGTGGAAAATTTTAAGGCAGTAAATTCTAATGTTGAAGTGGGGAAGGCCCAGGATCTTGTGCAGTTTCTAAAACTGGGGGAGGGAGGGGGGAATCTTCAAGGTCTCTCATGACCCACCTCATCCCAAAATGACAAATTTCACAGTTAAAGTATTTTACACTGGCAACCCAAAATTACAAAATATTTCCATGATATTGAATAATTAATAGGATGCTGACATCTCTCTCCAATTTCCTGAAAGCTGTCTCCTCCTGTAAAAATGTCACTGGCAGTCAGATATGCAAAGCTAGACAGGCCAACTGAATTAATAACTTTCTAAATGTAGAAATGTAGAAAGTCAGGAGAGTAATCATTAAAGAAAGTGTAACGAGTACTGAGCTATACATAAATGGTGAGACAGCTTATATGAATTCCTAAATGATAACTTTAGCTAGTAAGCAATTAGTTTCTTGGTGAGGTAGTTATTTGTGTGTTTTCTTGACCCATTTGGAGATTGTGGGAACACTTATTTTACAGTATAATGACTATGCAGACTGAGCATCTCTTAATGGCAAAGAAAAAAAACGGAACTAGCAAGTATCATACCTGAACAAAATCGCTTCCTAAACTAGACTAGACCAAATTCATAGCAAAACAAGCAATAATAATAGAGACCATATTCTTCACACTGCTTTTTGAAATAAGTAGTAAAGGTAGGTGATGGTATCTACCCTCAGCCATGGAAGCTCACAGAGTGACTCTGCAGCAATCACTCTCTCTTAGTCCAACCCACCCACAAAGTTGGGTCCATGGAGTTTTTTTGTCTTGTTTTGTTTTTGTTTTTTTAAGAAAGATGATCATATCTATTATGCTACTGGAACAAAGGCAGGGTATAAATCTGATTTTTTTTTTAAATGTTCAGGGTGCTTTTTTCCTGTGACATGCAAAGTACATAAATCAAAGACAACGAAATAAATGGGATCTTTTTAAGAATCTGATTCAACTATAGCTTTTCTTTCAATCATGGAACACATAAAACTTTAAACATATAATGGCAACTTTGGTGGGAAGGAATTTGCAAATGAGGATTGAATATCTCCTGGGAAAGATATCATTTTCTTTTCATTTTTGTAAATGGTTTGCTACTGTCTTCTTCCAGGAGCTTCTTCAACCTCACAGTTCAACCTACATACTTGCATTTCCAAGATAATCCACCATCCAAGTACCAACCAGAGTCATTCTTGTTGAGCTTTCTAGATCGTCCTCTGCTTGAAACATTAGTGGCTCAGAAAGTTAAAGCAGAATTCTTACCAAATGGTTGGTTTCAGTTTTACATTCAATTATTAAGATTTTAAAACAAATACTTTGTTTTCCAAAATCAAGATGCATGTCTATATTTATGTGACTATGGACATATTTCAGGACTAATCTGCTAATGTCTACTTTTGATTCCTTCTTGTAAAATTTTAACAGGAAGCATTCACTGTTCAGGGATTGGGTTGGATCTCTGCCTTCTAAAGTCCGGAATGCAATATTGATTATTTCCCTCATAAGACTAACAAATGGCAAGTATGGACATTTTGATTCTTAAAGAAATGGCTTCCAGATAGCTAACATGGGTCTGAGAACAAAATGTAATAGCTGTGTACACTGAAGCCACTAGCACACAATAGTAAAATATAAGTAATACTTGGAGTTCAGCTCTGTAAAAGCCAGTAAATATTTAAGTACTGAAGAACTGTAGCCATTAGATCATTAAAAAGATGTTTTTGTTTTATTTTTTTTATGAAAAACATTTACAACAATTGGAAAAATAATAAAACCATTATGGGACAGAAGGTTAACCACTAGCAAACCAGAGAACAGTAGAAACCTACCGTTGGATGAGGACAAGCATCAGCTAGTGCCTCTTAAATGAAACCACATGTCTCCATTTGAAGATGCATAGAGTCATTTTCCTCTCCCCCAACACCCCAGAATGTTGGAAACAAAAGTAACATGTCACATATTTCTGTTTTAGACTCAGTTCTGTGACTTCTTATTAGGATAGGCAATTTGTGCTATTATTGATTCATATGACTATAGGGCCAAAACTATAGCAAATCTTAAAGTGGTTGGTGTTAGCGCTTAAATCATTTCATGTGATATGAAAATACTACAGTTTTACAGATACCAGGCAACAAATACAATTCTACCCATGAATTAGGCATACTAAAATACTGGGACTATTGCTCAACGTATTGCATAAAATAATTGCCTCTAATTAACTCTGGTTAATCTAGATCCTCTTTGTTTTTAATGCAGTTGATTTAAACAGAAAAGGGCAGCAAAATCCCATACAGGCTACTCAAAGGTAAGTCATGCTGATTAAAAGGAACTTACACCCAGGTAAGGTAGATAAAGGATTACATTTAAAACAGGAAGACATCAGAATCAGGAATTATGAAACAAAACACACTGTTGTCTTCTAGGCAAATGTAGCAAAGTAATCCTCCCTGTTCCTACTGATATCCTGAGCAATCCTATATTCATTAGATCATTGGCCCTTGATAGTAATAAAGTAATAAAGACACAGGAAAAAGCTTCCAATTACTAAAAACAATCTGTTGTACTAGAAAAAATATTGTTGTTGCTATAGAAAAAATACCAAGGTGAGTTCCAGCTACACTTTGTGAAACCTCTGTAGGGTGTTAAAATACACACTCACACACAAACAAATGTGAATTGGGTAGGGGAGAAAAAGAATGAATGTTCCCTTTCCAGCACTTGGAAGAATTTATTGTCTTTGTGGACATCCAGAAGGAGGTGTATCTAAGCTAGACAGCCATCTTAAGCCTTAATCAATGGTGTCCATATGTACGGAACAGATATGTGCAAAATACTCCATGCATCAATTGTTTTGTACTGGGGAAGCTAGTTTCATGTGCTCTATGTCCAGGGAAAGCAGAAAAAAGCGAACAACATCTTGGGCAGTGTGAGGAGGCTAAGAGGAAAAGGAAAGGACTTAAAAGGCAGCCTACTGAATATGCTGAACTAAATGCCAAGGACAGGGTGGGGAAAATAGAAAAAGATGGTGGATGGGTTGGTACACAAGCCTTGTGGAAGAGGATGGATAGAGGTGTCAGGTCTACTAGCCTTGCCCTACTTGGCCTAGATTTTCCATTTCTTGCATACCCCTCGGAGGCAAATAGAAACTTCTCCCTTATTACTTTTACAAGAGTAAAATAAGTCTATTATGTCTTATAAAGCAATGATGTTCCTTAGGAACAACTAATGATAGGAGTGCTCCTTTCTCTCACAGTGATATCTGGGAATCATCATGTGCCCCAAAGCTGATTTTTTTGTCTCCTTATCCGGCTCCTAGTCTGCATATATAAAATAATTCTGTATTGTTTTCAAAATATAGGTCTGTTGTGTGTAGGATGGTTTACATAAAAGTAACACTTTGGGGCAACTCACATTCTGAGTTGTTCTAAAATGGCTGCCTGTGATCTTTTCTATGCTGGAGATGCAATAATTTACATCAGTGTTTCTCAAACTTGGCAACTTTAAGATGTGTGGGCTTCAACACCCAGAATTCCCCAGTTGGCTGACTGGGGAATTCTGGGAGTTGAAGCCCACACATTTTAAAGTGGTTGGTGTTTTACACCATTATTGTACATTCATTGGACATATTGATTGATGTTACTTTTATGTTATGTGATAAATATTATGGTGATCCAGGTTCTTGGAACAAGTTAATTTTCAAAGGTATCAATGGGTGGTTAAATTATACACCCAAAATGTGGAAATTTCTATGCATGAAGAGCTTTGAATATATTATACCTGGATAGATGATTCTGTTCTTGGAAAGATGTATAGGTGCTAGATTTTAAGATCAATGTCATCAAATAAAATCTATAGTGTATTTAGTGGACCTGAATAAGGTTTGAGATGACAGATCCTAATCAATCACAGCATGCAGTTAGATCATGATAGATAGATAGATAGATAGATAGATAGATAGATAGATAGTTTTATAAATATATCCAAAATGAGGAATTCTCATTCATATATATATATATATATATATATATATATATATATATATATGGATTAACTACAGTATAACTTCTTGAAATACAGGGAATTATGTCCACCTTTACTGATGATGCTTAGAAAGACCCACCAGATGCTCAGTAGGAAATGCAGGTTGTCCTTCATAAGTTTCCTAAACTAAACTGAAATTGAGCCTAAATGCTTCTGAAAGAGAGAGAGAGAGAAAGAGAGAGAGAGAATGGCAACTATAACTAAGAGATTAAATGTTGAAAACTAGAGAGTATTTTTTCCAGCAGTAGCATAAAGTGAGATAATTTATGCTTTTTGTGGTGGTAGGGTGGAGGTTGGAATATGTCATTAAACTATGCACATTAATGTGACAAAGTTATTAAAGATATAAATCTTCCCCATGGTACAATGATTTTAATAAATTACAGGAATGCCATTATTCTGTACTACAAATTTCAGCATTAAGCTATTTCACTTTCAAATTTGTCATGAGTATTGATCTAAATTTTTGAATTTATCATACTAGCAAAAGTGACTGAGAAATCTTCATAAAAAGATCCTAATCATCAAACTTACCAATTAAAATATAGTACATTTTTTTAAAAAAAATCAATATATTTGAGGAAAAAGAAAGTATATTTAAAATGCTTACTGATTATTGCTAATGAATCAGTTAATCAGTTTAGTATGCTTCACTTCAGTCATTTTACTATTGATTCCTCCAGATGCTTATATACAGTAGTCTGCAGGAACCATCTTTATATCAGATGGACATGAAATAACTAAGAACATATCTTGTAGCCCATTATTATGAAAAATAATACTGCCTTTACAAGTAGTTATCAAGAGAATGGTAACACGTTCAATTTGGGGAAGAGTCAGCATTTAGGATTGCTAACAACACACACGCATGTGCATTAGGGTATGTGTATAGATAGATATGCACTTGTGCACACATAGATATATGCAAACATGTGTGTGTGTGTGCATGCACAACACACACACACACACTTATTAAGCCTATATTAGCATGAGCCATAATCTGATCAAGCAAAATGGAACAGTTGGGGTTGTGTTTTATAGTTGAGACGGGGCAGAAGAGTCTAATTTAGCCTATTTCTGATTCCAGATCATCTGCAGAGCACTGCGATTGAGATGCATTGTAGTTTGGGTCTTCATCACTGTAGAAATTGCAAAGGATTGTGCTACATGCCAAAAGGGACTGTTCTGTAAAAGTCCTTCTCACACCTGTTTATGTAAGAATTTGGTGGGTAGGGGGCAATACTGTATTTATGGATTGAGTACCCTATGATCAGTCATCCCATTCACAACCTTTTGTAAGGTATTGCAAAACTGAATGTGGTAGAAGGAAATAAATATGTATTTGCTGTTATTGCAAACACATCTCATTGTCAGCCAGAATATTTGTGTACTGTTTTGTGAAGATACTGTCTCTGGTGAGCCACCAACTTATTTCTTTAATCATCCTTATTATTCTTTTTAAATGGTTACAAAAAATAGATTGTACATGCATGTTTTGTCCCTATACACAAAAGGCCTATCCCCCCCCCCCAAAAAAAAAAAAATACCACGAGCCCTGTCCATCTCATGGTAGTCCTAATGATACGTGGAGGGGGCAATATAGTGTGTTAGTATATCTAGCAATTTGTCCAAAGACACTGTGGTTGAGAAGGGTACAGGATTTCTCAGACAAATCGCATGGCAAGGATTAGTGAAAATACTGCAGAACTGGTCAAAGTGAGCTGTTGCAAGTTCAGAACCATCATTCCTAAGAAAATATGGCATGCTCAGCCCCCTAAATAGAGGTCAAGCTTTCCTATAAATTTCATCCTGCTTTTGGCAAGATTTTACAGGCTCTTTAACACAAAGATTATAAATCTATGGAACCTGAAAAAAGTCTTCGGGAGTCTACAATATTCAAGGTTTGGCAGGGTCCATCTCCTCATGATAGCCTACATTGTCTTCAAATCTCATTCCTTTCCTACAACAATAAATAAAGAGTCGTAAGTGTTTATACCCCTTCATGGATCACTGCCTTGTCGTGGCAAAGGGGCTTGTGTAACTCAGTGAAGCCATGAGCTATACCGTGCAGGGCCACCCAAGACGGACAGGTCATGACAGAGAGTTCTGACAAAATGTGGTCCACTGGAGAAGGAAATGGCAACCCACTCCAGTGTCCTTGCCAAGAAAACCCCATGGACAATGTTAAAAGGCTAAAAGATATGACGCCGGAAGATGAGCCCCTCAGGTCGGAAGGTGTCCAATATGCTACTGGGGAAGAGCGGAGGGCAATTCCAAGTAGCTCCAGAAAGAGTGAAGTGGCTGGGCCAAAGCCGAATGGACATTCAGCTGTGGATGTATCTGGAAGCGAAAAGAAGGTCCGATGCTGTAAAGAACAATATTGTATAGGTACGTGGAATGTAAGATCCATGAACCAAGGCAAGCTGGATGTGGTCAAACATGAGATGACAAGATTGAATGTCGACATCTTGGGAATCAGCAAATTGAAATGGACGGGAATGGGTGAATTTAATTCAGGTGACCATTATATCTACTACTGTGGGCAAGAAACCCTTAGAAGAAATGGAGTTGCACTCATAGTCAATAAGAGAGTGGGAAAGGCAGTAATGGGGTACAACCTCAAAAACGACAGAATGATCTCAGTGCGTATCCAAGGAAAACCATTCAACATCATGGTAATCCAAGTCTATACCCCAACCACTGATGCCGAAGAAGCTGAAGTTGACCGGTTCTATGAAGACCTATAAGACCTTCTAGAACTAGCACCAAAAAAAGATGTCCTTTTCATCATAGGGGATTGGAATGCTAAAGTAGGAAGTCAAGGAGTAATCGGAATAACAGGCAAGTTTGGCCTTGGAGTACAAAATGAAGCAGGGCAAAGGCTAATAGAGTTCTGTCAAGAGAACAAGCTAGTCATAGCAAACACTCTTTTCCAACAACACAAGAGACGACTCTACACATGGACATCACCAGATGGTCAATACCGAAACCAGATTGATTACATACTTTGCAGCCAAAGATGGAGAAGCTCTATACAGATGGCAAAAACAAGACCAGGAGCTGACTGTGGCTCAGATCATGAGCTTCTTACTGCAAAATTTAGGCTTAAATTGAAGAATGTAGGGAAAACCACTAGACCACTCAGGTATGACTTAGATCATATTCCATGTGAGTACACAGTGAAGGTGATGAATAGATTTAGAGGATTAGATTTGGTAGACAGAGTGCCTGAAGAACTATGGACGGAGGTCTGTAACATTGTACAGGAGGCAGCAACTAAAACCATCCCAAAGAAAAAGAAATGCAAGAAAGCAAAATGGCTGTCTGATGAGGCTTTACAAATAGCTGTGGAAAGAAGGAATGCGAAAAGCAAGGGTGAAAGGGAAAGATAAAAGCAACTGAATGCAGATTTCCAGAGAATAGCAAGGAGAGATAAGAAGGCCTTCTTAAATGAACAATGCAAAGAAATTGAAGAAAACAATAGAATGGGGAAGACTAGAGATCTCTTCAAGAAAATTGGAGATATCAAAGGAACGTTTAGTGCAAAGATGGGCATGATAAAGGACAAAAAAGGCAGGGACCTAACAGAAGCAGAAGAGATTAAGAAGAGGTGGCAAGAATACACAGAAGAACTATACAAGAAAGATCTTAATGTCCCTGATGTCCATGCTGGTGTGGTCACTGACCCTGAGCCAGACATCCTAGAGAGTGAAATCAAGTGGGCCTTAGGAAGCATTGCTAACAACAAAGCTAGTGGAGATGACAGTATTCCAGCTGAGTTATTTAAAATACTAAAAGACGATGCTGTTAAAGTGCTGCACTCAATATGCCAGCAAGTTTGGAAAACGCAACAGTGGCCACGGGATTGGAAAAGGTCAGTTTACGTTCCAATTCCAAAGAAGGGCAATGCCAAAGAATGCTCAAACTATCGCACAATTGCACTCATTTCACATGCTAGCAAGGTTATGCTCAAAATCCTACAAGCTAGGCTTCAGCAGTACATGAACCGAGAACTACCGGATGTACAAGCTGGGTTTCGAAGAGGCAGAGGAACTAGAGATCAAATTGCCAACATTCGCTGGATCATGCAGAAAGCACAAGAGTTCCAGAAAAGCATCTACTTCTGCTTCATTGACTATGCAAAAGCCTTTGATTGTGTCGATCACAACAAACTGTGGCAAATTCTTAAAGAGATGGGGGTACCAGACCATCTTACCTGTCTCCTGAGAAATCTGTATGCGGGCCAAGAAGCAACAGTTAGAACCGGTCATGGAACAACCGATTGGTTCAAAATAGGGAAAGAAGTACGACAAGGCTGTATACTGTCACCCTGCTTATTTAACCTATATGCAGAGTACATCATGAGAAATGCCAGGCTGGAAGAATCACAAGCCAGAATTAAGATTGCAGGGAGAAACATCAATAACCTCAGATATGCAGACGATACCACCCTAATGGCAGAAAGTGAAGAAGAACTAAAGTGCCTCTTGATGAGGGTGAAAGAGGAGAGTGCGAAAGCTGGCTTGAAACTCAACATTAAAAAAACTAAGATCATGGCATCTGGACCCATTAATCCCTGGCAAATAGAAGGGGTAGAAATGGAAGCAGTAACAGACTTCATTTATTTGGGCTCCAAGATCACTGCAGACGGAGACTGCAGCCATGAAATTAAAAGACGCTTGCTCCTTGGGAGGAAAGCTATGGCAAACCTAGATAGCATATTAAAAAGCAGAGACGTCACCTTGCCGACAAAGATCCGCATAGTCAAAGCTATGGTTTTTCCAATAGTAATGTATGGCTGTGAGAGCTGGACCATAAAGAAGGCTGAACGCCGAAGAATTGATGCCTTTGAACTGTGGTGCTGGAGAAGACTCTAGGAGGTCAAACCAGTCAATCTTAAAGGAAATCAACTCTGATTGCTCATTGGAAGGATTGATAATGAAGCTCAAGCTCAGATACTTTGGTCACCTAATGCGAAGAGAGGACTCTTTGGAAAAGACCCTGATGCTGGGAAAGATGGAAGGCAAAAGGAGAAGAGGATGGCAGAGGATGAGATGGCTAGATAGCATCACTGAAGCAATGAGCATGAAATTGAGCAAACTCAGGGAGGCAGTGAAAGATAGGAAGGCCTGGCGCAATATGGTTCATGGGGTCACGAAGAGTCGGACACGACTTAATGACTGAACAACAACAAAAAAGTATTTATATGATTATTTTTCATGGTAGAACATGAGATGGTGATGTTCCACTTCTCCTAAATGGTACTCAAAGAATGGGGATCAAACTGTGATAAGCTATAGCTACCTATACACAGAAGCACGTGTCAGTGCAAGGATTTGGGAATCTTCCCCTCAAGCCATACTGAGCATCCAGCCATGAAGTAGGCTGGTCTGGTCTTGCACAGTCCCCCCCACACATTTCAGAAGGAAAGCTTATCTGAAAAATACCACCGGTCAGGTCAGGGAGGAGAAGGAGGAGGAGACAGGAAAGGGCAACAAGTCAAACTTTTGGATTTACAGTTGACTTCATCTCCAGATTTATCCATTAACAAGTGGTAGATATACTCTAGCAATAGAACTAGTACAGATAATTTCCCTCCCATTGAGGCAAGGGATTAAAAAAAAAATCAACAAAGCTGTTATTCCCTCACTATTAATCTGCCAGTCTAGCCTGGCAAATCTTCCAATAGAAATATGTATCTGCCTATGGATCATATAAGTCCAAACAAAGTAAGGGCAATAATTTAGGATTGGCCATTAGGTTTCTTTTTCAATATCTATCCAAGTGCTGCAGAAGAGTGGAGAGATCAGTACCCTGAATGCTGTGCTGCTTGCCTCTATTCTCTATGGCACTGGCTATTTTTAACACAACCATGGGGAGATCCTCAGTAAAACTGACTCTTAATTGCCTGTTCAATATTAAATCACCCCTCCTAATAATTACATTACAACAGAGATATCTTGCAGCAATATAATGTAGATGAAAAAAAAAAAGAACTTTCCCCAGCTACTACATATGGATTGCAGCTGAACCTTTAAAGCAGAATGACTTTCAGCCCGACACACACACATACGCGTGCGCGCACACACACACACACACACACAGAGAGAGAGAGAGAGAGAGAGAGAGAGAGAGAGAGAGAGAAGACTAGAGCAAGTGTTTCATAGAAATGTCCTCTAAGCCTTTTCTGATAGGCAAACTAGAAATGTAAGACTTTATGTCAGAAGGTCACAGACCTTTAATATCCGATATAATACGAATACACAGCAAAGGGATAAAATTTCAGATCCACATTGATACACACTTTGCACAGGGTTTTTTGAACTATGGAGGAGGCAAGGAGAGTAGGTTGTTGCTATATTCTTTTTATCTTTCTGTTTAGCTAGTGCTCAACAGAGCAGAAATAAGGTCCACATCTAGTATATTCTCTCAATTTAGTTCCGCAGGAAGAACTATTTTATATAACAGAAAAGTAGAATGGACTAAAGAACATTTGAACCAGGATGCAAATCCAGTCTAAAAAAGATCAGTGACACTTGGATAACTTTTGAAAGACAAAATAAATTAATATAGCAGATCAGAGGCAGGTTTAAGGGTAGAGGATAGCTAGTTTGTCCAATATGCCCATTTTCTGACTCTGAAATTATAAGCAAATTCATTTAACCACCTATCAGAACAAATGAAGTACTATAAGGAAGAAGTTAGATTACTTCAGACTTTTTAAAATTATTCTTAATGAAGGAATAGTTAAGGCCTGGCTAGTGAAGATATCCCAGTGAAATATTTATTTGCCTCAGTACTACTGAAAAAGATTTGTTAATGTTTCGTGAGAACACTCCATTCTGCATGTGAACTTCTTCACTAAGTAATAAGTGGAAGTCCTGTATCTTTGACAGTGATTGTGTGGTATACAGGTAGTCCCGAGTTTAAGAAAAAGTTCCATTCCCAGGGTCTGTCCTAAATTGAAATTATACGTAAACCAGAACAGCATTATTGCATAGTTCTGTATAAGTAGTATTGTGTAATGAACTTGAACCATTGTGTATTTAACTCGAATTTTGCAGCGATAGGCTCTGTTTTTAACTGTGGGTTATCTCTAATCTGGGCATTCTTAACCCAGGGACTACCTGTACTGGTTGAATATTAGACTAGGACTGAGGTCCTAGCTTCATTAAACAACAAAACTCACTGGATAGTGAATAGCCTACTCTTGGAGTTTTGCTCCTTAGAGTTAGGGTAAGATTAAAAATTAAAACACCAGGCTGTGGAGGTGGTTTCCTCTGGCTATCCTGATTTTACTGGCTTTGCAAGCTCCATAGGTGATTCTAGAATGGGGCAAAAGTCTGTCCTGTGCTTATGTGTCCTGGCAGCTGTGTAGAATTCTTCCCCTTTTCCATTAGGGCAAATTGGGCTGGCTTGGCAGAGGAGTGTCAGCAGGCTGTCTGGCATTCAGGACATTGTTTTGAAGGGGATCTTCTGCAAAATGTGATTTGGGATGCAGCTGGAGGGAGCTGAGGTGGTAGGAGCAGAATCAGATGGAGAGACTGATTCTTATCAACTCAGGTTCCATAATTGTTTTTTGCCCTCTACAGTCACATTAGGTGGTTGCTTTTTCCAGTTTTTATATATATATAAAATAAATAAAAATAAATAAATAAATAAAAATTTTATATATATATATATATATATATATATATATATATATATATATATATATATATTCTCCCTTGTACTGTCTATGGACTAGGTCTAACTTGGAGTGAACTGACCTGAAATGATTAATGTCCCTCTTCAGAATGTGGCTGAAATGGGGAAATGGAGGGAGAAAGGGTGGAAGGGGATGGTTGGTGACCCATGGTAATTGTTTTAATTCTCAAATTATCCAGGGTCTGATTGCAGGAACAGCCAGTTAGGGCATTGTCATCTGCTATACGAGTGGGGGTAAAATTGATTAGATATAGTCAGTGGCCTGGAAGGAGGAGAGTAATGGGTAGGACAGAGTTGGGGAGGGAGGCTGTTCCATTAAAGGTGTGATGGGCAGAGGGATATATGGCAGAAAGTTGAAAGCACAACACACATAGGTAAAGCAGGACCCACTCTCCAGCCCTCAGCATTTATCCCTGAGGCCAGGTCATCAGCTTCTTGAGTATACTGGACTCTGACTGCTGTTACTGAATGCCAGTTCAGTATGTAAAGACCACGTCATCCATGATATGATTCTGGATGAGGCAGCTGTCCTGGTGTTTATAACCAAGGCTTAGATGGGCCTGGAGGGTTAAAATCCTATACTGGAGATATGTCCACTTGGCTTTCGAGTTTGGCACCAGCCACCGACTCAAGGTAGGGGATGGAGTGGCAGTTGTCATCCATGAGAACTTAATGGCTTTTAGAGGCTCTCTCTGTAGATAACCAGCTGTGTATCCTCCCTCTCACATTGATACTGATACTACTTGTAGTTGCTCTCCTTGATTTAAAAAAAAAAAAGCAGAAGAAATGAAAACAATCCTTGGGAAAAGGAATCATTGGATGACTTTCCACAATGTACAGTGTTGCCCTTAACAATGTAATGCTTTGCCCAAGGATGGATGGATGGATGGATAGATAGATACACACACACACAGACACACACACATGTGTTGTACTGGATATTACAGCTATTGTTTCCTGTTCTGGGGACATAAACATTGCCATCTTAACACAATGAAGAGTGGTGAGCAGGTTTTACATTAAAAAAAAAAAAAAAAACCCTTACAGAGTATATTGTACTATGAAGTAAGCAAGGCCTATATTTCTCACCTACTTATTCATAATCAGTTACTTAGACCTAGTGACATATTTACCAGAGGACTCCAAGGACAATTCAGAATAAAAATAATTTAATATATTGTGTTCCATAGCAAATCCAACTTTGTCACGGACAGATTTTCAGTACTTATCTCCTGATTAAGATACATGTATAATATACCCTGGGAAGAAAGCGGGGTGGGGGGGAAGACTTTATTTTTGTCTAAGATTGTAAAACTATGCCATCTTATGTATTTTATCAATAAAATAAATATGCCAGCTGGCAGAGAGCTCATGTTACATATGTACACTTAGAATACCTGGTGTGTATATATGCACATGCCCTATAGTCTTGCTGTCTTCATGTGATGGAAATCAGAAGTGCAACAGGCTTGAGAAGAAAATCTGGATATGAATTCAGCAAGTAAGATGTGGACCTAAACTTAAGTGTAAAAACTGCCCATGAAACAAACAAGGAGCCACAATTCAGTTGTAGAGTATATTCTTCTCATGCTCTCAGATTTGATGGACACCTTGTTGTAACTAGCTGCCACCTGTTCATCCCAAATCCAGTAACTTTCCTTGCAACCAATATTGATTCAAAAGAAAGTTCATTTATTGAGAATAAGCGTACAGATCCAAACCATTGGTAAGACTGAGCAAAAGCGTGCCAAAAGCTGTTTTCTTACTTTCTCCACCCCACATCGCCCTTAGTTTCTCCCCCCCTTCATCGCCCTTAGTTCTTGGTCTTCTGATTCCCTTGCTGGTATGTCCTTGAGCATGCCAGAGCCTGTGATAAGGAGGCATCGGCTTTAAATGGTTTCTCATTCCGACTCCCCTCCCCCCTTTTACAATGGCAGAACTGCAGCATGTAAAAAGCCATTTTTTTAAACTAGCCATATAATAATCTATTATGAAAAATTGCGAGGATTCTGACATGCTGCCCCTCCACAAAAGAGGATGTCAGTCAGATGATTCCTCTTCTTCACTCTAAAAAAGAAAAAGCAAAGAGAAACATAATACAATAACCATTCTAATTGTTAAGGCTTTGTATGATAAACATCATAAAATTATTTAACTAAATGTGGAGCCTTTACATGTTTCTTGTCAACCCATTCAGCCATTGATTTGGGAAAATGTTTCCACTGAATTAAAAATTGAACCCCCCCTCCCCCATGCTTTCTACTGTCCAGTATCTCTTTAACTTCAAAATGTTGTTCTCCTTCAACCATCATAGGTTTAGGAGGTACTGGGGAGGGATGCCATTGAGATGACTCTTTATAGGGTTTAAGCAGGTCGCAGTGGAACAGTGGATGGATTCTTTTAAAGGTAGCAGGCATCTGTAATCGTAGTGAAACTGGATTAATTACTTTATCTATAACAAAAGGCCCTACGAATCTTGGAGCGAGCTTTCTGGAAGGTTGTAATGATTTAAGATGCTTGGTAGATAAAAGAACCTTATCTCCTACTTTCCAGTCTTTTTCTGGGGTTCTCTTAGCATCTGCAAATTTCTTGTACGTTGCTCTGGCCTCCTTCAACAACACAGCAATCTGAGGCCACACTTTGTCATTTGTTGGACCCATTCATCAACTGAAGTGACTTGAGTGGATTGTTTAGGTAGTTCTGGGATGGGTACAAAGTCTTGTCCTGTAGCTATTTTAAAAGAGGTGAGGCCAGTGCTTTGGTGCACTGCATTATTATAAGCTACTTCAGCAAATTGTAACAGTTCACCCCAATTGTCTTGTTGGTAGTTAATGAAGCATCTCAAATATTGTTCTAACACTGAGTTCAGACGTTCACATGATCTCGTCTGGGGGTGGTACCCCAAACTCAAGCCTTGCGATGCCCCCAGTAGTTTTAGGAATGCCCTCCAGAACTTGGCAGTAAACTGGACCCCGCGATCCGAAATAATTCGTTCTGGGACACCATGAGCTCGGTAGACATGTTGTATAAATAACTTAGCCAGTTTGGGGGCTGATGGAAGGGATTGGCATGCCACAAAATGTGCTTGTTTGAAAAAAAGGTCTGTAACTACCCAAATAACTGTCTTTTTGTTGCTTTCAGGCAGGTCTACAATAAAGTCCATGCAAATTTGCTTCCAAGGAACCCCAGGGTTTGCTACTGTCTGTAGAAGCCCCATTGGTTTGCCCCCTCTCTTTTTGACCATTGCACACGTGGGGCATGAAGCTACATATTCCCCTACATCTTTTCTCATTGTTGGCCACCAAAATTGATGCCTGAGTAGATGTAATGTTTTCACAAAGCCAAAGTGCCCAGCTGTTTTGCTGTCGTGACTTCTTTGCAAGACCCACTTTCTAGCATCTGCAGGGACATACAGCTTATCTTGCCACCACCATGCCCCTTGTTTGTTCACTAGCAATTGGCTGTTGCTTTTAAACCAATCATCCTGAGCAATCTGGGCATTTAATTTTTTCAACAACTCTCCTTCTAGTTGTTCTTCACCCCTTTTTTTCTGAGCTCTAGTGACCACTCTTAGGGCTGCTTGGGTACATGGAATTATAGGAGCGACTACTTCCTCCTGCTTGCTGTTGTGTTGAGGCAATCAAGACAGGGCGTCTGCCAGAAAATTTTTTCCCCCAGGAATATACTTCAGGGAGAAGTTAAATCAATGAAAATATTGTGCCCATCTCATTTGCTTGGGTGACAGCTTCCTCGGTGCAGTCAAAGCTTCTAGATTTTTGTGATCAGTCCAAATTTCAAAGGGATGTGGTGATCCCTCTAGCAAGTGTCTCCAGCAAACTAATGCCCGGCGTACTGTGAACGCTTCCTTTTCCCACACCAACCAGTGTCTCTCAGTTTCTGAAAATTTCCGGGATATGTACGCACATGGAAACAGCTCCCCCCCTTGCCCCTTCTGTAACAACACAGCTCCCACTGCCACATCCGAAGTGTCTGCCTGTATGACAAATGGCTGTTCTGGATCAGGGTGCTTTAAGATCAGTTCAGCCGTAAACAGACGCTTTAAACTTTGAAAAGCTTCCTGGCACTTCTTAGTCCAGGCCAAGGGGGCTCCAGGTTTTGATGCCTTCACTTTGTCCTTGCCCTTGGTTTTCAACAAATCGGTGAGTGGGAGTGCTACTTGGGCAAAGTTAGGTATGAATTGCCGATAGAAGTTAGCAAAGCCCAGGAAACTTTGAAGCTGATGCCTGGTTTTGGGAGCCTCCCAACCCGTGACGTCCCTCACCTTGACCAGGTCCATTTCAATTCCCTGATGCGAAATTCTATACCCCAAATAGTCAATTTGCTGTTTATGAAATTCACATTTGGAGAGCTTGGCATACAATTGAGCCTCCAGTAGCTTTTTTAGTACCTTCCTGACCAATTGTACATGTTGCTCCATGGTCTCAGTGTAAATCAGGATATCGTCCAGATAAACCAACACCCCCTGGTATAAATGCTCTTGTAACACCTCATTTATAAGTTTCATAAACACCCCCGCCGCTCCTTTTAATCCGAACGGCATTATTTCATAACGGAAGCACCCCAGGGGCGTGTTAAAGGTGGATTTCCATTGATCTCCTTCCTGGATTTGCACCCTGAAGTACGCCTCCCTTAAATCCAGCTTTGTGAAAATTTTCCCTTTTGATAAATGGGCCAACAGGTCTTTCATCAAGGGGAGTGGGTACCGGTTGTAAGCAGAAATGGCATTTAGCCCTCTATAATCTGTGCACAAACATAGGGAGCCATTCTTCTTTTCTCTGAAAAGCACCGGTGCAGCAATTTGAGAATGCGTAGGTACAATAAAGCTCCTCTTTAGATTCTTATCAATGAACTCCTGCAATGCTTCCAATTCTTTGGGTGTCATTGGATACATTTTCTTCCTTGGAAATTTAGCCCCCGGCTCAATCTCTATGGCACAGTCACTGGCACGATGGGGGGGGGGGGGTAGCTGATCTGACTCCCTTTCGCTAAACACCTCCTGCAGGTCGCGGTATTGCTTGGGAATCTGGGTTGCAGACTCCACTGCCTTTTCCCCACTCACAGCACCCATCTCTCCATCTGACAACGTTTCGGTAATTCCTTCAACTTCCACTCCCCCCTCCTTCGGGAAACACAAGATCTTCTCCTCCCAGTTCACTTCTGGGTTCTTCCTTTTTAACCAGTTCATGCCCAGAAGCACTGGGTTGCATGCCATGGGAGTCACTAGGAATTTAATAGTCTCTCTATGGTCCCCCATAGTTAGCTCAAGCTCTTCGGTACGATATTCTACCGGCCCTCCCCCCGCTGGGGATCCATCCAGCTGGGTAAAAATCACAGGGGTTTTGAGTTTCTTTAAGTGCAGTCCCAAACCCTGGGGAAGGGCAGGGTTAATCAGATTTCGGGAGCAGCCAGAGTCTATCAGTGCCCATATCTTTGCCCTCCGATTCGTCCATACCACCCTTAGTTCCACCCAAATTTTAATGAGACTCACCCCCATCTCTTCGCTCTCTGAGTCCTCCCGTGAGCTGCTTTCTTTCTCTGGAAGAGCAGCCGCCTGTCGGAGAGAAAGCGGAGCTAACAACTTCCGGGTTTTGCTGCCGCCGCATGTTGCCACTTTAGCCTCTGTCTAGCTGCCTACTGCCGCTGACTCCTTCTTGCTGGGCTTCAAAGACTTCAGCCCCTTCCACTCCACCTTCTTGCCTCCTTGCTCCGTCTTCGCTTTAGAGCACGCAGCAGCAAAGTGCCCCGGCTCCCTGCAGTTGAAACAGACACACCGGCTCCGGCTACTTTCTGGTGCTCTGGTCTTCGCCTTGGGCGCCGCCTTCTTTGTGCCAGGTAAGGGCGGAAGTTGGGTTCTTGCTTCTATGGTGCACCATTGCTCCTCCACTTCACCGGCCATAGTGACCCATCCATTAAAGGTTTTGGGGAAATCCTGGCACACCACACACTGCAACAATTCAGGTTGCAAGCCTCTCTGGAAGAACTCGATCAGGAGCTCTTCAGGCACATGAGGCAGCCTTTGAGCCAACCTCCGAAATCCGTAGGCATACTCTGATACTGACTTGGACCCCTGCTTCAGCCTTTCCAGGTCACATCGTGCTTTAAGCGCCATGCACGGGTCTTCAAAGTGTGTGCAAAGAGCCGCCATGAAATCCTCTAATCTCCTTAAAGCCCGGTCCTTTGCCCTATGCAGTCCAACCACCCATTCTGCAGCCATACCTTCAAAAAAACTGGACACATAGGAGACCTTCTCCTCCTCGCTGCGGAACAGACCCCCATAGCCCTCCATGTAGATCCGAACCTGGGTGATAAAGCAAGCCAGCTGCTCAGCATCCCCCTCGAATTTCATGGAGATGCCCTGCTTCTGCATCGGGCTCTTCTTGGCTCTGCTAGTTGTGAGATCCTCCTCCTCCTCGCTGGAGGTCTGACCTTCGGCTGACTTTTCTGCTGCCTCCTGTCAGGTTTAGCCCAGGAAACTCCAGGAGACAATACAGATTCAATCCAGCAAGGTTTATTTGGCTTCACACTATACAAAGAATCTTCCCAGACTGAGAGGAGTTCCCAGGGTCAATCTATAAACATCACTAGCATTCCTCAGGAAGGGGCCAGTCTCATCCTCTTATCTCTCCCTTGCTCTTCGGGGGATGAGAGTACATTCTTTATACCTCTCGCTCTTACTCTCACATCTCCGTACCTCCCAGTGTGGCCGCTGACTCTCGCGTGGGAGGCGTAAATCCCCCTCCAAGCAGTTGATCCACTGCTGCCCTTAACACTCGCCTATCATCGGATAGGGACCCCATCTGCCCTTCCAATTTCCCCATGTGATCTTTCATCGAAGGGCCCCGTCCCTTCATCGCCGTTGCCTTCTGCCCCGCTTGGGCTTGGCACGATGATTGCACTGGCTCCTCCTGGGTTATCACCTTCACTTCCAATGGAGGAGGGACCGGTCTCTCTTCTTCTTCCTCAATTACATCATCAGCCATCCCACTGCTCAGTTGGTCCCAGTCAACGTGAGGCTTTGGACTCCCCGCAGGGCAATCTCCCTGGTGGAAGTCTGCACTGTGAGTCTTAGCAAAATGTAACTAGCTGCCACCTGTTCATCCCAAATCCAGTAACTTTCCTTGCAACCAATATTGATTCAAAAGAAAGTTCATTTATTGAGAATAAGTGTACAGATCCAAAGCATTGCTAAGACTGAGCAAAAGCGCATCAAAAGCTGTTTTCTTACTTTCTCCCCCCCCCCCACATCACCCTTAGTTTCTCCCCCCTTTCATCGCCCTTAGTTCTTGGTCTTCTGATTCCCTTGCTGGTATGTCCTTGAGCATGCCAGAGCCTGTGATAAGGAGCCATTGGCTTTAAATGGTTTCTCATTCCTACTCCCCCCCCCCCCGCTTCTTTTACAATGGCAGAACCGCAGCATGTAAAAAGCCATTTTTTAAAACTAGCCATATAATAATCTATTATGAAATCTTGCAAGGATTCTGACACTTGTTTTGCTCTTTAAGTATAAGCAACATTAAATACTGTTTTCTGTCTTTTGGGACCCAGGGAGTATGCTTTCTCTGTCATGGCATCTGCCCTCTGGAATGAGTTCCCTCCTGAGATCTGGACAGCTCCATCCTGATGATGTTACAGAAGGCCTTAAAAACCTGGCTGTTCTCCTGGGGGTGGGGTGGACCCCCCTTGTTAGATATGTCTGATACCTGTTGTATATGTGTTGTTGTTAGTGTCCAGATTGCCATTCTGTTATTTCCTTATTGTATTTCTTATTTATTTTACTCTACTTTTATTTTGCTTTTCTAATGCTAACTGCCCTGGAGTTGGGTAGCACCTGAGAGAGAGAGAGAGAAAGGATAGATTATATACCATCAAATTCATTCTCTCTCTCTCTCTCTCTCTCTCTCTCCCTGTGTGCTGCCAGGATTCATGCCCCATTTTTATCTTATTTTAATTTCATTTTTAAAGATACATATTGAAAAACATGGGATGTTTGCATGCTACAACAGCTACAACCAAATTCTTCTCATAGTAGATTATCAATTTCTCACCTTTCTGATCCATTCTTCCATGCCAAACTGCTTCAGTTTCATTTCATTTGTGGGTTTTCTAGCACGAACAGCTCATTTCCATCTTGCCACAATACTTTTACTGGGTTTAGGTATGGATTTTGACCTGGCCATTCCAAAACAATGAATTTGTCCTTCTTCATCCATTTTTCTTGTAGACTTGCTTGGGTATTTGAAATCACTGCTTTGCTGCATGACCCACCTGTACTTTAACTTCAGCTGATGGACAAATAGCTTTATATTCTTCCACAGAATCATCTAACACAAAGTAGAATTCATGCTTCCTTCAATAAATCATCCAGATTTTGTAGTAGCACAACATACATAAACCTTGACACTGTCACCTTGGTATGAGATTGGTTTGTGGTGATTATGTAATGCTCAGTTTTCACCAGATATAATAATACCCATAAAACCTTAAAAGTTCTACTTTGACATTTGTCCATAGAACATTCCTCAAAAAATCTGAAGTCATCCAGGTGAATTTTTAGCAAACTTGAGATAAGCATCCTTGTTCTTCTTAATGAACAATGCTGGCCATCTTGGAACTTTCCTATGAATATTACTTTTATTGTGTGCTTTTTCTGATGCTAGAGACACAAACACTGAATTAAGTCAAGACAGGAGAGACCTACAAATATCTGAATTTTTCTGAGTTTCATTCTGATTTCCTGAACAAATGCATGCTTCACTCTTGGAGTGATTTTGATAGGAAATACACTTTTAAGAAGATTCACTATTGTCCCAAATCTTCTCCATTTAAATGCTATGTCTTGACTGTGGATCAGTGAAATTTCAGAGTTTTAGAAATGGTTTTGTAGCCTTTCACATTATTTTTTTGTAAACACCTTCAGAAATTTCTTTTGATATTTCTCTAGAATCTCTGTGTTGATAACTTCACTGTAATGGGGGCAGGGAGTGGGGGCGGGGGAGAAAAGGTATGCAAAACTTATATAGGGCAGGCCAGTCCCAAATCATATCTGATTCTTTTGAAGTACTCACACAACTGGGCTAACTATACCTTTAAATGAATCAAGATGACTAGGGAAATGATTACTTTTTCACACTGGCACATCACATCTTATATTACTTTGGTTATGCAATAAATGAAACAATAAAGTGAAACAAACACAAACTTTGGTGCTATTTGTCCCCTCAGATTCCCCTTGTATATCAGTAGGGGCTACATGAAGCTCTGAAAACATTCAGTGGCAAAGAACTTGGAAAATAAATAAATAAATATTTTTTGCCACAGACCCTCCAGAAACATAGACAGTATATCTTCAATGCCACCCTTGGAAGCAGGAGCAGAAAAGGTCTATTGACCATGCAAATGAGTTTCATGTATACATCTCAATGTCCACTTTCTGACTCTGAATGCTAAACTAAACTCCCATTGGCCTGATCCAGCAGAATTCTGTGTTCTTAAGAGAGAGGCAGCATCATTGAGGGATTAAGAAAGCCTTGTTTCTATAAAGTTTGTGGCAGCACTGAATTAATCTCCAAACAATACCTGAAAAACTTGCCTTGTCAAGCCCATGGAGAGCCATAGTACTGAATGTTAGTAGACATAGAGATCCAAAGGGTTATAAGAAGTGTGGGAATCCCCTTCTCCCAAACATCCTTTGAGACCCTTAGCCCTGCCACCACTTTGCTATATTGAGTGGCAAAATTTGAAGCAGTTTGCTCTTTACTTTTGTCAGAAAGGTAGTACAGTCTGGCCCTAGTACAATTCGGACCCCCACTTTTTAAGATCGTACTGAGCACTCTATTTGTGATCAGAAGAATATGAATAAGATTTTCTCCCTTGGACCTTGCTTCTGAATATGGCAAAGGTGTGGACAGTGTAGATGTCTTAAAAAAAAAAAAAAAGTTTAAAACCTCTATTCAAATTTAATACCTGTAAAACTATCACTAATTCCTAAGGCTGATCATCTATTATGCTAGGCAATTAACTGATAATGGGATCCAAGCAATCACTTTCTGCCTATCTTTTCTGTGGATGCATTAAGTCATCCCTGTAGAGATGTAAAATTCCAGCAATGCTAAATTGTGTGTGCTGGATAGGAGTTCACATTGCAGCCTGAGGAAAGTTTCTGCTTTCATCACAGTTTGTGTAATTATGTGTGTTAATCTCCATTCCCTCACTTATCTAATTAGCACAAACTGGCTTCAAATCTCTTTGTTTAAAGAACACATATAAGGTGCCAGAATATAAAGCAGATTTGAACTCTTGCTTTTTTAATGATGAGATGCAAAAACTCAGTATTTTCTAAGCAGCACTGGCATTTTGAAAGAAACACATGAGACGATGGGAAATTTGATGCCAAAGAAATTCATCCTCTAAGACGGTTCCACCTCTGTCTCCAAGATTCTTTCATAACCCCTGTCATGCTCTCTCTTCAGTGTCAAACATTGGGAAACTATCCTTCATGTTTACAATCAAAGGGACTATGTGCTGAACTGATTAGCTGGTCCTCATGATGATCACCAAAAAGCTCCAGATAGGGGAATCCATTGAATCTGGACTTTTAATCAGAACATACAAAAGGTGTGGAGATTGTGTTTCAATTTCTTCATCTCCCCCCCCCCCCAGATATATATGCAAATATAGGGGGGGTTGTTTGTTTGTTTTTTAATAAGTACACACATACATGTACTGTATTTATTTTTAAAGATAGCAAGCATTTAGTAAGTCAATCCATTGATCTATCTTGTTTAATGCTGTGTAAAGCAGGGTTGGACAACTTTTTGGTAGCTGAGAGTCTCCACATTTTCTGGGGATGGCCAGAGTTGCATTAAGCAGAAATATAGCAGATCTATATGGCCACAGTTGTGGCTTAGTGGATTTTTCCCCGTTTTTCCTCCTTTTGTTCTTTTCACCATATTAAGCCAGTTTTAGGCCTTTGGTGTTTCATATACCATTACTTTTTGGCAATTGTGATCTGAGCTGTCTCTGAAGGCTGGGGGCGGGGGGAAAGTGGGGAGATTGAAGGTTGAATGTTCAGCCCCGATTTTACAAAATGAGCTTGCAGGATGATTAAAATTAAAGGAAAAATAGCCTTAATCTTGAGAAGGGATCTTAAGAAAGTGAAATCACCTAGAAAGTATCTACAAGAATATTGTACTGAGGAAACAAAGTTGAAACTTGCAGGAAACTCTTCTTTAGGAGTACTTCTGTGTATAGCCCTTATGAGTAATTTCTATTTGCAATTCAATTTTAAAAAGTAGCATTTGTCCCTTAAGACTAAGGCACAGTAAAGCATTTTGCTTGCATTTTAATAAAGGCTTGCAAAAGAAGATTGTGCATTCATAGTGAATATCAGCAAAGGAGAAAGCTGTGTATATATTGGTTGCATGGAAGTGAAAATTCTGCTTGCACAAGACTCTTAATCACATGTAAGGAAGTCCATGTACCTGCTGGGGTGAGAAAGCACACATTGAAATGTGGGAGACAACAATCCAGTATCTCTTCTTACATAAAGGGATTCAATTAAACATTTATCTCATGTCTTAAATCAGTAGATTATCATTCAAGAAGAACAGTTTACAATCTGAAAAACTGAGACATAAACACACAAATATTGTGGAAGGGAAAGGCAAACATGTGTACTCAAACCACAGTTCTTCAGGTAATTAGTACTTAATAAGATAGGTTGAAAAGTAGCAGTAATGGCTGTAATGAAGCTAGAAGGTATGATTTTCTTCTTTGCATAACTAGCTGGACTGACCATCTTTGCCTCAAAGAATGATTTAAAAGTAAGTTTTGTATGTTTAAAACTCCAAAAGACACAAGTCCCAGAAAAAAAAAGTTGTGTGAGAAAAAGTCTAACTGTCCAGTAAATTGATAAACTAAGGTAGCCATATTAGGAGGTCTTTTAATATACAGCAATTGTTATAACTCATTTGGCAGGAAAGTCTGCTGAAATTAGTTGGAGTTACACATAGGGTTATGTTGTGCATTGTTTATAGTTCAGCCTATGAATAACATATCAACCTAATTAATTACAGAATAATTAGATTTACTTGAAACTAAAAGCAAACTATCCTAAACCTCATTGAAATTCCCTGTGTGATCAATGAGAACACCAACCAGCATAAAGGTTGATCATGGATAATTGTCCCCTAGTGATTCAATTACCAAAAGAAATTTGTAACAAAGAGATTCACTGTTGTATTTACATTTCCTGGTAGAACCCAAACAGTGACCACTATTAAGGAAGAATGATTTTCAGCCAAAACTATCTACAAAAAAAATAATAATTACAGTTTATAAACAATTATCTTTATATCTCATTATCAAGATAAATTAACAAGTATAGTTCATTCACTGGCAGCCTTAATTCTGCTTATCCTTCTCATACAGTGAGACTTAATATCTATTCAGTTACTCTAATTTCTAGTTCCATGATAATAGTGTAATCCTCTATCAATAATTTAATACACTCATACCATGACCACAGTTTAGTTGTACTGACCATTCGCAAAGTTTCTAATGACCCTATAGATCTTTTATTTACCAGATATAAATTAGTAGAAGCACTATGACAGGGGTTCATCAGGATCTGGTGCACTTCAAAAAGTAATAAACACTAATTATTAGGAAACTCTGACAACAGGGCCATCTGCAGGTGGAGTAAAAAAAAATAAAGATGGCAACCTTGACCACCATTTTGACTTTTTGGACCCCTCTGTGGACCTCCTGTTATCCATCCTCTCCTACTCAGAGATCTCTGAATTTGGAGCTTTTCTTTAGATGTCACCATAGATCCATCAATAAGATTACTCTCTATATTGATTTTAAAGCCTTGTTTCCATCTTGTGTAGTGAATTCCACACATTCATTACTTTTTGTATTTAAAAAAAAAAAAATCCTGCCTTCTTTCATCTGCTATCAATCAAATGTGTACAATGGGGAATACAATTATATGTATTGTTGTTATATATGCAGTTAAGATCAATATGTGATTCTAAACCATATGTAACCAACATTATGAGTCTTTCCTGTTTGGTAACACTAGTTTTTGTTGTTGTTAGAAATACAATAATGTCCTATTTCTAACATTATCAAAATTGCACATTTCTTCACTTGCAGGGTGACCATGATTTCCTTTTCCCTATGGCACTATAATGAAATATAAATAGCAGTAATAAATAACATGATAGACCATTCCAACTTACCAAATTCTAATTAATGATTTGTAGCATTTATAGCAATAGACAATGGATTAGAACAACGTTTTAAAAAGGATTTGAAATCTGGGACTCTTGTTACGCAATACTGGAAAGTGCACAACTGTGGATGTCCATTCATAAGTAAGTTCCATTTCGTTCAATGGGGTAAACTCTCTGGGAAGTGTATATAGGATTCAGCTTTTGAGTATTCAGGCCTCTTCACAGCCAAATCAGTATTATGATTCTCATGTCACAAATTGAGAACTAATTAATTTTTTAAAACATGCTTATGGATTCCACACTGAGGGGTGGTAGCACCATATGTGAAATGCCTATGACATCATCATCCACTGGTGACGTGACCACACTGTGTCATGCAATTTTTCCATGCCTCCCTTCCTGAAAGAACTTGACACGAATGTACAGTTCATGCCAAGTGGCTGTACACCCATATTTTAGCTTAGTTCTGTCTTAATATCCTACAAAACAGGGTAGATCCATTTTTTGGAGCAAAGAGATGAAGGGTGATGGGTAATTCTTCACACTTCTGTTTGCTTCTCTAATCTCCCATTATGAGTATTCTTATCCTTGGGGAGGGAAGGAGCACGACTTTTAGTACCAAAATAAATCTCAACAGGTGGCAACATACGGTTGATTGTTTCTAAGCTTAGAAGCTAAGCATAGTCAAGCCTGGTTTGGATAGAAGATTTCCAGAGAATCCCAGGATTTAAGACTACAGTAGGCTGAGAAGGAAAATATCAAACATGAATCTTGCTCCCCCTTCACTTGGAGGAAACGGACCAGCTAAGTCAGCATGCACAAGAGCAAATGGTCTTGTGGAAATCCTGCTCCTTTTTCTGGTGACAGGGGCAGATTTTATCTTAGATTGTTTACACACAGTACAATCAAGAAACTTAGAACACTTCTTGAATCTCAGTTCTGGATACACTTTGGCCATTTGTGACAAACACTTCCATCCAGGATGACCTAATACTCTATGATAATGATGGAAACATTTATCATGCAAAGACACATTACTAGCACAACTTCCAATTAACACATCTTGTTTAGGAAGCATTTCATACAATTGATTAACCATTCTCCCTCTTGCACACTCAGCCCCCTCTTTTGTAACATAGCATTCGGAACCTTGGAACATAACAGAATACCCAATGCTAGTTAATACAGGGACACTGAGAAGAGAAAAATCAAGTGTAGGAACACAGAGTACATCAGAAACCACTTCTCCCAAACAAGGAATGAACACTTCACCTTGCATGGTTACTTTGGCTACGGAACCATCAGCCAAATTAACCTGTTGAATTTTAGGTTTACATTTAGTCAATAATAACTGCTCCTTGTTTACAATGATTTCACTACAACCAGAGTCCAGTAACCACTTATCAGCATAATGTTTGTCTCTGTTAGAAATCAAAGCAGACTCCAGTCTAGTACTCCCTTGTTTCTTAATTGTTGCTTTTCCATGAGGGAAAAACCTTCTGGAACTCTCAGCAGGCTGACTTTTTATAGGACAGTCTTTTATAAGGTGCTTGGTAGAATTACAACGAAAACATTTTCTCACCAAATATGCACATTCTGTGTCAGCTGGAGAAGGTCGCTGCTTTACATTATCAAGTCCTTTCTTAGAATTAGTCTGCATATCACATGTGCATTGTATTTCTTGCAATCTGCTGGTTAGATATTCCACAGTCAAATCTGCAGGCCGTAATGTCTGTATGGATTCTACGAGCATATCAAACAAATCATCCAGACTCGAAAGAATTATACATGCTCTTTGTTGCTCGGGAAGGATCAGATTACGATCTGCCAGCTCAGCAAACAAAGTTTTCATCTTATTCAGGTGCTCAATTACATTAGCTCCTGGCTCCAACTTAAGGCTATACAACTGCTTTGTCAAACGTACGATAGCAGATGAAGTTTGCCTCGCATAGATCTCACGCAAAGCCACCCAGCATGCGTTAGCAGTTTCCAAACCACGAACATGCACCAATTCTGAAGACTCAAGTCCCAAAATCAAATTACAATATGCACGGTCCATCAAAGCTTGCTCTTCATTCGTGGGTGCCACTGGGGGTGGGTTGTTTACATAACGCCAAAGCCACTCTCTCATGAAAAAAGATTTTATCTTTATATTCCATGTTTGGTAATTCTTTGAATTCAACCTTTCAAACAGAAGGCTCACTGCTGCAGGTGGAGCTGCTGCCATATTTCACTTAAAACAAGCACTCAACCACAGAGAAAAAATCCAAACCTCAAACAAAACAGTCACAGGTAGGGTAATAAATCCATAAATCACCCTTCACTCAGGAATTTCAGTCCTTGCTTCCAGCACTCCTGGTTCCACACCTTGGACATCATTCCTGGAACCTCACGCCTGGAATCCATTCTGGAACCACTGACCTCAGTCCTCAGTCCTGGGCACTTGGTCCTGATTCTGGATCCTGGGTCCCCTCTGGACTCTGAGACTTAGCCCTGGGCCCATAACCTGTTGTGCAGAGTGCAGCACAGCTCTCAAAAACTCTGCTCTCAGGAAAATTACACATCAGCATGAGAGCTCACAAAATGCAATGTCCATATTTTGCTCTCCAAAGAAAATCCAGCCAGAAAATATAAACTAACTGGTTTTTATTGATAAAAATGCAAAACTTCATAAAATACAAGTTGCATACAAAATATAAGAAATAACAAAGACTTCTTCTCATCTTAGCATCCAAGACTTATCCACAACAAAGTCTCTAGCTAAAAAACACTCTCAGAGAAGAGGTAAACTACTTGGTTACTAGTAACAACTACATAACCCATAAACTACATGATGAACTATATAAGACTGACAGGCTGGTCATCTAGCCCTCTCGTTATATTGCTAACACGTACACCCCCACTGAATAACTAGCATACACATTATAGTAGGTGGCAGTAAAAAGCATAACAGTGTCACAAGATGCTTTGTTTACATTAACTTTAGATGAAACAATTGTTGTACAGGGAACGGGATGACCTTCTTCCCATGAGAAAATCCTGACACTATCTACCTGGAAGAAGACAATAGCAAACCACTCCTGTTTCATGTCAAGTGGTTGCTTACCACTGCTATCGAACACAGTAGAAATGCAGCATCTGTTCTGAAAATAAAACAAGTTTTGAAAACAAGTAATTTTTCTACATGACAAAGGTAAGTCTTCAAGTTTTGTACTTAGGAGACACTCCAAAGTGTGAAATGAGTGTGCTGAATTGAAATCTTATCAAGTGCTCTGTGTGTCCTATATGAGAAATTATGTTAAAGCAAAAAGGGTGTTGGCAACATCTGGTAAGATGATTGTGTACCTCCTAAAGGATTTTCTTCTGGAGTGGAAGAAGAATATGGAATGGAAGTGCTTAATGTTTTTGGTGTAATCTTCCTTGTCTGAAATTCAGCAATACTGTCCTTTTGGGAAAATATAGTAAGAACACAGATTGAATTTGGACTGAGCTCCACAATTTCATGACGGGGGCATGGGGGGGGGGGGAAGTTTCGCCTTCATTAAAATATTTGTATGGCCTAGAACTCTGATAAGTCATAGGGTTTTTCTGCAGATTTGAGTGGGAAGTAGGGACAACAGAGAGAAAGTCTACTGAGAATGCATCATCTTGGGGATGGGTGCCTTGCCATTGCCTCACTTCTATCCTAGTAAGCTTAACTTGCTGATAACTATAAGATTGTTAAAGTGGTTTTGTTCTGTAGGACACCTATTGAGGATTAAGACCACTTGCTCATAGGCATCTGAATTTCCAGACCATATTCTTAGCTACTGCTCTACACTAGCTTGCTCTCAAAGGAGCCAGAAAAAAGAAGCAATTCAGTATTTTTATTTAATTATTTAATTAAATAGGTTGGTGTGGCGGTTAAGGCACTGGGCTAGAAACTGGGAGACTGTGAGTTCTAGTCTCAACTTAGCACAAAGCCAGGTGGGTGACCTTGGGCCAATCACTCTCTCTAAGCCCTAGGAAGGAGGCAGTGGCAAACCACTTCTAAAATCCTTCCAAGAAAACTGAGAGACTAGTCCAGGCAGTCATCTGGAGCACCACTTGAAGACCATCAGCATTGAGAAAATCACGATCAACTGCAAAAGGCAGCTTTATTTGGAACAGCTTACAACCTTTGACAATGCCTTTAACACAAACAACATCTGCCTATCCCAGGTCTTTGGGAAGGACTCAATAGGTGGATAAAAATGCCAAATCCAGTCTAAACATCTGGCTGACTGTGTGAAAAATCATTATCATCATAATAATAGCATGGTCTTCAGGAAATAAACTAAAACTACTGTAGTATTGCTGCCAATTAAAGTTATCAGTAGACTATTTGCAGGAGGAATAGGTGATTGGCACCTTCTCCCCTTTAGCAAAATGGCATATGTATGTGTGCATCTCTGTCCATATACATATATTATAATTTTTAAAAAACTTTCATCTTCCATGTGAAGATTTTAATCATTTTTAAGTTATATGATTTTTTCATCTTTATGTTCATCTCTCTTTCACCAACTAAGGAAAAGAGACAAAGTGTGTCTTATCTGGCAGCAAGAGTAAGGAGCTTTGCTATAGACAGACAAAAGTTCTTTCAGTAAAATGTCTGTAGAACAACAGTGACATCAAGTGGAGAATTTTCTGGTCTTGGGAAGGTCTTCCCAGTGAGTGAAGGAAAAGGTTTATGACCTTGGCCAATCTAAAAAACTAAGTTGGGTTGGCTGTGTTGTTATTTGGACAAGGGACCATTTGGGAATTCCAAGGCTGTAGACTAAACGAAGAAGTTGGGAGGGAAATCTCCCAGTAAAATGGCAGCGATAAACCACTTCCTTATCATACCAGGCAAACTGCATGGATACATCTATATAAGTCACCAAAGGGGATCTCAACTTTACAACTTCATCCCAGTCACTTACCCAATAGTTACATTGGTGCCCTAGTATGTATATTGGTATGTATACATGTGTTTATTATATTTATATATTACTGAATCAAACCAACTCACAGCTGTTTAAAGGGCAAACAAAACCAAAAACACAATCAACTCCAACTCAAACATAAAACCTATAAAACAAGCTATATGATTAATAAGATAATAAAGTAATGATAACCACAGTACCAACCCTTGTCTACATGGCAACAAATTATAACTTAAAGTCTCTCTGGCAGAGTTCCATCTTAGCCAGCTTCCAAAGGGATGCCAAGGTATGTGCCAACTGATCCTTTGCAGTGATGGAGCAACCACAGAAAAAAACTGTCTCCAGGCTCCATGCTTCTTTGGTAGACGAGATACAGAGAGCATCCTGACCCCATATGAGTGGGTAGGCTGTTCAATCAGGATGAGAGTTTTGTTCTTAAGGTTTCTGGGAATCTAGCCATATAGAATTTAGTAGGTTAAACCTGGCACTTTGTACCTGGAAACCTATTGAAAGGTAAATCACTTAGAAAAACTGCATCTAGAGGCTGAATGATATATTATATTAACAGTGCAGCTAGACATAGAGTGGAGAAGACAATTTCCATGAGACCAGAATGCAATAAATAATAAAATAATAAATAAAATAAAATAATAAAATAAAATAAAAGGTTTCCAATCTTTGTCTTCCCACCTGCATTGCATACATACACATTTATCCTAAAGTCCAGTCACAGAGTGAGGTGACTGGGAATGCCAATGTGATGATGATGTTATTTAAATGATGGGCCACGAGCCACAGGATTTGGTAGAATATGATCCCACATGATGCAGAATTTGAGGGAGAATTTATCAGCTCAAAAAGAAACAAATCTTTGAGAGGGTGATGTTGGAGGAAAAGACATACATTTGATAAGGTAAGCAGTATACCAAAGAAAACATCATGTGTTGCAAGAAAGATAGGTAAAGTTATATTTATATGTTTAGAAACATTTTACAGCTAGAGGAAAAAGTACAGGAGTAATTGGCTGATAGAAGTAGATAAGAGCAGTGGTACAGAAGTCTATAAATAAACTGTAGTAACCTTAATAGTAAAGAGGGATAAAACATCTGAATCTAGTGCAAATGAAAAAAGATTATGAAGAGAAAAAAATGCCACTTATACAAAGCAAATAATTTACACATGAACATTATTGTTGTTTTTGTTTTAAATCCAACATATGCAGGGGATTATGGAGGTACTGATTGATTGTACTGTATTTTGTTTCAGGATTAAGGCATCAGAAGGTCCTGGATTCTAGTAGTTCTCTCTGGATTGTAGAGAAAAGAACCCCAATCTGCTTGGTCAGTGGGCATAACGATGGTTGTGCAGGGATTTGCCTATTTACAAAACAGTTGCTGTAGTGGATATAGGCAGCCACAAAACTCCTATTTAGTTTTCCAGACTCCCAGATTGGGTTTGCAAACTCCAAATAGCCACTCAATGATGGCAACTTGTCCAATTTTTGTGGATCACCTCACTAGAAAGTATATTATTTTTATATCTCCAAAAGATTCTACATCTTCCCTACTTTATCTTGTTGTTTTTTTTCTTGAGCACATTCCCCTCCCCCCAGCCTGCAAAATTTACCATATCCTATCATTTTATTTCCTTAGAATGCCTATGGGGTATTGACAAAGTTGTGTGGGTATCCTTTATCAAACTTCATTAACTTTATGAAAAAGTGTCTGACCACACACCCACTACAGCACAACCAGTACAACCTATGAGAAGGATAACACTTCCATACATCAAAAACATCTCAGAAACAGCCAGCAACTACTACAACCACATGGCATCAGTGTACTACACAAACCAACTAAAGCCCTCCAAAATGTCTTAAGCAAACCAAAAGATGCAGTAGCTCAAGAAGGGGAAAAAAAACAACAACCCTGGAATAAGCTACAACATACAAGGCAAGGATGGCAACAGACACTATGTGGGACAGATAGGCAGAAAACTAGTAGAGTGCATCCATAAACACCAACTAGTAGTCAGAAGACATAACAAAAACTTAATCTCACAACATATAGACAGACTCAACCACAGTTTTAACTGGGAAACTATTAGCATCCTAGACTGTCAGGTTTAGCCCAGGAAACTCCAGGAGACAATACAGATTCAATCCAGCAAGGTTTATTTGGCTTCACCCCATTTACAGAATCTTCTCAGACTGAGAACAGTTCCCAGGGTCAAACTACAAACATCATTAGCATTCCTCAGGGAGGGGCCAGTCTCATCCTCTTATCTCTTCTTCGCTCCTCTGGGGATGAGAGTCCATGTTTCACACCCCTGCTCCACACTCCCACATAGACCAAGCCAAATCCCAAAATGCCAGGGAATCCCTGGAAGCTTGGCATTCAGACCCATCAGCCATCAATAGACATATAGAGATAAACTACATTTACATACCATTTGAAATACCTAAGCACAAAACAAAAAGATTAGAACACATCCCTCCAGCAGCCAAAATTTAGATAATCAGGGAGTAATACCAGACCAACCATCAGGCAGAAAACAATAGTCCAATGAAAGAACCACCAAGGAGGAAACCCTAACCCCACCAAAACTGGCAGGGGAAGCTTGTATATATAAACAGGCAGCAAACCCCATACTCACATTGATGATGCTACCTAGTTGGGTAATGAAATGTCTGCAAGCAAACAACCAAGCTCAGAGAGTACCAAGAACTTCACAGCTTTCTAGTATGTTAGCTTCATAATTAATTGTAAAGGACACATGACAAGGAACCTAATGGGTGCTAAGGCCTAGCATATCTGGGCTGCACAACCACTAGATGGCAGCAAAGAGACATAGATAATGCCTACTCTTTGCTACCAGCTAGTGGTGATCTGGAGTTCTGCAGCTCTACCTGATTGTAAGCTGATGAGAAACAGATGTTAGGGAATTCATCAGTGCCCTGTCCTATTATGTGATAGTCACATTTCAAGGTCATTGGGGCTTGTTTCCTCCCTGTCAGAAGGTATACAATATGATGCAAAAACTGCATGTAACTCCCATCAAAATATTGATGCTAATTGTGATTTGTAACAAATCAGAAGGAAGAAGTTAAGTATACATGGAATCATCATGTTAACTGTGTGTAATTACTGCAATTTAAGTTTAATTAAGTTATATTAATTAATTAATTTATATTCAGTTAAATGAAGCATTTTTTCCCCCCAATCCTGGTCTAGCTCAGTTTTTGGAATAAAACTCTTCCGAAAGTGGCAATAGTTCAACTGCCATATATAATCTTTGGCCCTAAATTTTTGCACACTCTTCTCTGCCACTTCCATCTGCTTGGAAATGAATCATACCCCCAATTATCACTTATGATATAGACCTTTCAAAAGGAGGTGTAGGTGTCACTGAGAAGCATAGTTAACATGATTTTGTTTCTCTGGTATTACTCAAATTAATGAACACATTAATATGATCTATTAAATCATTTTTCATCTGTAAATAAAAAAACAAACAAACCAACAAAAACCACTCCACAATTTTATTTTATGCCTTCCATGTTTATTTGACAATCATTCTCCACATTTTAAGGTGCAGTCCACTTTATCTAATAATTACTCTTGACTTTCATTTCTCTTTCAGTAATGAATTTGTTTTCTGGGAAAATATAACCTTCAGCCATGAGACTCAGCCAAGCAGTGTAGTGTTTTGTTTTGTACATTCCATTTGTTCAATTGTTTTAGCTTGTTATCTTTATTTAGCTCTTTAAATCACAAGAAATTTACATGCTATGCTGAAAGCATTTCCTTTCCTCTAACATTTCCATCAACTAAATTTGATAGATAAGCTCTTTGATGGATCAAAGTTATTTGTTTCATTTGATTTTTGTCCCCCCACTGAATTCTTATTTCTGACTCAAGAAAACAACAAGAGCAATAAAAATCTTGTGATATTACTATAAATAATGCAAATATATAAGATTATACTTACTGTGACAGTGACCTCCATAATTAATCATAACCCAGAGCTTCTGCATAGAAGGGGAGGAATAGATCTAGTCTTATATTCCATATGAACGTTGGTTACATTTGTTAATGAATTAAGCATTAATTCTTTCATATATCTGAATTACAGGAATATAAGAGATCTGAATATTTATATTAGCTGGTAATTTCACCCACATTACACATTACACATCACCCACATTACACATTACACATCACCCACAAGCTGAATTTCACCCACATTACACATGTTTTGTACAAGTCTTTGAGAAAAAAACAGTCAAAGGAAACGAACATCTGAGATTAGTGTATATTTGCTAATGATACATGGTTGGTTGCAGAAGCTCTTTTCAAAAGGAAGGAAGGAAGGAAGGAAGGAAGGAAGGAAGGAAGGAAGGAAGGAAGGAAGGAAGGAAGGAAGGAAGGGTTTTATTAGAAAACATTGTAATCTCTCTCTATATAAACTGAAAGCAATAATCCTAAACCCAACATGCTTGTGGGAAAACTAGCACATAGGCAACATCTGTGTGTAGATACAGGCAATATCTGTGTGGAGGAGGAAAGAATTGCTCAGGGAGCCAAGATGGTAGCTGGGAAGCCCAGTCCTGAAGCTAGCAAGCTTTGTGCAAGTCACTTAAAATGAAATGCCACTTTCCATACAGCCCAGGACTTCTCCATGCGTAGATGCTTACTGAAATTTCTTGAGCATATACATATAATTATTCATATCGTCATCATCGTCATCATCGTCATCATCGTCATCATCACCACCACCACCACCATCACCATCACCATCACCATCACCATCACCATCACCATCACCATCACCATCACCATCACCATCACCATCACCATTGAATAACAGTATGGCCAAGAAATCATCACATAAAATTTAAAGTGGTATTACAACAAACAAAGGGGACGCGGTGGCGCAGCGGCTTAATGACGCTGAAAGTGCCGGCCAGAAATGGCTGAAAGCTTCAGCGGTTCGAGTCCAGCCTCACGTTAACAAGGTGAGCTCTTGTTTCTATACCCGCAGCTTCTGCCAACTCAGCAGATCGAAAACATACGTGAGTAGATAAATGAGGACTCTCACTCCGGTGGGAGGAAAAATGCTGGCAGCGGCTCAACAGAGAGAGACGGGACAAGTTGCCGGTAAAAGCGCGAAAACCGTGCTCGTCCGAAAAAGGGGCGCGAAGCAACGGAAATCCCGCCTCCTGTGCTGCCAGCTGGGCTGACGCTCTAGGAATTAGGCTCTGGCAAAGTCTAATTCCGAAACTAGAAAGATGCAATTGCCTTGAAAACCGCTAGGGGGCGGTCACTGCAGGGTCAGTAATGACTGTTAAGCAGATAAAAACAACAACAACAACAACAACAAACAAGCGTTGCAACAAAGCCAAATCTACTGTAATCTCAGAAAATACATGCATGTAGGAAACAAACAGATTCAGGGACTCCATATTTCCATAGTTTTTTCTAAAGTTGATCAGTTCAGTGTGAAAGCTGGCTGAAAGTCCATGGTATTATGGAAACATTCAGTGGTGGTGTATGTTAGCAAATTTGACACTGAAAGAACCTCTTTGTGGATGGCATTCCATCCTTCAGATACTGCAAATGAAAGCTGTTTATTGTCTATTGTGGTCTAAAGAGCTACCTTTTTACTCGATATGTCTGTTATGCTTCATGGACCCAGATTATTAAGAAGTAAGGAAGAATAGGCAATTATTAAGGCATTCAGTCTCACTGGGTGATTTACCCAATACACTTTGGAGGAATCCATTTAAAATGTTGAAATAATATCTGAAATAGCAACAAAAGCTCTGATGCATGCCATTGAACAGCCTGATTCGGTACAAAACTAGGAGTACATAATTTTATGTTACGTGTATCTAATTCAGTATAAGCTCAAAGGGCAAATGACATATTCAAGGGAAACTATTTTCAAATAAGCATTAGAGAAAATATTCAAAAATTGCATAAATACACCTAGCATGTTATGCCTATAGGGACATTTCAAGGGTACCCTTGATTGGAATTTTGTAGTTTGTTTTGTGGCTTCAATTTTAGCAAAACATAAACCTGTTCAGATTATCAAGACACAGATGTTAAAGTCCAAATGAGAAGTAAAATGTATTAAGGAAGTTACATGCCATGATAAAAAGAAAAACAAAACAAAACTCTGTACTTGCTATCCTCATGGTGAGAGAAAGAAGTGAAGCTCTATTCTTGCTGTCAGAAGTTATCTGACAGTGAATGCTAATATACTGGACTATTTACCCACTAATTATTTATAGGGTCTTCTATACCACCATTCATTGTTGAGATCATATTGAAATCTGTTGTCATTACTGTGTTATTTCAGAACAGTGTTAAATGACTCTAGAAGATGTTATTACTGAGGTAATGGTAAGTCTTCCAATCAAGGAAAATCAGAACAGAGACAAAGAAAAGGCCCCAAAGCGGAGATTCTTTTCCTCATTCTCTACTTCTAATGTTCCTAGTGGCCAATAAAATAAAAGGTACTGTTCTAGAGCTCCATAGGGATAGTCAACCCATAGGACTACACATGGTTCCATAGCACCTGAAGACCACTACTACATTTGGCAGCAGAATGGCCATTTCCATTCCCAAAGCCAAATAGCCAAAACTCAGCCATTTGCTGCTGAGTTTTGGTGCAGAACCTTCAGCCATTTGGTGGAGATATGGAGAAGTTTCCTTTTTTGGGGGGAGGGGGGAGAGAGGGGAATTGAAATAGTTTGCTTCCCAGAAGCTTCTTGCTGCTATTTCCACTTATAATCTTCCCTCAAGGACTAAACAAATAGGCCAAATATGAGATATCGTTATCCTCCAGTATCATCCCCAACTCTCTTTGGCTGGCCAAAGGAACAAGATAAAGCCCCTGACCCTGGAAAATCCCACTCCTGACCTACAGTGTATATTTAAATGCTTTTTCCCCTATAGTTAATAAACTATATCTGTATTCCCCTATAGTTAACAAACTATATCTGTATATCTGTGTGTGCTTTCACCAGATTTTCCAATTATTAAGAAGTTATAACTACCTGTTTTTGAAATATTTATATGTATTAAATTACATTTTAATATGAGGGGGGAAAAGCCCAGGGATTATTTCTTGTACACGTCTATGTGTAAAAACAATACTCAATGGATTGTGGTGTGCTTATTTAAAATATATAGCTATTTGAAAGCCAATTCTCCCTCTTTATCAGCAAATTAATATGTTTGCAATTTATTTAGTATTTATAATCCAGAAATTATATGCATATAAATAGTTAATAGCTGAAGTTTGTTTCAAAGTTTTTTGAAACTTTTGAAAAAGAAGATAAAAACTAATACAAACTAATGCAAAGTAAGGAAGAAAAAAGAAAAGGGAAGAAATCAAAGAATAGTTGAAGTTTGTTTCCAGGAGAATTTGTGGGATAATATTGGTCCAATTACATGCTGGGCAATGTAAGAAATGTGTGTGTGTGTGTGTGTGTGTGTGTGTATACACACACACACACACACACACACACACACACATATATATATATATATATATATATATATATATATATAAAACTTAGATGAAGGTACTGATTTAAGAATGGTTTGGGATACAAGCTTTCATTAGAGGTTATTTTATACAACATAATAAAGAGCTCAGAAAGAAGAACCAAGAGAAAATGCAAGTTATTTTGGATGAGATAAAGAGAAAAGAAGATGAATTAAATAAATTTTCAAAGATGATAAATATTTCTCAACAATTTAAGCTTTTACAACAATAGTTATCAGTGTTAGCAGTAAGAGAAATGGAAATAAAAATGAACTATGTAAAGCAAAAAAAAGAGAGAGAGAGAGAGAGAGAGAGAGAGAGAGTTTGCAAACAAACCAGGAAAGTGGTTGGCTTAAAACTGCAAAAAAAAAAAAAAAAGAAAGAAAGAAAGAAAAAGAAAAAGAAAATGATATTGAAATTACAAGAGGGAAATACTGTATTAATGGATAATGCAGCCATACAAAAAGCATTTCATCAATATTACTCCAACTTGTATAAAGGAAGTGACATCTGTAGAGAAAATATATGGATATCTAAAGAAACAAAATTTACCAAGGATTACAGAGGAACAGAGACCAATTATGAATGGACCTATAACAATAAGGAAAATTTCTGAAGCTGTTAAAGAAGATTAAACCAGGAAATGTGCATGGAGCAGGTGGATTATCAGGTTCTTATTCTCAATGTTTTGAGGATGAACTTTTGCAACCTTTACAAAACATGATGAACTCTATTTTACAGGGAGAAAAGATGCCACAGAGTTGGAAAGAAGCCAACATAACACTAATATCTAAAGTGGAACAAGATTTGACTTGAATAAGGAACTATATACCAATATCATTACTGAATAATTACTACAGGTGGTTCACAACTGATTCTAGCTGACAGACTGAAAACAATTTAGCAAGAATTTATTCATGAGGATCAATGTGGGTTTTACCTAAAACACAGTTAAAGAATAATGTTAGAAATGTATTGGACATTTTGGAATATTTGGAGCAACATAATGAAAAACAAGCCACATTGATTTTCTTAGATGCAGAGAAGGCCTTTGACAATTTGAACTTGGCTTTCTTGTTCAAGGTTTTAGAAGATACAAATTTTGGAGAGATCTTTATAAAATGAGTAAGATCAATTTACACTTCACAGAAAGCACAAATAATTGTTAACGGAGATCTAACAAAACCCTGTGAGATACAAAAAGGAACAAGACAGGGATGCCCACTGTCTCCTCTCTTTGTTTATTTTAGTCCTTGAAATACTGAATAGAGATATAAGACAAGATGAGAGGATTGTGGGAGTAAAGATTTAAAAAGAAATTTATAAGTTAAGCGCTTTCGCAGATGACTTGATGTTGGTTTTGGAAGATCCCTTAAGGGAATTGAAACATTAATGGGCAAATTAAAATAATTTGGTGCATTAGCAGGTTTCAAGATTAATAAACAGAAGATGAAGATGTTAATAAAAAAATATGAAAATATAAGATTAAAAAGAATTGATGAATAAAACAGGTGTCAAGATTGAGAAGAAGGTAAAATATCTGGGTATCACTATGACAAATATGAACTGTATGTTAAAAATGGAATGAAGTGAAAAAAGGCATGTTAAGATGGGAGAAACTACAACTGTCATTGCAGGGAAGAATTTCTGTGATAAAAAAGAATGTCTTGCCTAGAATGATGTTTTTCTTTCAGACAATACTTGTTTTGACAACTGATGCACTATTTAAACAGTGGCAGAAGGATATACCTAAATTTGTGTGGCAGGGAGAAAAGACCACGAGTTAAATATAAGATGTTACAAGATGCAAATGATAGAGGAGGATTGAGTCTACCTGATTTGAAATTGTATTTTGCAGCTTGCTGTTTGGTTTGGATAAAAGAGTGGGTGCTGCTGAGAAATAGAAGGCTCTTGGAGTTAGAAGGACACGGTCTGAGATTTGAGTGGCATGGATATTTGTGTTATGACAAAGTTAAGGTTAATGTGGGTTTTAAAAATCATTATGTTAGACATGCCAAATTGAGAATATGGAATAGATACAAACCCAGATTATGCCCAAAAACACCTTTGTGGCTAACTTATCATGAGATACTAGAATTTTGTTAAGGGGAATGTAAAATAAAATCAAGAGAAGAACTGATGGCAGATGGATAATTGTCAATGTTTTTGTTATTTACAGTTATTAAAAATATTTAAAGTAGTTTATAGGTTGGAACATTGTAAGACTGAGTTTTAAATAGAATTATGTGCAAATGATGAACATGCAATTGTTAAAATGTATAAACTTTTATTGAAATTTGAAACAGAAGAACAAGTGAAAGAATGGATGATAAAGTGGGCTAAAATTTTTGGTTATAATATACAGATGGAACAATGGGAAAATATGTAGTTGAAAGGACTGAAAATTACCCTATGTTATAATCTTAAAGAAAACTTCTATAAAATGATGTACTACTGGTGCATGTCACCAGAGAAATTGTCTAGAATGTATAAAGGCACTTCAAATTTATGTTGGAAATGAGAACAAGAAGGGACATTTTATCATTTTTCATGGACATGTGAAAAAGCTAGAAAATTTGGATTCAAATACACACGCTGATTCAGAGGATTTTAAAGATTAATATACAATGGAAACCAGAGGTTTTTTGGGGGGAGTTGATGGACAAACAGATGGAAAAAAAGACATGGAACTTTGGTTTTGTACATGATCACTGCAACAAGATTATTGTATGCACAAAGATGGAAAGATTTAGCATTACCCACAATGGAGGAATGGATGGGGAAGATGATGAAACTTGCTGAGAGGGCCAAGTTGACTTCTTTGGTCAAAGAAAAGACAATATCTATGTTTATTGCTGCCGGAAACCCCTTATGAACTTTTTGTGTAAAACAGAAAAAAATGAACTTGTGATTTATGCTTTTGATGATCAGACAGGATAGATTATAGAAAGAAGAGAGTCATGTTTTAACAATAGAGTAAGAGGTAAATTTATAATTGTACTTAAAACAGTTATAAAGAAGATTGGAACCCACTTCTTTGTATCTTTTTTTCTTTCTTTTCTATTTTTCTTTCACCTTTTCCCCCTCTTTCTTGTACTTTTAGCTTTCTCTTTGATTTCTTTCTTTTTTCCTTTCTTTCTCTTACTGTATATTAATTTGCATTAGTTTTTATCTACTTTTTAATACACACACACACACACATACAGTATACAGTTTATAAAGAATATATGAAACGTATGAGGGAACTATGGATGGACAAAAGACCTACATCCACACTAACTGAGAAACAGTTAGTTATCCAGCGTTTCAACATAGTGAAGAGGAAGCTGCTCTCACAGCTTGAGATAGACAACTACACATTACAACCTGGACTCAAGCAGACTTGGAAGAACAACTGGATGTGCAGCCAACACCTGAAGCTGGAACGTCACTGCCACCCGCTCCATTACAGAGCACAGCAGCTGATATGAGGCATAAGATCATGGATAAACTAGCTGCAGTCAACCCTCGAGACCAATTACTAAGAATCAGTGGAGAAGTACCATCAGATAATATGCTAGAAGATGCCAATACAGCCCTCCAGACAATGCCTACTACCACCATAACCCAAACCAATGAACTGGAATATGCTACAGCTGCTGTAATCCTGGAAATGTTTGGCTACATGATCAAGAAGAACAGTAGCACATACCCCCCTGGAAAATGAGGTTGGAGGCTAAGACCAAGGCAACTCAGAGAGATCTTAGTCAGCTGGTGGAACTACAGAAGGGTGTGGAGATTAACAATAAGACTTGGCTACTGAAAAAAATGTATGGGCCTGACTCCATCTGAAGCCCTAGAGTCTGCTAAACAAAGGCTCACAGCACTGGTTGCCAGGCTAAGGAGATACACTAGAGAAGCAGAGGCCAAGAAGATAAATGCCCTGTTCTCCAAAGAACCATCCAAGGTGTACTCCCAACTGCAGTGCAACCACACAGTAACAGCAGAGCCACCAGCAGCAGAAACTGAACAGTACTGGAAGAATATATAGGAGAAAAAGAAGGCACGTAACACCAGTGCAAAGTGGCTGCAGGACCTGAAAGCAGACCACAGCAATTTTCCAGGACAGGATCCAGTCATCATCACAGTAGCAGACATCCAACAGGAAGTCAAGAACATGAAAATCTGGACAGCATGTTTTGCTCCTCTGGTAGTTCCTTGATTAGCATGTTTACTGTTTGATTGTGTGCCTGGTGGTAACCTTTGCTTATCTTGGTGATGATTGCTGGTGAGGCGATCTTCTGGTCTTTTCTCTCTTCTGAATAGTATGTAGATACTGTTTATCTCTAGGGGGACGCGGTGGTGCAGCGGCTTAATGACGCTGAAAGTTGCTGGCCAGAAATGGCTGACACTTCGGCGGTTCGAGTCCAGCCTTTCGCGTTAACAGGGTGAGCTCCTGTTTCCTCCCCAGCTCCTGTCAACCCAACAGGTCGAAAACTCACGTGAGTAGATAAATGGGTACTCTCACTCTGGTGGGAGGAAAAATGCTGGCATACGCTGAACAGCACAGGCAAGTAGCTGAGATTGTGTACAGGAACATCTGCACAGTGTATGGGCTAGACCCTCTCAAGTTCAGATGGGAGATTCCACAGAAGATCATAGATAATAGGAGGGGTAAGATCCTGTGGGACTTCCAGATGCAGATGGACTATCAGGTACTGGCCAATCAACCAGACATCGTGGTAGTAGACAAGGACAGAAGACAGTGGTGGTGATAGATGTAGTGGTGCCAAGTAACAGCAACATCAGGAAGAAGGAGTAACAGAAGCTGGAGAAATACCAGGGCCTGAAGGAAGAACTAGAGAGGATGTGGAAAGTAAAGGCCAAAGTGGTCCCAGTGATAGTAGGAGCAGTCGGGGCTGTGATTCCTAAGCTGGGAGAGTGGCTGCAACATATCCCAGGAACAACATCAGGGCTTTCTGTCCAGAAGAGTGCAGTGCTAGGAAGAGCTAAGATACTGCACAGAACCCTCAAACTCCCAGGCCTCTGGTAGAGGACCCGAGATTGAGGAAGACACATACCACCATAGGGGTGAGAGGGGATTTTTTTTTTTAATAAATGCCAATCATTTTCATGCTCCAACATATCTTAATGAACTCTTCTATACTTTCAAAGAAAAGGTGAAGCCAACTATTTATGGGTAAAAAGTATATACTCTGAATGGAGGGTAGCAAAGCACAGAACAAACACTGGCATTTTGAGATGCTTTTGGAAATCTACTAGTCTAAAATTCTATATATGGATGGGAAATGGGAACATGCTATAATCTCATCCCTTCCCTCCAGACTATTCTGAACTAAAAAAAAAAAAAAAGTCTGCAGTAAAGCTGTGAATTTTAGCTGAACATATGAACTTTATGCAGTCAGGATTTCTGATCATCTGAAGTACCAGACCCATGATCAGTATGGACCTTCCTCCATCTGCATGGGAACATTGAGGCAGAGAGAGCAGAATCTGGCATATCATCTCATTTCCCTCAACAGACAGGATTTTAGAACAGCTTGAAGGAAAGCTAAACAGGTTTTTGGGGGTTTTTTTTAGTCAACTTTAACCCTAGAAGGTAAGTAAAAGAAGATTGTTCTATTCTATGCTGGTGGTTTGAAGAATACACTGTGAGTCCACTAGCATTATATGGATCTGAGTTCAACTAGTGAGTTCAACTGAGTTCAACTAACAGCTAATGAGCACAGCCATTCCTACTTCTACTTAAGATACTAGATCTTGAACCTGGGACTTCTGCCATGCAAAACATGTCATTTGCAAGTGAAGTGTATCCATTTCCTTAGTTAGGGTCTTTGTGGAGAGGCATGATGTCATCAAATGTCATGAAAGGAGTTGTTTCTGCACAATTTGTTGTTAGTTTCACTTTGGTGCATGTGGGTTACAGATATGGTATGCACCACTCTTCTATCCTGAAAGCATGAGTGCTTTGAAGTAGTCTTTAAAACTACTGTATGGTAAATGCTTCCAAATTCAAAGGGTGAAGGGGATTAACTTCAAGCACATGCATTACTTAAAATAGGCAACGACTGATAATTTTGAACTTTATTTAGTGTCTATTCCTGCAAGAACTGTTGGTTTTTCTAATCCCAGGTCCCAAATTTTAGTATAGTAAGCAGCTTTAAGATACTGGTCTATTTTATTCTAGCTGGCACTCTATTTATACGGCACGTACTACTTTTTCACTTGTACTCCAAATGTTCCCCACTTCCTGGACTCCTATTGTTTCTCCTGAAGTATTTATAACAAACAGACATCTGAGTAGATGCTTACCCGCTACCTGTTTCACTCAGTCTCAGTCTCTGTGGCCTCTCATTTTTGCTGTATTAATCAATTTTGGTACATCTGTTTTGGCCAATATGCCATAAGAGCAACCAAAGCCCTATTTTGACCACGTGCAAACAAGAGACAATAGCAGCAAATCAGTTCACATCTAAAGAGACCACACTACATTTGCAAATGAAAAGCTGATGTAAACAATGCATTAAAAATAAAAGACTGTCAGGAAACAATAGGAATGTAGCAGGTTGAGAGAAATTTCCTTATTTTCCTAAAAAGGGGGGGGGGGGGGGGGAAGCAAATGTTGTCAATGGCAAAAGAAAAAGCAAGCACAGAAGTACAGCAATTTTGTTAATTCAATAGTTTTCTCATTACAAAGAGGAAAACCAAGATAAAACTAATTTAAGGATTCATAGCTTTGATGGTAACTCTTGCAGAATTTATGTGTTATGGGATGTATGTATGCATCCATGCATTTCCTGGATCCAAGTCAATGAAAGTTTTTTTGAACTATAGCACTTATAAGTCTAGGATCTATTTATTGTCTTGTTACCACATTAGCCAACCAGATAGCTTTGGGAAACCAATTAAAACTCAGATCAGATCTAATGTTAAGATGAATTGCCTGAAGCTTTTCCCCTATGTAGATTGCAAGGAGTAATCCCCACTGAATACAGTGGGACTTATTTTCAAGTTATGTTTAATGAGAACAGAACAAATCAGATGAAAACTTTGACTCAAGCTGTCAGTGTGATTATAAACTATATGTCAGCAACATATCACAGGAGATAAATTTAACTAACATAGCCTTAGTTCCTATTCACATAAAACAATCTTCTTTGCAATTTGATCATTAATCTGCTAGCTAAAACCTCTGTTTTGCTTTTCTGAAATTGCATTGCTTTTGTTTCTAATGGGTATGACTGGGGAGATACTTTTCCAACAAAGACTTCTATTCACTTCCCTGTAAGCTCTGTTAAAAGCCCCCAATGCTTTTATTATCGCAGAATGGCAACACAAACACCATTCTCCTCATACCATTCTAACCTCTCTTTCCCTGAGAACTGCTTTCACCCCCACCCCAAAATCAGAAGCACAAATCCTGGGGAATGTTGCCTGGCCACCCACTGCTTTCTTTCTGCTGTGGAGCTAGCTAACACTGCTTTAGCACTCCAAGTTGTCATCTGGAATTGGAAAAGTAGGTCTTGAGAATGTAGGCAAAGCAAGGTGCAAGAGAAAGGAAGAGAAACAGAAGGAGGAACATGGGGGGGGGGGGTTCATTCACAACCAGTTTGCATCAACTGGACCAAACAGGCTGATACCACTCTTCCTTCAAGCAATAGAAATTGACATTGACCCACAATACTTTACTGCTTCTCCATCTGTGCTCATGCATCTGCCACTTGAGGCAGCTGCCCCCCTTTGCCTAAGTGGTGTGTTAATCTTTGACTCCCTTGGAAAAACATTAATGAGGATTTTTCTAACTATCAGATATAGAAATTTGTAGGCATTTTTTTTTTTTTCTTTCATTTATCAACTTAGTGTGGAGAACCAGCAGGTTAAACACCCATTACATGCCTGAAATACTCTCTATTACTATATGATTTTCTTGTTTGTATCGTGGTATTGGCTTTTAACCCTATAAAAAGCATCTTCTATGACTACACATCATAGTTGCTAACTGTCTCAATATGGCTGGGACAATTATAGTTAGGAGAAGATATACCACTGAAAAGCCATACTCCAGGGAAACCTGCTTTTCACAAGAAGCCATTGCCACAAGATAACCTGGTGTCAGTTGTTGGTCAGTGGTCTTGGTGGTCACCTTCCATACAAGCTTCCCCTCACCCAGTTAGCAGAACACAAGTCAAGGTCCAATATTTAATGAATTAAAAACTTCATCTGTCGATCTGCTGCCCATGAGATAAGGTAACATTCAGTGTGCAGTTTGGGATTTGGGGATTGAGG